>WNGS01113158.1:59984100-60018513 GCA_020271785.1 Procambarus virginalis
CGTAACGTGGTGGAGGTGGGGGTCCCTCGATTGTTTCAAGCATGGGTTGGACATGTATATGAGTGGGATTGGGTGGTTATAGATAGGAGCTGCCTCGTATGGGCCAATCGGCCTTCTGCAGTTACCTTTATTCATATTCTTATGTTCTTAACACCATCTAGCTCGTATCTTGTAACTCTATCATCATTACCTAGCCTCAGAACTTTACATTTATCAGCATTAAACTGCATCTGCCAGTCCTTTGACCATTTCAAAACCCTATCTAGATCAACTTGAAGTGATCCTCCTCCGAATTAATTTCCTTACCGATTTTCGTATCATCGGCAAATTTGCAAATGTTTATTAATAAATTTTATTAATAATAAAGTTTATTAATAATAAAAGTTTATTAATAATAAAAGTTTATTAATAATAAAAGTTTATTAATAATAATCAAACCTTAATTAATAAATAGGAGCTTCCTCAAAATGGCTAATAGGCTATTATCATCATGTTCCTATGTTATGTATTGAATAATACCTTCAGTCACGCGACTGGCAATAATCACCCGACACCTCACCTCGCTCCCCAATATATTTTATTTATTAAGCTCAATGTGGCCATTCGCATAGATATCGCGAGGGGAAGCTTCTAGTGACCTGTTGCCCGCCCCGTTCCTGATCATGTTCCCTGCAACACGGCCAACATGTGCCATTTATGGTACGGGCCGACGAGAGTGTGATGTGAGTGTCCTGACCAAGCAGTACTCTCCTCGCTACCTTCCCTCACACACACGACTCAACTTCCGCGTCCCTGGACAGTCAACCGTCCAAAAATTCCGCAATTGGGACTTTTATTACGAATTGGGAAACTGCGGACGTGCTAGTGGAAGCAATAAGCGCAAGAACGGCACTACTGGTGGTATCGACACAAAGGGGGAATTTGAAGCTTCATTATCACCACCTTCCAAAAAACCAAAGTACGACCAGACTGTTTCAGCCAATTTAGATGAGGATTCTGACCAAGTGCTCATTCTGGAGCGTATTGTGCGAGTGCGTGCGGAACAGGAGGCAAGAGAGCAACAAGAACGTATCAGGATGAAGACCATCACACCGAGTAAGCCTTTACTGAACCTTACCAAGGCCTCAAAGTCTGAGATAAAAGTCAAAAGACGTTTGGATGAAGATGTCGTCTTCAAGAACTGCGCTGCTTCATGGCCAAATGCAATACGAAAAAACTTTTTAATTAACGACGCCTTACAATATGATTTAAATAAGCGTTTTATGGATAAATATCTTATTTAATATAGGTCTTACATATTCTTTTCTAGCAAGGAATGGTAGAGCTAGTTTGTTTGTTGGTGATGATAGAGTTTAATAAATATTATGTACTCTTTATAGACGTGAAAAATTACAAAAATTTTCTACACAAATATAAAGGTTATAGCAATCTAACATTGTCAGGATGTATAAAATTTTATTTGTTTTATAATACTAGTTATAAAAAATATATTGTCTTGATTTTAATCATTTTTACTTCAATAAAGTTTTATTTTAAACATGTGTTTCATATATTCTTCCACATATTATCCGTATCCCAAAGCTACGATGCAATACACTTAATAATACCAATACTACAATTATGATTGACTTATTAACCGAATACTTTTTGTGTGCGGTTATAGTCAAATATAATGAGCTCATGCGGGAACCTTTTTAATTTACCTAAGAAATTTAATTGTAGGTCACATGTAGATTTGCTGGTCACACAGATATGTGTGTGTGTGTTGTTAAAGATTTGCTACCTGGAACAAAGTTCCAAGTAGCACGGGCTATGGTGAGCCCGTAGGTGTGTGTGTATTTTTGCGAATTGCAAAACGTGCTGGTGGAAGCAATACACGCAAGAAAGGTCACACACGTGTGTGTGACCTTTTATAGTTCAAAATGCACTGAGGAATCTAATTATTAACGTTCCTTTTGCAAAGAAATGCGTTATGGTAAACCATTCATGGTATGTGTTTTTTTTTTGCAGGGATATTCGTGGGCGGGCCCTAAGACTCTGGCTGGCCCACTAAGTGTTGCTTGTTGCTGTTTTATTTGGGCGGAGTATGAGTATTTATGACTCGTATGGTTGCTTCAGAAAGATTTTATTCCGTTTTTAACAACTTCTGCTCTGTTGAATCTAAGTTGAAATCTTATTGGGTTTGTAACTGTGTTAGATAATGTACTCACCTCGTTGTGCTTGCGGGGGCTGAGCTCTGGCTCTTTGGTACCGTCAATCAACTCTATCATATCTACATTTGAAACAGTGTATGGAGTCAGCCTCCGCCACATCACTAACTAATGCATTCCACTTGTTACTGAATGCACTTCCACTTTGACACTGAAAAAGTTCTTTCTAACGTTCCTGTGGCTCATTTGGGTACTCAGTCTCTACCTGTGTCCCCTTGTTCGCATACAACCCGTTTTAAAAAGTTTATCCTTATTTACCCTGTCAATTCCTCTGAGAATTTTGTAGGTAGTGATCATGTCTCCCCTTACTCTTCTGTCTTCCATTGTCGCGAGGTGCATCTCACGCAGCCTTTCCTCGTAACTCATGCCTCTTAGTTCTGGGACTAGCCTAGTGGCATATCTCTGAACTTTTTCCAGCTTCGTTTTGTGCTTGACAAGGTACGGGCTCCATGCTGGGGCTGCATACTCCAGGATTGGTCTTACATATGCTGTGTACAAGGTTCTGAATTATTCCTTACACAGGTTCCCGAAGGCTGTTCTGATGTTAGCCAGCCTCACGTATGCCACAGATGCAATTCTTTTAATGTGGGCTTCAGGAGACAGGTTTAGTGTGATGTGAACTTCTAGATCTTTCTCTCTGTCCGTTGCATGAAGTACTTCATTTCCTATTCGGTATCCTGTGTCTGGCCTGTTTCCACCGCATAGTTTCATGACATTGCATTTACTCTGGTTGAACTTTAGTAGCCATTTGTTGGACCATTCATTCAGTCTGTCTAGGTCATTTTGTAGCTTCCTACTATTACTCTCATCTATCTTTATCTTGTAACACCGTAAACGTGTTTGGGTTAGTTATTTTTATATATATACGTATAGTACACATGAGTCACAGACAAGGATTTCGAGGGGCGTCAGTTTGTCCGGCCTGGATCTCACCTCTAAGTGTTGTGCTTCTTGCGAAGTGCTTCTTCAACCAGATACTCAAACGCCAGTACACTGTGGTCGCTCATTCTTACCGGGGCCCCAAAACCGATATCCCTTTTTTTTTTTTTTTTTTTTTTTTTTTTTTTTTTTTTTTTTTGAGATATATACAAGAGTTGTTACATTCTTGTACAGCCACTAGTACGCGTAGCGTTTCGGGCAGGTCCCTGGAATACGATCCCCGCCGCGAAGAATTGTTTAAACCCTTATGTCGGAGTCGTTCAGAGTGAAGGCTAGGCCAAGTCTCGCTGGTTCATTGTTCCCTCTCATTCTTTTGGGTTCCCTGACATGCTGGCTTAGAAGTTTCTTGTCACCATCTCCAATAATTTAGCTCTCCATGTATCCTCACTTCCATACGGTTCCATGTTCTCCCAGTCTATCCTTCCATGATTGAAGTCCCCCATGATGAGCAGATGGGATCTATTTCCACAGGCAGCAGAGGCTGCCTTCTCAATTATAGTGTTAACTGCCATGTTGTTGTTGTCATACTCTTGCCTGGGTCTTCTGTCATTGGGTGAAGGGTTATATATCACTACTACTTTTGGTCCTCCCATTGTTATGGTGCCTGTTATGTAGTCTCTGAATCCCTCGCAGCCCGGGATGACCATCTCCTTGAAACTTCATTCCTTTCTCATTAGTAGGGCCACTCTGCCTCCTCCCCTACCTTCCCTCTCTTTCCTTATTACTGTGTAGTCCTGGAGAAACACCACATTCGTTATGATTCCTGAGAGTTTTGTTTCTGTGAGTCCGAGTCCGGTTCACTGTGCCCCAGTGATGTTCCAGTGTTCTGTTGTGTGTGTAACTGTGCACTGTGTTAGATATGTTCCAGTGGTCTGTCGGGCATTTCTCCACAGTGCTGACATTTTCTCTCATCATCCGGAACCTGTAAGCCTATTTCCCATGCACATGGGTATCCAAGCCTAATGCGATGTAAGTGTACTTCTGTTGTTCTACTGCTCCCTTTCATTAAACTAAGTGGTTCGTAGTTGGTTGAATTCTTGTACCAACCAGCAGATCCTGATGTTGCAACTGCTGTGTTGTGGTCACTGTACATCTTTTGCATTGCTCTGTTTCTAATACTTTCTTAATCTGTGATAGACTCTGTGGTATGTAAATGTCTACATTTCTTCTCTTAGTTGCAAGTTTTGCAGCTTCGTCTGCAATGTCATTTCTTATTATTCCCACATGACTTGGCACCCAGTTGATAAGTACCCGTCGGCCTTGACGTTTGAGTGTTTGCATTAATGATATGACATTTGTGATCAGATGGATGTTATCACGTATGTGTTCTTGTCACATACTGCCATTTTCAATGGCAGTTCTCGAATCTGTATGTATGATAACATGTTGTCGGTGTTCAGCAAGAATGGCTAGCATCTCTGTAAAGTCGAACACCAATTTGAGTCTCCAACTATTTACAGAGTTTCCTGCTTTAACTGCAGCCCCGGTTTCTTGTCCCTGCTGGTCTACTGATCCATCTGCGTAGTATGTGAAGCTGTCAGATTCCAAGTTTGCTTCTGTATGCATCTGTGCAATATTACGCAGCAGATGATGATTAGTCTGGTTCTTTTTTCCTTCAAGAGCCATAATCTTAAGGTCTGCTGGCGGAGATTCCCAAGGGGCTTGCATAACAAAGTCTGCATGTATTTTGTCGACACCCTTCTCAGTGATTGTTTGTTATATCGAATGTATTGATGGTGTTTATCACACAATGGGTCCACCTGTTGCTATTGGAGGCTCTTCTGTTCCGAGTTAGTGCTCCAGTGATTATATCTTAAGTGAACTGATTATAGGTCTAGTCAATATCTTGTTTGGCATGCATGCAGTATTCCCTTTTACCCTTGTTTCAATCGACGTTAGCTTAGTTTCTATTCATAGGTTCAGTATTTTAGTCCATCTGGGAGCCTGTCCTGTTATGACTCGCAATGCATCATTTTGAATAACCTCAACATTAGCCCACTAACCAGGAGAAAGAGTGAGTAGGGTAGACATGCATAATCAACTAGGGAACGAACGGCGTGTATATAAATAAATAAATAAATAAATTTTTATTCAGGTAAGGTACATACATACAAGGTATGATACAAAGTTAATGGATTAATAGATGGAGCTAGTACATACAATGCCTAAAGCCACTATTACACAAAGCGTTTCGGGCAGGAAAAACATTTAAGACTAAACTTATACTAATTGAGTTTAAAGTATAAAATGTGTTGAGAACAAATAAAAATAAGAAAGGGGGGGGGACATGGCTGAAAAAACAGCACAAATACAATAGGTCGATAAACAGCGTTGTTTAAAAAACAGACATGGGTTGACAATAGAGGGGTAAGGTAGGTTACAGGGAATTTATTAGGTAGTGCTTAGTTTTTGTAAAACGTATGTAAAACATTCTTAACACTTTGTGTCCCGCTCCTAGTCGGGGCCCTGTGATTGCTCTCATTATATTCAGTCGTGATTTTGCTTTCTCTGTCAGATATTAAACGTGCTTGTTGAATGTTATTTTAGAATCTATCCACACTCTGAGATATTGATATTGTGTAACCCACTGAAGGTAATGTCTTGAATACGTAGGTGCCTGTCTGGAGTGTTGCCGCCTAGTCTCATTGCCTTAGACTTCTGTGCAGATATTTTTAGCCCTAAAACGCTGCATTCAGATGTTACTTTATCTAATGCACCTTGTGCTTTATTGAGAAGTGAAGGACCTGTAGTGACTAATGCTATATCATCAGCATAGCTTAGCAATTTAACCCTTCTGCAAATGTCAAGGTAACAAGGTTTTCCATAAGGATGTTAAAAAGACTAGGACTGAGGACTCCTGCTTGTGGAGTCCCATTCTCATGCAGGTGGTAGTCCGACACTTGTCCTTGCAACTTTACTCTGGCAGACCTGTGACTTAGGTAATCTGGAATCCATGTTAGCATATTTCCTTTTACACCTTTTTTTTAACTAAGGTGTGTAAAGTTGCTTGCAAGTTCGAATGTTTTTTTCTAGATCAAGGAAGATCACTATAGCCGGACCTGAGTTAACTGTTCCTAGTAATGTTGCTATGCAATTGGCAGTACCTACTCCTCTAGTGAAGCCAAATATGAAGAATTACTGATTGACAGAGCCAAGGCTCCTGTTGGATTGTTCAATAATAATAATAATCTTTATTCAAAAGAATGTGTCCACAAAGAACATAAGGGTACTGAAAAGGGAAATGAACAATTGTAGTGACAAGTTACACATACAAAGCCACAATTACGCAAAGCGTTTCTTGCAAATTTGATGTTTGTAATATTGTCACCTGTGTGACACACACACACACACACACATACAGATTAAAACAGAAGAGGACTGTTTGAGGCTTCAAGAAGACCTAGACAAGCTGAAGGAATGGTCGAACAAATGGTTGTTAGAGTTTAACCCAACCAAATGTAATGTAATTAAGATAGGTGTAGGGAGCAGGACGCCAGATACAAGGTATCATCTGGGAGAGGAAATTCTTCAGGAATCAGAGAAAGAAAAAGACTTGGGGGTTGATATCACGCCAGACCTGTCTCCTGCAGCACATATCAAGAGGATAACATCAGCGGCATATGCCAGGCTGGCCAACATACGAACGGCATTCAGAAACTTGTGTAAAGAATCATTCAGAACTTTGTATACCACATATGTCAGGCCAATCCTGGAGTATGCAGCCCCAGCATGGAGTCCATATCTAGTCAAGGATAAGATTAAACTGGAAAAGGTTCAAAGGTTTACCACCAGACTAGTACCCGAGCTGAGAGGTATGAGCTACGAGGAGAGACTACGGGAATTAAACCTCACTTCGCTGGAAGACAGAAGAGTTAGGGGGGACATGATCACCACATTCAAGATTCTGAAGGGAATCGACAGGGTTGATAAAGACAGGCTATTTAACACAGGGGGCACACGCACAAGGGGACACAGGTGGAAACTGAGAGCCCAAATGAGCCACAGAGATATTAGAAAGAGCTTTTTTAGTGTCAGAGTGGTTGACAAATGGAATGCATTAGGAAGTGATGTGGTGGAGGCTGACTCCATACACAGTTTCAAGTGTATATATGATAGAGCCAAATAGGCTCAGGAATCTGTACACCAGTTGATTGACAGTTGAGAGGCGGGACCAAAGAGCCAAAGCTCAACCCCCGCAAGCACAATTAGGTGAGTACACACACACGGGGTCCAGAAGGAGGCGCTCCACTGAGGAACACCTCCTCCACTTGAGCAAGAACAAAGTATAGGTTGAACTCAGTAGAAGTATATATCTTGTAATGCGACACTGCAAGAGCCACTTGTTGCATTTACCAATCATTAGTTTATGGCCAATGCTATTTATATTTACTCATCACAGCATATAATATAATTTTAATACGGATTTTTTTAGCAGAAATTTCAGAAGTAACCTGTGGCGCAAGTCAAATAAACATTATTAATGTGGATAAAATTAATGTATACCATAAGTACGTACGTAGCCTATAATGCGTAATTTGCTGACATGGTAGTTTAGATATTAATGCATATACAGTATGTTTCTCTGGAGATGCCTCTTTACTGACGTTATTCCTAAACTATACCCGCTAACAATCTAACATGCATGGTCTATCATCCAACTGCTGGTGCTAACTGATTTGTCGAGCCATGATAGGTCACTGGCAGGAGATAGAGACAATGGTATTGGATAATTACCGTGTGAATGTCCAAGTGTGAAGCGCTGTAGACGAGTGAGACGAGTCATTATAGAGTATTGAATGCATTTTTGTGATGCTCTTTCGTTTTCTGACATTTCGCCTTGATTTACATTCACTTATAATGTATTGTTTACATCCGACACCACAGTCCAGGGAAACTTGGCAGGTGAAGCAGCAGGAGATAAGCAATGGTGTTGGGATGCCTGGTATAGAGGAAGAGGAAGGTGCTACAGGCGATGACACGCGCATAACGTCACAGGAAGACTCAGATACTAAGAAGGAGGAGCGTGGAGGCAGGAGAGAGGAGCAGGCGGCGGGGACGGGCACCACCACCACCGCGGCTCCCAGGGCCTTCTCTAGGATGCTCTGGTCCAGAATCATGGTGGCCTGCAAGCTCTTGTGTGTCTTACTTACTATCTTCATTGTGGTTCAAAGCAGGTTGGTAATTGGTATAGTTTTACATTGTCATAGCTTTAAACCAGGACAGATTGTCTGAAGCAATGTCATGCTATTGGATTACTTTATAATTGGTCCACAATATTGTTCCTCTGAAGATAATAAGAGAAAAAATAGAAAATTCCTATAGCACGGTTGTCAACATGGGCAGCTGATAATCAAATGATTTTCGGGCAAGACGTTTAGTCTTAGATGTTTAGGTGCATTTTATTATGGCTGAAGCCTCTTGATCAAGAGGAATCAGTGGGAAGGTAGGCAACTGTTGTGGGTTGCACCTGGGGAAAGTCAGAATTTGGCCTAGGGGCCAACCCTTGATAACCCTTCAACAGGCTTCCTGTCACCATCAGGACACCATTACCCAGAGAGTGAATAGAGAAAAATATTTCCTTGGACAGGTATGGGAAACTTTACAGCATGTGGGTTGGATTTAGGTGTGGTTGTTCTCATTTGTGAACATGGATATCAACATAGGATGACCATACTGAGACCTGGTTCTCAGTATCTCCCATGCAAAAAAAAATAAGCTTGGCTTGGAGAGGCTCAGGGTGGGAGTACATGCAGTCAAGGACAGTGGATGATGGTATCAACAAAGATATGAGCAAGATTTTGGAACTGACAGGTCAGAACCTATATCAATGGCTATATGCTGGTGAAATTCAGATTCAGAAAGTACTAGTATTGGTTTAGCAACAGAGTGATAGATGAGTAGAACAGGTTGCTGGCCAACATCATTGAGGAAAATCATACTGAATGCTTTAAAAATAGGTTTGATAGCTACATAGAAAAAAGGAGTTGGATTTAGATAGGCCCTGCCTATAATGGGACTCAAGCTTTATGTTCTTAGAAGACAGTGTGGACTGAACTGTGGGTGTGTTTTGTGGAGGTAGATGGTGGTGGTGGTGTGGGAAAACATGCAGACAGGACTTGGGGCAAAGGTGTGGTGGAGATTACTTTGGTATGTACCCCAATCATTGCCTCTGTAAATATATATATCCTTTGATCCTTGAGTTAGGATGTTAGGTCTTTGTGGTGCTCATTTCTTACAAGCAATTTCAGCCGGATTCAAGCCATGGGCAAGGAGGGCCGACTGGGTACCAATCCTCAGTTGTTTGGCCCTCTTCACCCAGCAGTAATTATTGAACTGTTTGTAAACCAATTGATGGGTTGTGTTCCAGGGAAACTAGTAAGGTAAAGCTTAAGATGAGCTGGGGGAAGGATAAGCTCTTAAGTCTGCTAACAAGAGTCGGAAGTTGTCTTCTGTATCCACGTGTGTAAACAAACGAAACAAATGTTCCCAAACCCATTTCCTTGTCTGTCATTACTAATATACTGTACTGTAATATTCATTGAGAGCTAAACACGTGTGTGGTCATAAATTACTGATATGACATTATGCAATCCCAGTGAAAATTGGGCCATGACAAATACAGGTGCTCATTGGCTTAAAACACTGGGAAAGGTTCAAGACATAGCAATTAAACGTCTTAACATTGATATTGAAGGCATGAAATATCTGATTAAAATGTAAGATTGTGATTGGTATTTAAATGCTAATTTTTAATTGGTGTACTGTATATTTAACATAGTTTTAATATGGTAATTTATTCAGTGATATTTATGTACTGTACAGTAAAAAATAACTAATGGTAAGTTATTTTTATTACTAGTTTCTAGGCTATGACATCAGATGGGTAAGCAAAATAGTCACTGCAAGTTTTGTGTGCCTTGTAAATATTAAATAATGGTAATAATTGCTGAGAGTAGATGGTAGTATTGTTGCTGCCCTCATCAGCGTAGTGACTAAATGTAGTACAGCACCTCATTTGATTTCCAATACTTGTATCTTGATAAATAATGTTGTACTGTCAATGTTATTTTGCACAAAATTTTGATTAAATGCAATGCAAATTAAGATCTTCCTTTGGTGGAAAAAAAGGTCACAAAACTATTTGTAAGGAATTTAATTTATGTTGGTTTATCCGTAGGCTTGCAGTTCATACAGTACTGGTTGTGATGCAACATTATTAAGACAAGTAAACATGTTGGTAAAAATGCATCTGAATATTACTTGAAAATGTAACACTAATACAAAAAAATGCATTTAAAAGTATCTCGCTCCCATATTACCTTTTAGTTCTACCCCAGTTAGTGTAGTGTAGTAATGTGACCACTATGAGAAGGTGTGCCGAGAGTTGCCCTCTCTCTTATTCATTATCATTTTCCACACTCAAGATATGAGGAAAAAATCAATACCATATATGTATTTGCCTTGCAGTTGCAATTTTGTAATTTTTTTTTTTCAAGCTGGTCTCGAAGAAAAATTTTATGTGATGAATCCCAGTCTCCGTGGTGCAGTGGTAAGACACTCGCCTGGCGTTCCGCGAGCGCTTTGTCATGGGTTCGTATCCTGGCCGGGGGAGGATTTACTGGGCGCAAATCCTTAACTGTAGCCTCTGTTTAACTCAACAGTAAAATGTGTACTTGGTTGTAAAAACGATTCTTCGTGGTGGGGATCGTATTCCAGGGACCTGCCCGAAATGCTACCCGTACTAGTGGCTGTACAAGAATGTAACAACTCTTGTATACTGTATATCTAAAGAAAAAATAAAGAAAAAAAAGTAAAATAAAGTTTAATTTGAGCCAGAAAATAGTTGGTACAGTATACGAGAGTATCCTATGTAAATCTTCATAACTACTAATAAAGTGGTCAAGTTATCATAAATTTTTGTGCACTGTTAGGTATGCTGGTGTTGATGGTAATATTGTATCTAATAACTTAGGAGGATGAATCTCTTGGGTCTGGATAACAAACTTATTTACCTCAATGCAGTTCTCACTTGCAATGAGTGATATATGATCAGACTTGTGCTCGGAAGTTTGATTTTTCCGTTTATATTTCTCATTTTCATCGTAACGTGTACATTTATTGTATTGTGTAAAATGATTTTCCTTAATTACCCTTTTTCCTTTGCAGAGGGCCATTGATAAGAAAAGTTCCTTCTCCTCAGCTATTCTTCCCTCGCCACTCACTTGTGTCTGACTTTTATACTGGAGATGTAGCAGGATTGACGGAGCGACTCCTAGCATCAGACCTTTCACTCGTCGTGTACTATGCCCCCTGGGATAGAGACTCACAACTTCTACGTTGGGAGATAGAGAAAGCTGCTAGATATCACCATGAACAGGTGAATTGATATGATATTGTGGAGGCTCTTGGGAGTAAATTAAGATTGAGTGTAGTCACAGGAATTGTGTGTACAAATACAACTATATCAAATCTTTCTCCTCCCCACCCTCTACATTTCTTCCTCTCCTTCTCTCTCTTTCCCTCCAAACCTATACAGTATTTCCCTTCCCCCAGTCCATCCCTATTCTTTACTGTCCCTCCCTTTTCAACCTCTTGCCATGCTAGGATTGCTTAGCCACAAGAGGATGTGGCACTTCCTGGTAGTCTTTTATTAGACATGATAGAACTACCCTTAACATTGTGATGCTAAATTATGTTGGCAAGAAGCTGCTATCACTCGCAGTGAACTAAAGCTTCCGCTGTGGAAGTGATTATCATTGATGTCTCCATCACCATAGTGAGCATCACCCGCATGTCATCAGTCAAGAGAAGTAGTAATGATCTAACTCTCCCTTGAACAGCTAGATATAGTATGTTGTAGTCACTGGGACATTTTTGCAGTACTTTGAATTTATAATATTCCTATACATTTAGAACTTGCATTCTTTGTTCGGGTACTGTTGCATGTTATACAGATGGATATTGTGACGTGAAAAATTGTTGTTAGTGGAGTCGCTATTAGGGCAGATGGAATGTCTGTCACATTAAACAAAAAAAAGTATAAATAAAGTTGACTGCTTACTGATGTCTCCACAGTGCAGTAACTGCAGGATAAAACATAGAGGATAAAATTTAAATACTTTACTATGGAAAAAATGACTAACAAATAAAAATAGCTCCTTTTAGACTTGGCAATATTACAATGTGCAAAATGAACAAAATCATCAAACAGACCAGTTAACGTTGCGTTAAAGTACAAACAATAAAATGTTGCGGGAATACTGTATGTCAAGCTGCGTAAATCTACTACCACACATAGTCGTATGTTAGCAGATCCAGGCAGTTGAGCACAGAGGAGTATTCTGAATCGTGGTGGTGGCTGACTTCTATTTATACGGAGAAATGACCATCCAGGTGGTGCTGGTGTCTTCGATGATTGGAGGCTGGCTCTCACAAACTACCATTGCTCTTGTTCTGGCTAGTGGCGTGAGCTCCCAGGCACCAGGTGCAATGGGGTGACGGGCATTGGAGTGTAAGTGGGAGTAGACTACTGTCTAGACGTCTGAGTAGTAGTTGTTGTTGCTCTTGCTGTAAATTCTTGAATATGCAGATGTGGTGTGGTAGAATAGGTGATGATGGGAGGCCTAAATCTCTTTTTAAGAGAGATTTTCATGACAATATAAATGTGAAGAGAGATTCTTGTGACAATATAAATGTGAAGAGAGTAGGATCTGGAATCGGCATCACTGATTTTACTCATTGTGGTATTTTACACAACATAACCTATATTCACAGTGAAACTGTTGGCCATATTTGCAGTACAAGTTTGCTACAAAATGTGTAATGAGAAATATACACCATTTACTGTGATTCTATGAATACGTTATAGACCATGGAAGCACATCATCCTTCTCAACCCATTGACAAAAATCATGGAGTGGCTAATTATGTTAAAATAAAAAGGTGGGGCCAATTTTTTTTCCCCCCATTTGGTTCCAAATTCATGTTAATGCCCTGAAATGAGATGGCAGATGCACTTGCAGAATCTCCCATGTTATAACAGATTTGGCTTGTATCTTAGAAGTTCTGTCTAGACATATGATCAGCTGTTTTGGCTACTTGGCAGTAGACTTGGGATACTACAAAGGGTCTCGACAAGCCGCAAAATGTAATGGAGTTGGCCTATCCCTGAAGTTCTCGGAAAATTGCTACTAATTAGGCCCTGTGCGTAATTAGGGCAAAGGGGAGGACCCCCACTAAAAAATATTCCCAGTTGGGTCCTGCGCCTCCTAAGGCCAGACCTCACCTGATGTCGGGTTTATTTAATGTCAATGATCTCGCTGTTATAAGAAAAGGAAGAAACTAGTCTACTCCTAATTGTTCATTTGGACTGGTTGGAACAGGGGCAGCCTTGTTTTGTACAGGATCGTCATTCAATCCCCGTTGCTCCAAGTGGTTGGACACTGTCACTCCATCCTCTTATGCCAGCTCCTTGTCCTCTTATCCCTTCCAAGGGTTACATAGTCACACTGGCTTTATTTCTCCTGATTAACCTTGCTTACTGTAATCTCTAATTCTCTCCCTCCTCTCCTCTCAGTATCTAATCTGGCTGGCTCCTGTTCTTTCAAAGCTTACTTGGTCTTAGATCTTCACCTCTATTTCTTGTCCCCCTTGACTGAGAATTTTTTTTTTTTTGCCTCTGGCTTCTGGTGATAAAGTTTGTGGGCTTCATGTTCTTTGCTGCAAGAAGGGGCTTTGTTTTTGTTTACAGTATTTGTGCTGGGAATTACCCTTTTTATTTCTAGCCTTTGGTTTTTCTGGGGGAGCCCCTTCGGCTCCCGGAGCTTACTAGGCTAATATGCTAATGTCTGACTTTGGCATCAGTCATGTGTATGGAGTTCTGTGGGCCTACTGGGGACCACGAGCCAGAACCTGGCCCCCTCGGGGAGAGGCATGGGGAGCAATGGCCTATAGAAAGCCCCGTGTGGTTGGAAGCATTCTATGTCTGCCATCGACCGGGTCAGGCACTCAGAAAGGTAAGCATCCAAAAACAAATCCCTATTCTGGTGAAAATTTTGCTACCAAAAACCGAACAAGTGGATAGAACTCCCCTAAAAGAAACGGGCAAATGACCACGATGTCACACGTCACCGCGTCGCTGTCTGCGCAGCTCACCCCTCCCCAGGAGGGGGAAGGGGGATCCCCAGACCCCCGCACCGGCTATCCACCCTTCAATTCTGAGGCTAGATGTCAAAACATCAGAAAAAAACGCCGACCGGAGGGAGGGAGAGGAGAGAGGGATGCCGGGAGCCTCCGGGTCTCGCCAGAAAATGGCATTTCATTATATTAAACGCTGTTTTTTTTTTTTTATCAAGAATGAGTCCTCTGCTGTTTGTTGTGGTCCTCAAGTGGTGGATACTTGGTTGCTATGGTCAAGGGGTGAATCATACACTCTGTCCTGTGGCACTGTGTGTTTGCTGTCCATGCTTCCTAAGCTATGGCCTATCTTTCAGTCCCATTTCCTTGGTACCCTGCCAGGCTTTCTCGGGCTATCTGTCAGGTAGCTTAACTCAGTCAGCCTGACGTATCCTCGTAGACATGATGCTCACAAATCTGCTGCTTAATTTGTTTGTGGTTAATATTTGGGTTCAGGGTTTCTGGCATTTTAACCGGTTATTGGATGTTCTGCATCCTTGTCAGACCTGTGTGGCTTTTGAGCTCCTTTTCAGTTACTACCGAGTTCCTCATTGGACAGACTTGCTTCTCTTGCATTGGACAGACTTGCTTCCCTTGTTTCCATTCTCCCTTTAATACATTGTTTGTATTAAAATGTTTGTATTCCATTCTCCCTACATTGTTTGGCTTTATCTGTACTTTCTGAGGCTTTACTGTTTTGGCTTGATCTCTGATCCTCGTGCTCCTTTTGGCTTTCAGTACACCAGATTCTAGTCCTGGTGATCGGTAGGCCTGCACAAGTTCAGAGGCCTTTTAATTTTGTGGGGGTATCTGCATCCAGGGAGAGGAGAGGGGGGAGGGGGCGACTTATGAGGCCATCCAGAAAAGGACATTGTTATATTCTATGCTTGTTTTGTTTCTTAACAAGTGCAGAAAGTTAAGCATGTGTATACACAGTAAATCACAATAGAATTCATGAAAATTAGACACCCAATCCACACATTATCAAGTTGTGTGGGGTGTGCTCCTGGAATTTTCAAGTTGGGTAAAGAAAGAATGGTAGTGAGTCACAATATGAGGAAAGAATGTCGGGTGAAAGGTGAGAAGGCAAGAAGTAGACAATGTGATAGTTAACATAGTAACATAAGACTGTGCATTTGTTCATATTTCTAAACTTTTAATTTGTAGCTTTTACAGGTTGGTCTCTTGGTTTAAATGTGTCTCAGTCTTAACAATTATTACAGGTATATTTTGCTGCTGTTAATTGCTGGCATCCTGGCTCAGAGTGCAAGACCAAATACAAGGTTCGAGCTTTCCCAGTGATAATCCTTCACGTGCGGGCAGCGTCTGGTATGGAGACGAAGGCTTTGGCATATGGAGGGCCCAGGGATGCTGGTCACATTATCAGGTTCCTTAAAAGAGCATTGCGTCCTCTCACTCACGTTACCAGCCATTCTGATCTTGCTAGACTACAGATGGAGCATAATGTAAGTTTAGTACTATTATTAGAATACAGTACACTTGTTTTACACCTATTGAGTGAAGTGCAGGGCCAGAATTCATAAATCATTTATACATCCACTACAACACAAGTGGTTGCATAAATGGTAATTGAATTCCAGTCCAGATTCCTTCTTGGCACCGTACCTAATAAAAATGAACTCGGTTTGTAGTACAGTAGTAATTTTGGCAAGGAGCAATGCATTATTGTGTGAGCATGCTTACATATGTATTATTAGACAACAAATCTGCCTTGTGGATTAAATCATTCCTTTCCACTAGATATGACAGTAATGCAGGTACAGAAATTCCTATAAAAATTTATTCTTGGATTAATTTCTAAATAATAATAATAATAACAATAACTTGGAATGCCTTATGATGCCTCTTTAAATTTGATGTCATACTGGCCTAAAATTTGCAGCACTTTAGTATAATAAGGTAAATTTCAATATGAAATTTGGCACTGTAGTACAATTGAAACACTTGGGCATCTTTGGAATGAATACCTTATTTTTTTTTTTTCAAACTCATTCTGATGTCAATATACTGACCCCCTTCATAATTCAAAACAACTTGGCCACCAGGGGCCAAATTCACGAAGCACTTACGAACCTGTACATCTTGTCTCAATCTTTGGAGGCTTTGTTTACAATTATTAAACGGTTAATGAGCTCCAAAGCACCAGGAGGCTGTTTATAACAATAACAACAGTTGATTGGGAAGTTTTCATACTTGTAAACTGTTTAATAAATGTAACCAAAGCCGTCAAAGATTGAAGAAAGATGTACACGTTCGTAAGTACTTGCGTAACTGCTTTGTGAATCTGGCCCCAGAGTATTCTCATAATTCTGGAACAGAATACAGCAATTATGAAAGCAATACCAAAATATAAGCCAAAGTAGCCATTGCTTTTGGCTTATTGTATTTTTCCAGAACAGTATTTTGGTTTCAGTAATTTTATACATTTGGTATAGTAGTACAGGGGTACCTCGGTTTAAGCGTTTAATCCATTTCTGGAGACAGCTCGTAATCTGAAAACTCGTAAACCAAAGCTAGTTTCCCCATAAGAAATAATGGGAAATGAATTAATCTGTTCCTGACTACCCAAAAACCTCACTTCAAACTAAATTTTATACCTAATTCATCTAAATATACACTACAAAAGTATGTTCAAGTTATTACTTACCCTTGCTGATGACTACTGTTGGTGTATGGAAGATAGTGAGGAGGGAGGGAGGGAGGAGGAGAGGTGTTACTGTTTGGAAGGGGCATCCCCTTCCATTATAACATCAGGCAGTGAGGACTTCACTGGTGTGCACACTCTGGCACAGTTTGCCTGCATACCACTAGACTTGCTTGTCTTACTAAGAATCTGTCTAAAGACACTTGTTTTTCCCTACATTTTAACACTTGCCTGTAGTAAGACATCACATTGGCTTATAAAAGGTCAATGCAACGGCCTGCTACAGCTTTATCTGGGTGAGTTTTTTTAACCAAACTTTGCAGTTCTTCCCATCTTTCACACATTTTCTTAATGAAGAAGGGACATCCTCTACTGCCTCTACTAACAACTATTTTCTTAGGCTGAACCTTACCACTGGCTTTCTAGGGACCCATGGCGAGATATATAATTACAACTTTTATGCTCAAATGGGCAAAAATTCGACAAAAAACTGTAAATCCTTGTGAAGAATTCAGGCGGGATAGTCACTGGGCGCGAGGCACTGATAAACTGAGGCGTGATCGCCATGCCACCACGTACTAGTGGGCCTGTACGCGTATCAACACCCTCATCTTGTATTTTATCACTATTATCTGTAATTATTATTATTATTATTATTATTATTATTATTATTATTATTATTATTATTATTATTAAGAATGTTGTTAATTTCAGGCTGTAGTTCTGGGTTTCTATGATTTTGCATCAGTAAGCCATTTACCAAGAGGCTTCAACTCTTACCATCTGGCTTCTCTACGTGCATTACAATTTGACAAGACCAATTCGATTGCATGGGGTGTGGTTACAAATAATAGAGTTGCCACAGCTCTCTCCTTCAACGAAACCAGATCAATCCATTTAGTGCTGTGGAATACTACTTTGGTAAGTTATTTAATACATCGGATTCATTATCCTCTAAATAGTTTCATAAATCTTAACAGGATGAAGTAGTTATATAATCTGTTATCTGCCAGAGGAATATGTTATAGCTTTCACTTATTTTCCTTAAAGTTTGCTATGTCTTCATGACAGTTGGAGAATGCCTTTACATAATTAGTTGACTTGTATAATGAGGCATTGTACAGTATTATGAATGTAAATTTCTATGCATTGTATATTTTGCATAGATTAATGTTATTAGTCAACTCTGATTTTGATATTCATATAGTGACCATCAGGGTTGACAGAGTACTAACAGATATCAAATATTTGCGGGCATCTGCCAGTCGGCCGAACGGACAGCACGCTGGACTTGATCCTGTGGTCCGGGGTTTGATCCCAGGCGCCGGCGAGAAACATTGGGCAGAGTTTCTTTCACCCTATGCCCCTGTTACCTAGCAGTAAAATAGGTACCTGGGTGTTAGTCAGCTGTCACGGGCTACTTCCTGGGGGTGGAGGCCTGGTCGAGGACCGGGCCACGGGGACACTAAAAGCCCCAAAATCATCTCGAGATAACATCTCAAGGTGTCATATGGTTCATGGAGCATGACAACACAATTTTGCTGACAAATCTAGTAAAGAAAAGAACTGTGATAATCATGTTAGAGGAGTTTTCTTTCCTGTTTTCCTTTAGTTTGCACAATGTGTGGAATAACTAAATTCTTTAGTACTGTATTTAATTAAAACCAAATTCTAAGGTTCATTTTAATTTTAAGATTCATCATTTTTTTGTTCACTAATATTGGTTTGTTTCCTTTTGAAAATGAGATTTCAAGGCTAGGGTATGGGAAATATGCTAGCTGTATTTAAATCTCTTTATAGACAAGTTCTCTTGGTAGTTGTCCTTCATATGACAGGTTTAAATTAAACTTTTGCTCAGTCAAATCAGCCCATAGAGAGTGGGAAATATTAAGGTATGAATGGTAACTCTTAAACAGATAAAAGTTGCCTTATTGTAGTTCATAAGGAAATGGAGAAAAATGTTAAGTTGGTGTAATAATACTGTAAAATTTCTGTATCTACCAGCAGATAGGATACAAGATTTTTAAAACTACAATGATTATAAAAGTACCCTGTGTCTGATGTCCCCAGATGGTCCCAGTGCCATTGGTCCTTAGCTAGTATAATGAAATGCAATAATAAAAATTCCCATTAAATATCCTTAAATGGGGGGTGGGGGGGGGCATTTTGTGCTCAGGTGCCTAATGTAATTAATAAAGCTAAATTATGTTTGCAAATGTTGAGGTGTTTACGGCTGCTGCGTCATCGGACAGTGAGGCTATCAGTAGCTGGGTGAACAAGCGGCTAGATGAGACGGCATCCTGGCTAGATCTACCTGGCACAAAGAGCTTGGCACTAGATAATGTTTTGCAGAAGGGGCCGGCCTTAATTATCTTCACCCCAGATAATCCCTACCATGCTACAAATGACCCTTTCACTGTGGTATGTATCTGATAAATCATGTGAAGCTCTTGTGACATTAGGTTTTTATATATTTGCTTGTTATACAGAGATTTCACAATTAATCCTTAAAACTAATGAATACCAATACTGATACCCTGTAGCAATATTTTTATTGTAATTCTGTTTTATGAACTGATACAGTACTGATAGGGTGGTACTCTAAATAAAAATGATGCCCTAATACTGTACTAATTCTGTACAGTACTTAATATTTTCATTGGATGATGGAACTAGACCCACCTGTATAAAAATGTAACAAATTAATGCCAAAACTTTACCAATTATGCAGAAATAGGCTGAACCCTGTGCTCCCCTATCCCCTAATCCCTGTGTCTTTTTGAGGGTGGGTGGGTGGGTGGGGGGGACCTAGGTTCTGACTCTAGTCTCTGGCAGGTTAATAAGGCTCCAATGACTGATGTGGCCAAGTATTGGGAAGCTATATCAGCAACATAGCTTCTGGGAGCCACCAAGGCTTACCCAGAAAAGGGGGCTTCATTACATTCAACTCTGTTTTTTGCACAAAAAATGTAATTGGGGAAAAAGGGAATATCAAATAGTTCACTACTCTTATTTTAGCTACAGTTTGACCTAACATTGTGATCACTGAGAAATCCATGGGAGCTGTGAAGAGGATTTGAGCCTATATGCTAGGTATTCCTAGACACACGCTTTAGGCGACTAGGCCATGACATGGTCGAAAGAATTACAAACCAATATCACATTACTGTGATTTCTCTGTGTATTGTGATCATTGCTGAAACTGAGGTGCTGCAGTAAGAAAGTTGTGTATAATTTGCACAAATTGCCCTGTAAAGTAAAAAAAAAAAAAATCGTTTTTTCTTAAACTTTCACAGCTACGTGAAATCTCCTTGGACTACAATAACTGCAACCAGTCCAGCCGTGTGTCAAACTTGGCCCGTTACTTGAGCTCGTTGAGGGCCAAGGGTCGTAGTCAGCTTCGGCAGGCAGAAAGAGTGTGCCGAAGTTATCTTCAAAATCAGCTACACATTTTGCACATGTCAAAGCAACAGTTAAACTTTAAAGGTTAGTTTGAGAAAAGTTCCATTGTACAGTACAGTATAAACACTTTAGATATAAAATGTTCTTACTCTTTAATAAAGGAATTCAGATAGAAATGCTCATGTTGAAAGTTATGACACTAACATTGAGCAACATATGCCAGAGTACCACTTGATCAGTTTTATCAATGTTGTTTGCCCAAGGAAAGGGGGAGCGGGAGAAAGTTTTAGCTCTGCAAGGTTAGTCCAGGGCATAATGTTGACTGAATAGCTTGCCTCATAATTATACATTTACTGTACAGTAGAGTAAATAAATTCAGGGATTTAAATAATTTTTAAAAGCCACAGTGGCCCAAGTTATATCCCCAAAATCCATTAAATCAAACTTAATAGAACCCAAGTCTCCCTGAATGTACATGTGTGTAATTACCCAATTGTAATTATCTAAGTGTAGGTAAAGGATGAGCTATGCTCGTGGTGTCTCGTCTTCCCAGTATTCGTCATAATATGATGTTTTGAAACTACCAACGGGTTTATCCTTCACGACCCTCTTATTTGATTTCCTCCAACTGTCTACCACTCTGTTTACAACAGTCAACCTTCTAATGGTTTTCTGGCAGCTTTGTTTCCTTAGTTTGAACCTATATCATCTTGTTATTGAAGTTCATGTTTTTTACAAATTCTTTGTTAATTTTGTCAATTCCTGTTACTATTTTGTACATAGTGATCATATCGCCTCATTTACTTCCATTTTCTGGCTTTGGATTATTTAACAACTCTAACCTCTCCTCGTAGCTCTTGTCTTTTAGTTCTGGAAGCCATCTAGCTGCATGTATTTGCAACTTTTCCAGTTTAATGTTATGTTTCTTGAGATATTGGCACCATACAGCTGCTACATATTCCAGCTTTGGACCCGTGAAGTCTGTACGTCTCCATGATTAACTCGGCCAAAGGGGGCGAGTTAATCATAGAGCCTCAAGCCATCATGCTCTTTACTGGCTATTTCTCTAGCATGGCCTCCTGATAGTGCCTGTAAATACACTTTAACTGAAGTACAGTGTGACCCTTATTTTCAGGACCAATTGGTATCTCGGATAACTGAAAATCTGGACAATTGAAGATAAGGTAATGGCATGTGGCTAGGTCAGGCTTTGTGAGGAAGTTCCAGACCTCTTCACACCAATGCTCATCAACTTGTAACTGTAACCAGAATTTCATTATAGATTTTGAGCATTAATAAGCATTCTGTTTCTCAAGTCTTTCACTCTATGATGAGATAGCATGGATAGGTTTATTTGGCTAAGAAAATAATGTAAACATTTCATGGGAAACAACATTTTGGTTTTGCCTCTGCACACTGCACACCTATTAAGCATGATGCAAATTTGCTCTTGTATATTGCTCTTGTATAATTTGCTCCAGGCATTAGAAAACTGTTTATTGGTCTTACTTCCTATATCATAAAATAGTATGGATTGGTTAATATACTGTAATGTAATTGAGAGAAGAGTTGTCAGAGCTGTCCATGGTGGCAGGCTCGCAGCCACCCCACACACCTAACTCCTTGTCATTGACAACCATATGTACACATAACATTTACATGTAATTTAGGATTCTCGCAATAAACATTTTTCTCTTGCATTTGACTATATAAAGAGAGAATATGTATAGAATTCTTTGAACATCCATAACGTTAATGGAGACAGATAATATTTGTCTTAACAATCCCTGAATTAGTAAAACTGTGAACTGAATAATGGGGGTTTGACTGTACTGTACTTAGCACAGCGAGGTTGTGATTGTCTCCTAGTTGACTAGAGCCTGGCATGTGTGTGGGAACCCAGGTCCTGGTTAGGGAAGTACACCAAGGTACTGCACAGAAAGGAGCATTATATTTCTCTCTGCCTATTTTGTTTATTCAAAAAAATGGTCTTTGAGTAATGTGGAAAAATTACACCACCAGGAAGATCGAAGGTATATTATATATATTGGTTGGAGGTATAAATGCAAATTAAACATCAAATGGGAACAGACTTGAAAAGGAAAATAATGTTGAAGAAATTTAACCGTATCATATAAATGTGGTGAACTGGAGCAGATGTTAAGGATGGACTGGATTAAGAGATTATATGACTGGAATGGAATAAACTATTGAAATAATTATTCTGCGATGTGTTGGGGCTGACTGTGGAGGTAGTGGATAAGGCACTTTGATAAGTAGTTAGTAGGAGAGGCAGATGGGGAACTTCTGTATTCACAAACAAATACAGTATGTACCGTATTGGTAAACATGAGTGAAGGTTAATCTTTAAATTGCAAACAATATAGTAGCTGTTGTATTGAACTAGCACTTATTTTTTGTATAAATTTGTTCCAATTCATTTGTCAGAATTTTGTTTTCATAAGTGTGATTAACTGAATAATGCCACTCTTTTTAGACGAGACATGTTGTCGCAGTATGCCCTCTAGCGAGGCACCAACTGCAACAACAGGTGAACAAAGCAAAATGTGTGACGTATGTGACCATTCAACTGATAGATTCAGCACCCTACAACAACACTGCACCAACCCCATTTCATGGTAAGAAAATGAGATTTAACACTTTGGTCCGGTAATGACGCAGCATTGCGTGACGTTTTTACTTGGGGGAAGTCCGGTAATGACGCAGCATTGCGTGATTTCCGGCGGCAAATTGGCAACGGTTTCGGGAGGGGCGCGCCGCGGTTTTGGACATTATATGCATACACATCTGTAGGGAATTTCATTGCGTATACAATGATACCAAAATGAAAGACCTAGGACCAGAATTGAGGTAACAAAGTTGAAAAGAGTATACCCATTTTATTGCTCTTTATTAGTGCTCACTGCAGTAACGCACCGTCACGTTCTCTGTTTGTTGTGGGTGGGATGCCAGGGCTTTGAACTTTATATTTGCATATACTCCTGTAGGGAATTCTATTGCAAACACAATGATACCAAAATGAAAGATCTAGGACGAGAATTGAGATGTCTAAAGTGAAGAGAGTGTACACATTTTATTGCTCTTGCACGGTTCCGGGTAACACGCTCTTACTTTCTCACTTTATCGCTGGGCTTTTGGGCTTTATATGCATTCAGTCCTGTAGAGAATTCTATTGCGAACACATTGATACCAAATTGGAAAACCTAGGACGAAAATCGAGATGACAAAGTTGAAGAGAGTATACATATTTCGGTATGACCGCGCGCTCTATTGTAATGAGAGGCGCCTTGGGGTGGTGCAGCGCTCTCTTTCTGGTAACTTTCATCTTGTCAGCGAGCGGAGTGTACCGCTGTTTTTAACATTATATGCATATATTCCTGTAGGGAATTCTATTACGAACACAATGATACCAAAATGAAAGACGTAGGACGAGAATTGAGGTGACCAAAGTGAAAGGAGTGTACACATTTTATCGGTCTTGCGCGCTCCCGGGTAACACGCTCTCACTTTCTCTGTTGCAGATGGTACACTGGGCATTTGGACTTTATATGCCTTTAGTCCTGTAGAGAATTCTATTGCGAACACAATGATACCAAAATGAAAGACCTAGGACGAGAATTGAGGTGACCAAAGTGAAGGGAGTGTAAATATTTTATCACTCTTGAGCCATGCTCCTGGGTAACACACTCTCATTTTCTCTGTTTGTTGTGGATGGTACGCCAACCGTTTGGACTTTATATGCCTTTAGTCCTATAGCGAATTCTATTGCGAACACAATGATACTAAAATGAAAGACCTAGGATGAGAATTGAGGTGACCAAAGTGAAAGGAGTGTACACATTTTATCGGTCCTGCGTGCTCCCGGGTAACGTGCTCTCACTTTCTCTGTTTGTTGCGGATAGTACGCTGGGTATTTGGACTTCGTATGCCTTTAGTCCTGTAGAGAATTCTATTGCAAACACAATGATACCAAATTGAAAAACCTAGGACGAGAATTGAGGTAACAAAGTTGAAAAGATTATACACTTTTCAGAATTACCGCTCGCTCCTGCGGAATGCCCAAACCCACCCGGGGTAGTGTGACGCATGTGCGCCCAGAACATCAAAGTGTTAATGAATTCAAATTTTTATTACCGTATGTATCTTGGTGAAAAGAGCATGTCATGATGGAAAGAATTAGTGAGAATAGGTTGGCATGCCCAATCTATCCTCAGGTCAGGCTTGTTAAAGTGGTGGCCATCCCCCAAGATGTATTCATCAATTTCATCATTCTGTGTATTAAAAATAGGGTTCATTTTGTATGCAAATGAATATTATATATTAAAATTCAATGTTCGGTATAGTTACGCTAGGTGATTAGTGCAATTTCTGTATGTAACAGAACCTAAAGTGATATATATATCAGAAAATTCACTAGGCCTGTGAGGTGACGCGAACCTGTGACCAAGGCATTGCCAGCCACATACAGTACTCTACCACTGTACCATCGATGACTTGTCAGTCATACAACTGTTTGACTTTCACAAGTCGTCGGTGGTAGAGTATGCGGTGGGCAATGCCTTAGTCTCAGGTTCAGGTCACCTCACAGCCCTAGTGGATTTTTCCTCATTAGGTTCTGTTTGTATTCAAAGTACAGTATATAGATGAAGCATTTGTAGATTTGGGATTCAAACAGGTTGTCAACGAACCACTGTTCAAGAAATGTTTGACATCATCAGTTGAATCATGTGTAAGCTGTTGATCATTCATAAACAGGGGTCTTGGTGGCTGGATTAATGAACATTTGGCCTTTTGTTGATGAGGACAGGCTGGCATACCACCCTACAAAGTGAACCGATGTTCAGCTATCCAGTTGAATGTCAATGATTGATTCTTCAACAATTTTTTTGATGTAAATGTTCATAAAGCATTGTTATGTTGCAATAATTTTTTGTTATCGCATTATAATTGAGCTTCTGGCATGTGCCACCCCATGAAATTAGCTGGGGTTGAAGGTGCCAGTACAGTGCCATACATGAAACTTTATAATAATTATGGTTGTGCAACAATTTGTCTGTCTACACCTGTATGTATGTTTATTATGTTTTAGAGCAAGGCTTCCTCAGCTGTTTCCCAGGCAGTTCATAGCAGAGTAGTCTACATCTTTGACTCGGTCAAGGATCTTCTCTTGCTTGGGGGATCAAACCCAAATAGTAGTTACATTTTCTTTCATCTGATTCCTCTGTTCACCTAGCAGTATAATAAGTGTTGGACAAGTGCTATGGGTTGTTTCCTGGGGATGGTCAGTAGTTGATAAAGGGAGGACCTCAAATAGCCTTAGTACAGGCTTCCTGTCCCTGTCACCAGCAATTATATGCCAAACTTTCATATAATTTTAATCCCAGCATGGCAAAGGACTTGACAAAAGGCCTTGCCATGTCATGTAGGGGCAGAGGTAGTACTGAAAAGTTCACCTTACATGACCACCAAGAGACTGCTGGCTATGACACCAACCAGCAGGACAAACTTCTCAACACTTCTTTCAAGCCAAGCTATTCTTAACATTTGACAACATGCCACTGTCCATAAATGCTCAGAATTGAGGCCTTCCTTTATTTACTTCGTACAGTAATACTTTAAGAGCTTTGTAACCCGAATTTCAGAAACCCAAATCTTCGGGTAGCCCAAATGAAATGGTGTTTATCGTGCAAGGTTGAGAGTAAGCAGGTAAGTGATGAGAACGTGTGGGTAAATGGCTGGAGTAACTAGGCTGTGGTACAAAACTTGAATTTGTTAACTTTTTAACAAGCCAGGTAAGAAATTCGGCTAACTTGAATGTTCAGCTAACTCGAATGTTCAGCTAACTCGAATGGTGGTGGGGGCCCCATATGATTTAGATTACCAAGTGCAGACGGTATGCTTTCTCTAATGTTCGACAGTCCCATTAGACACCAGCTGAGCTCTGTGTCCAGTTTTGACTCTGCTAGTTAGGAAAGATGGTTCTTAGAGATGTAGTTTGTCTACATCATTGTGGGGAACTTAGTGTGGGCTTGGGTGCTCCAGCACATTCTTGCTAGTGTGTATTTAAGTGATTCTGAAGTTAGAAGATGTAGCATTGGCTCCTCACTCTATTTTTTTTTTCGTGTGGTCCTCAAGTGACAGTTTTCTACCTAGTCCCATCCCTAGGTCTTTCTTTATTTCAACTCTAAAACTTTTTTCACATAATTTGCCCGATTTGCCCGAAACGCTATGCGTGCTAGTGGCTTTACAAGAATGTAAAATCAACTCAATTTCTATGTTCTCTGTTAATCCCCCAATGTACCTTCTTAAATATAAATAAATAAATAAATTTTGTAGGTGGTGTGTGACCTTTTTTTCCTTATGCCACATTCCATAACCTTGTGGTACTTCACTAGTAACATTTCTTCAGTTTGATATGTTAGCTCTGACTAAATCTCTCATTTGTCAGAAAATTTGTCCTCCATGTCCAGTCTCCTAACCCCTTTAGTGTGTTCCTGTTTCCAGAACAATCTCTTATGTGGGACTTTGTCAAAAGCTATATTTATATCTAGATTTATATCCAGACATGGCCATGAAGTGGAAGGTATGGTGAAGGATGTCATAATGGACATTTTCATTTCTGGCACCTGTCCCGTCAAGGAGAACGGGAACTGTGAGGTGGGGAATATGCATCTTACGGATGGCACTCTCTAGTCTGAAGCCAGCATTGTAAAACCATGGGCAGTGAAGGTGTTGCACAGTATCCTGGTTTGTGCACCACCAACAGTAGGGGAAATCTACGAACCACTGTGCAGCCCGGTAACCGAAACGGGCTGCACATCTCTATGTGCAGCCCGGCAGGAGTGCCCAATCTGGAGGCAAATGAGGGCCGTGTCACACCGTCTAGAATGGTTATACAATGGTGACACAGATGTGGGGAAGCAGCCCTCCTGAAGGCTTGCCAGAGAAGAGCCACCAAAGGGCTCTTTACCAAACAGCTGGCACCATCTCTGCCTCCCAACCCACAAGGCAGGCCACCCGTAGCTGCGGAGGGGGTTTCCGTAAGGTCCAGAGGTACCTGTATAAAATCTGAGTCCACAGTGTTATCCTTCCCTGTGGTGGTGGCCACCTTTGTTTTTGACAAGCTATTGTTTTGAAATGTTAACTTTACCTATCCAGATTTTTCTTTCACTTTTACTTATTTCTTATACAGTATTTTAGGTATTTTTCAAATTTCTTATACTGTACTGCATGTGTTGTGGGACACCACTCTTGGCTCTCAACCTTACTTACAATACTGTATTGTACTTGGGAAATTAAATTTTTTTGGAGCCTGCTGCAGTGTGGCTTCTGCCTGCATATGTGTGTTTGTGAGTGCACTTTTATTTGTTTGTTTGTTTGTTTATTAATTTAATATTTGTGCCTGCAAAATCGAGCTATATTAGCTCTTTGGCCTGATCTTTCTAACCAATTGTTACGGCCACTTAGGACCAGTAACCGGGTTCTTGATGGATGAACCTTGTTTATAGTATTCGACCCCAAGTCAGTAGTATGCTTTCAAGAATTGGCTATATAGTTCAATAAGAAAAGGGGGGGATGAACTTTTTTCAATGCAAAAAGGGATGAACTTTTTTCAATGCAAAAAGGGATGCACTTTTCCCTTCACCAATATATTTACCCTCGCCATTAAAATATATTAAAATAGAATATTTCTACACTTATTTACAGTAGTAGGGTTCCTTTCATGCAGGATACCAAAAGCGCACACATGCAGTGTTCACCAACCCCAGTGTTTCCACCACCCAGTACCTCGTCCAATCGTACTGGGAAACACTGGCGAGTTCACCTTTTACCTGAGCCAGCCCACTGACACAGTATCATGAGGTGCCTATACCCCACTATTGCCCTCCAGCCACTCGCTGGCAGAGGACCTCGGCCACACGCTGATCGGGGTCACAAAACAAACATATACAGGCGTAGTGAACCCCTTGTAGAAGTCTCTAGTGACCGGCTAGCAGCACTTCACAAAAGGCACCTCACTGTCGTCCGTTACTCTAAGCCAATACCGGGATATGCCGCTCTCTTCCAACGCTACATAAATCAGCAGCTAACACCCTGCTCCGATCGGCGGCAGCTTACTTGGTCGTCTTCCAGGACCAAGCTGCGAGTACGTGGACTGCCCACGGTAGACTGCCCTCTTCAGTACGACTGCCTCCACACGTCACCTCTGTGGATGTGAAACGTCATCAGTTAAATGGACGGTACACTGGGGAAACCAGGAGGTAACACTCGCTGGGGAGCTGACATTATGCTCTGTAGCACAATGTAGGTGGCGCTGATCTTGACATGCCCACCACCAGAGGTCGTCCACAATGACCTCTCTGACCAAGGCAGGAAACCAGAGCCATTTGTCGATGTCACACCAACACCAATAGATGGCGTTGTCCACGTAGCATCCAATATCAGGGGAGTTTGAGTGCAGACTCATACATGGCCTGGAATTACCATGCCACACTCAGACGATGGTGCCGATACCGTAACACCAATTTTTTTTCCCTCTTATTATGTTTAGTATGTACAGTATGTTTCTCTCCAACACATGCACGCACACACGTGACAGGGCCTCGTAGCCTGGTGGATAGCGCGCAGGACTTGTAATTCTGTGGCGCGGGTTCGATTCCCGCACAAGGCAGAAACAAATGGGCAAAGTTTCTTTCACCCTGAATGCCCCTGTTACCTAGCAGTAAATAGGTACCTGGAAGTTAGTCAGCTGTCACGGGCTGCTTCCTGGGGGGTGTGTGTGTGTGTGCAACCCGTCCTCGCAAATTTAATAAGTCAATATTGACTTCTTAGTTGCGTGCATAGGTGACATACTTAACATAATAGTTTCCCTTGAAAATCTTCATAGAAAACACCGACCTTACCTAACCTTGTTAGTATGTTAAAATAAGCATCTTATAGCTTCGTAATTACAATTGTTACTTAACCTATTATAGGCATAGGTTAATTGTAATTACGAAGCAATAAGATGCTTGTCTTAACATACTAACAAGGTTAGGTAAGGTCGGTGTTTTCTATGAAGATTTTCAAGGGAAAATATTATATTAAGTATGTCACCTATGCACATATTTAATAAGTCAATATTGACTTATTAAATTTGCGAGGACGGGTTGGTGTGTGGTGTGAAAAAAAAATAGTAGTAAACAGTTGATCGACAGTTGAGAAGCGGGCCGAAAGAGCAAAGCTCAACCCCCGCAAACACAACTAGGTGAATACATTCCCAGGAAGCAGCTCATAGCAGCTGTCTAATTACCAGGTACGTATTTACTGTTAGGTGAATAGGAGCATTCAGGGTGCAAGAAACTCTGCCCAATTTGTTTTCGCCTCTGCCAGGAATCGAACCCAGGCCATTAGGCTAGGACCCCCAGGCGCTATCCACTCAGCCGCAAGGTCCCTTCCCCTCTGTGTTTTCACCTAGTTGTGCTTGCGGGGGTTGAGCTCTGCTCTTTCACCCGCCTCAACTCGATCAGTCAACTGTTACTATTATTATTATTTTTACACTGATTGGCCCGACCGACCGACCGGACGGACGGACTGACCGACTGACTGAGTGACCAACCAACCGGCCGACCCGGCTCGGCTTACCTGAGTGACTGACATGAGTGACTGACGTGAGTGATTGTCGTGACTGACGTGACTGACGTGACTGAGTGACTGTCTGACTGACACACACACTGTCTGTCTCAGACAGAGGAAGCAGCCTGTAAAAGCTGTCTAACTCCCAGGTACCTATTTACTGCTAGGTAACAGGGGCATCAGGGTGAAAGAAACTATGCCCATTGTTTCTCACTGGCGCCGGAAGTCGAACCCAGGCCACAGGATTACGTGTCCAGCGTGCTATCCACACAGCTACCGCCCCCCCTCCCCCCCTCCCAGTGTATATGTGTGTGTGTGTATTTGCAACTGCATTATTCTTATATTTTACCGATTTTACTGTAGGTTTATGTTCAGACAGATGTCCTAAGGGTTTGAAAGTTAACTTTCTATAATGAATGTTTTCACTTTAATATAGGGAGGATGACACCAGCTTGCTCCAGCATGTAAATAACCTAATGGCTGTGTTCAGCGACTCGTGCCGTGAACTGCTGCTCCAATACAGTCCATGGGAACAATATTCTTTCTGCTGTCAACGCAATAGCACTCCTGCTAAGACAAAGACTTCAAAAACCCAGCATTCTGAGGAGCAAAATGAAGAATATAATGTAAGTAATTTCTTGTTAATGCTCTTTAGAAAATTTGTCAATTATCTGTTCTGCTGAACAGATAATTTTTGATAGAAGGATTTTGGGTAATCTACCTGTTCCATTAAATACGATTTAGTGTGTTTAAGACAGGATAATGCAGTTACGCAAGATGACAGATTATACTGGTGCCACAAAGAACATTTCGAGCTGTGCAGAGAAATGTCACAAAAATGTCAATGAAAATTAATACCCAACCCACACAAATGGAAAAAGGAAAGTGGCAACATTTTGGTCCATCGTGGACTCTTATGAAGCCAAGGAAAAGGAGGAGAGAAAATGTTGCCTTACTCTATATTGATTCCCTCCTTCTCTAGACAACTTGATAAGTCTCCACAACATACAGATTCCACATAATTTCATTCATGTCATGTATTGGATGGGTATTATTTTAAACTGTCACTGCAAGGTTTCATAAGTGCTTAGGAGTCTCAGAATAAAAATTAATCCAGTCCTGGAACATAAACTAGTACCCTTCATAACCCCCCCCCCCTTCCCCTTTGATATCACAAAGAGCCTCCTATGGAGTACTTGGGGTCAAGTGCTAGATGGCCTGTTTGGATACACAAAGCAACCTGCCAGAACAAACGTGGACATCTTCAAGAGAAAACTAGATACTGTAGTTTTCTTAAAGAAGTGCCCGACCAACCGGGCTGTGGGACTGCGGGCCACTCCAAGCAACATCCTGTTAGACCTAGCTCTTACAAGTCAGGCCTGGCCTTGGGCTGGGCTTTGAGAGTAGAACAACTCTCAGAAAACCATTCAGCAAGTTTCGACCAACATCAGGCTCCAGCACCATATTACACACCCAGGTTCAGACCCCTGAGATGCCTCACATATAGACAGGGCTAGAATTGCATGTTGAAGGACCCTGATGTAGAAGTACAAACGGCCTGGTTATGACAGCAGCACATTTGGCCATTATTACATTCATCGATACTTAAAAGCACTGTAATCACATTTTAATGCACCTACCTAGGCTAGGCAAAAGCAATATTATGATACTGTATTGTGGAAAAAAAACATGCAATTCTGAAAGTGCTTGAGGGTCTTACGTAAAAACTTGGACTGGCCTCAGGAGTGGCCTCCAGACTTCCTGTGATATCAGTAGAAATCTGGTTGTAATGCTTTTTACAAGTCAGTGGTGGTACAGTGGTAGAGTATGCAGCTAGCAAGGCCTTGGTCACTGATTTGCGTCGCCTCGTAGCCCCCAGTGGATTTTCTCTTTGATGTATACTATATCACGTTAGTGTGATTTTCAGTGTGACTAATAATATACTGTAGTATTATAGTAATAATACCTGTAATAATGTTTGTAATATAAATTGTTGTCCATTAAATATAAACACCATTATGACCAAAGCACACTGTATAAAGAATGCCTTGCTGAATATTACTGCCTGCAATAGCAATGAATGGAAAGAATGTGAATAGGATAGAGGCACAGAGAACAGTAATACATAAATGTAAAACACAGGTTCCTGTGTTAAAATGAACAAACTGAATTTCATTCAGACAAGTGTGGTTCAATCCTTATTGCACTGCATATTATATCCAATATGAAAATGATAGCAATAGATGTCATGAGTTATAATTGCCATTTGCCAGTGTCATGGTGGGGTCAGCCTCTTCTCGCAATGTGTCAAGTGTCGGATTTAATGTGGTGTTTCCAACCAGGAAAGTTCAAACTTGAGCATCCTGCATCTAGCCCTATAAAGGACAATGCATGTCCTTTATATGTCCTATGTCCTATAAAGGACATTGCATGTCCTTTATTGGACATGCAATGTCTGAGGCTACATCAGTATTCCAGTGCTTTTTATTTCTTTAATGCATCAACATTTGTTAATGCAGATATCAATTGTAACAAAATTATTGTTGTTTACACTAGAGGACAGGTTGTGGAGGGAAGGGGGGGGGGGTGTAAATGGTAAATGTAGAGGACCATTTTCATAGTTACTGGAAAGCATTGCATAGATAAGTGAATATTTTGCCAGTTATATTATCAATGTTTAGTTTTGTCTTTCATTTAGTGCTATTTTGTAATGTGACTTGGTAAAAGGCATTTTTTAAAGCAGGTGGGGAGTGGACACACTGATGATCGTATAGAGAAGCTTGTGGCCATGGCTGCAGAAGACCAGTGTAAACAGCTGTTCCAGGGATCTCTTTTATCGCAACATCCCTTCTTGCGGGATCAACATCCAGCACCTGATGTCACTGGTACGTAGAGTCGAGTCACAACCGTAGTCAGGACAATATGCTGCACTTAATGTCTTTTTTTTTTTTTTTTCACATTTCTCTTCTTTAACACACTTTTGGCAGGCAGGCATGTTGAATGCAGGCAGGCAAGCTGAATGCAGGTTGGCAAGTTAGATGCAGGCAGACAAACAGGCTAGAAGCAGGCAGGCAGGCAGGCAGGCAGGCAGGCAGGCAGGCAGGCAGGCAGGCAGGCAGGCAGGCAGGCAGGCAGGCAGGCAGGCAAGCTGAATGGAGGCAGCCAAGCAGTAAATGGATGCCGGGAGTTAGGCAATAATTGTGAGTTTCATCCTGGAGGAAGGTCAGATGTAGGCCTATTGGGACTTCGGAATTTCAGGCGTGCTGTTGTCAACATTGCAAAACTGAAATTATTAAAACAATTAGGAACTATGACATTTTTACAATTTTCATTATTTGCTATGAAAATTATTATTTTTACAGGTCTAGCATGCAAGAAAAACAAGACTTTAACATTTTTAGCGGTGGACTCGCTACATCACAGAGACGTAGCGGAGAAGCTGGGAGTTAACCTAACGGCCAGGGAGCCTCACGATACAGCCACCGTCATCATCGATGTCGAGAGAGAGGCTCACTTCATCATGGATGCCAGCTTATCCAAACTTACATTAGCTAACTTCATCATCAATTACACTAATGGTCTCCTAGAGAGGTGAGTTCAAATGAAATGGTTTGAGTTTCTTAACTTTGTACAGTAGTGCTCTTTTATGGGTCCTGTAGACAGTGGTCATCATCCTTCACTCACAACTGATTGACCTGAGTTCAACCACTCCTGTCCCCGGGGCAGGACAGGAGTGGTTGTGCACGTTTTCCTTACACCTGATTTCTCCTGTTCACCTAGCAGTTTTATAGGAGCTCGGTAGTTAGAGAACTATTGTGGGATGCATCGTGGAGAAGAACAAAAGTTGGCCTAGGAGGGCTCTTGGTAACCCTAAGTACAGGCTTTCTTTTCCTGATAACAGGAATTATAGCCACATGCTTCCTGCATTTGTATGGCTCTAGTATTGAGCAACATATTATGTACAATAACTATATATATTTTTCATTAAAACATTTGCCTCTACATACATACATTGTTTCTTTCCATATTCATTTGTTTGCAATACTTGAGCATGCTGCCATCTACACCCGCACATTTCTGCTGCCATCTGCACCCGCACATTTCTGCTGCCATCTACACCCGCACATTTCTGCTGCCATCTACACCCGCACATTTCTGCTGCCATCTACACCCGCACATTTCTGCTGCCATCTGCACCCGCACATTTCTGCTGCCATCTACACCCGCACATTTCAGCTGCCATCTACACCCGCACATTTCTGCTGCCATCTACACCCGCACATTTCTGCTGCCATCTGCACCCGCACATTTCTGCTGCCATCTGCACCCGCACATTTCTGCTGCCATCTACACCCGCACATTTCAGCTGCCATCTACACCCGCACA
>WNGS01113158.1:60035559-60051881 GCA_020271785.1 Procambarus virginalis
TTCCTGTTCATAATTACGATATTTGCTCACTTTTATTGTATTGAAACAAGCCCATGTTATCAAGCCCCAGGCAAGATCCCTTCTTTCTTTACTGTATATTTTTGGAACCACCACACAACAAAGGCACGAGGATAATTAAATAACTATTCCAGAAAACCTTGCTTATACTCAAAGACCTCCTGAGTACATTTTATAAAAGGACGTAAACAAAGGTATCCATATTCCCACCCCATAGGAGTGACACTAAGCTTACATCATTTCACATAGGAAGAGATGATAAAGATAATAAATCACAGCATGTATATTCACATAATCTATATACATACATCTGAATATTACAGGTCAAAGATTTGAAAGAAGGCATGGTAGGGTGTTTGGATGTACTGAAACAGGAATGTGAGGGTACTTGGAAATTTCATCATGATCCATCTTATACTGAGAATCAAAACACTTTGACTTTAAATGTTTAGGGGAAGGCAAGTAAATAATTATAAAAAGAAGGCACCAAGTTGGGGAGACTATGTAGCGCCATCAAAGTCGCAGGATAATCAAATGGCACTAAATATCCCTAAGGATGCCAATACTTAGGGAAAGATTGTTAAGCAAGCACAATGAAATCACAATGAGATACATCTGAGAAAATATTAAAGCCAAAAGATGTGATCAAACCCGCATCCCTGATCTGCTCAGGCACCTGCATTGCCCACTGGACCACGATGGGCTTAAAAGCATCTCGGCTAGCCGGTAATGCATGTGGTTGAGGAGTTGAGCCCATTGCATGGTCTCTATATTTTCTTATAGTTAAGCATCAGACAGTGGCAAGGTTTACTGGATACAGGGGTCAGGAAAAGAATCTTTAAATACATAATAGGGGAATGATTCACTAATGTTGTTAGGCTATTATTTCAACATTTAAACACAGTATATAAACTTATAGTAATGAGAGGTTATATGCTTTTTCCTCTTCGGGCAAAACTGGGCAAACTATGTTGACATAATATTGAATCAACATCGATTTAATGTTATTCGAGCATATTTTGCCTGCAGGGTTCATTAATAAACATGTACAGTATTTCCTCGAGGCAAAGAAAACTTAACAAAACTAATTTGCAGAAAACACTTACTGCACATACAGTAAACCAATGTGCTGTATACTGGAAAAACTGAACTACAACACAACAATTCAGTACAGTAGTTGTGTACTTAAAGCAGCAAGCGACTATCCAGCACCATAGGTACAAATGTGAGCAGTGTTGGAGTGAGTTACTACAGGTGCAATAACCAAGCACCAACACTGGCCTCTCATCAAAACTCACCATTATATACAAAACACATTACATTATGAACACGTGAAAGGGGTGTCATAAGCGATTTTTTTTGTATGAACAGTACATAATACACCTGAAATGAGATAAACATTGTACAATATAGCCAAAGGCAATGTTAGTTAAAACACCAAAGTTGACATAGTTAACATACTACAGTATACTGTACTGCCATATTATACAGTAGTGTATTATATAAACTTGGTCATTTAAAAAACCTAAGCTGTCAGTACTGTATTGTTAATGTTCCCCAAAACATAAGTTACTATGCAATGTTTCATTTAATGTTAATTTAAAAGTAATTGTACATACATGTACAGTATTCTGGAATACAAAATTTACATAGTTTACTGTACTGAATTAAACCAAAATTTTAATCTCAAAACTATTCAGAATACATAGGTTATATAGTCTTTAAAATATTTATGAAGAAAAATTAGACAATATTTGGTAAACCAGACCCCATTATTGATTATATACAAAAATTGCAGAATATAAAGAATAAATTCAAGTAAGTAATTATCAAAAGAAGGCACCAAGCCGGGAAGGCTATGTAGCACCATAGAATAAAGTCAAAATAACTCAAGGTATGATAAATACAAGGAGAAACCACTAAGACTATATAAATTACACTTGGAAGGGATACGAGGCCGATGCCCAGTCACCTGGACCTTCAGGAATCGAACGCTATCCTGGGAAGAAATGAAGCCTTCACTCTACTAACTAGTGAGAGTGGATGGAACAATTCAAATACAATAATGCATGCACAAAGGCCAGAATATGCATTCTGCACTGCATTTTATAAATGTGTTCAAATTATAGCAAAGTTCCACTAAATTTATGAAATAAGATGTGTACTCACATACCAATGATAAACTTTCAAATTCAAAATAAAAAATATTAATAATGTAATGTACTCTTAATTCCTTATAGGAAGTCGGCAAACCTATTTAGCCATTTTATACACGGAACACTGTTGGTTCCATTTATATTTTTTTTATCTAAAGTATATTCTTTGATGGCTTGCCTTTTATGATAATTTTTTCTTCATGAAATACAATAGTGCCATTTTTAATGAAGATATTTTAACTACCCATAAATGTCAGGATAGCATCAGTACTGTAAACATTCTTACATGTTTGCAGAATACTTGTGCACTGGTGTGACCAAGTGACAACTGCCACTGGCGTCCAGTTTCACCAAAAGATTACCTTGCACACCAGTGAGGTGAGGGGCGACAAACATGTAATAACATAGGACCAAGTAATCATCAATAGGAGGCACCAAGCCAGGAAGACTATTTAGCACAGTGTCATGGGATACAATGAGACTGCTGTAGTTAATGAATGGAAAAGTAGAGGTTGAGAGATGTAGATGACCACTAAGGTATGTTGCAGTGTGCAGCTACCTTACCTTGAGGCGATTCCGAGGATCAACATCCCTGTGGCCCGGTCTATGACCAACACTGGCTCTATTCCTCTACTATATATAGCTGTAGCAACAGTGCAATGTGCAGTGCAACAAGACTAATAAAAATTATGCAAAATGAAAGTTAAACATTTACAGATTAAACTACACAAAAAGAATCAAAGTTATTATTGATGATAATTTATATTAAGACAGATATTCAAGAATAATAATTTGCTGTAAGCAAATGGAGTAACTAAAATTTTTTAAATAAAATTCTGATAATGAATTGTACCTTACAGGACACTAAGAATATTAAATGCTAAACACTTCATACCATTAATATGTCACGAGCAAGAAATTATACGTCATGAGTAATAACCATAAACTGAATAAACCACTGTCAAGTGGTAATCCAATGAAAACTCTGCAATCAAGACTGCAGTGTTATTACCTTGTATAAACACATTATTTTAGTAGGTGTGCAACAAAGGTATGCAGTTTAATTTGTTTATGATCAAAGGTACTTCAAATACTGTACATCACTCGGGTTATAAGCGAGCAGGTGTTTGCGTGCTTATCTATGACTGACTGCATAATTTAGCAGGGCACAATAGATCAAGGAACTTAGCAGTGTTTGAAGGAATCGTGTGTTCAACTGTGGTTATGATGCCATGATCCCTCACAAAGGGGCATGGGGTTAAGGTGCAGCTGTCACAAGTAAAGATGGAGCCACTCCAGGTGGTGACTATTCACCACTGGGCGACTTCCTTGGCAACGAGTCCTTCAACAAGATGAAACCGAGTCTGGGCTCATCGTAGCCAGGGCCAGATTCACGAAGCAGTTACGCAAGCACTTACGAACCTGTACATCTTTTTTTAATCTTTGGAGGCTTTGTTTACAATTATTAAACAGTTAATGAGTTCCAAAGCCCTAGGAGGCTGTTTATAACAATAACAACAGTTGAATGGGAACTTTTCATGCTTGTGAACTGTTTAATAAATGTAACCAAAGGCGTCAAAGATTGAGGAAAGATGTACACGTTCGTAAGTACTTGCATAACTGCTTCGTGAATCTGGCCCCAGGGCTACAGAGCTTGATCTTCCATCACTATCTGATTGAGGGGTGGGGTGAGGGGGGGGGGATCGCCCACACCACGAGCTTGTGTTTGAGAAGTCATTCCAGTTTCCATTCATCTTTCTTTCAAAAGTTTGGGTCCTAGAGCAAAGGAATACCACCTACCAAAGCAGCAAGGGAGACTGCGCTCTTGCCTGTGCAGGAACTCTCCTCTTCCCAACTTTTTGGCAGGAAGTCCTCCTGCATTGTACCTTCCCCTATACTGGTGCCAAGAGTTCTTAGTCCCTCTGCCTCAACCCGGACTCGCAACCAACCTCCAAGGGCGGCCCCTCATGGGTGACTGCTACAGTGGGTGGTCGTTGACCCAAATGGGTGCCCTACATTTGTTTCATTTTGCTTGTACAACTCCCAGAGGATGGGGAGAGGGAGGGAGGGAATAATCAGGGGGATCAACCCTGATAATACTGTACTGTTATTAACAGTAACAGTATTACCGTGTTAGTAATGCCCCCACCAGCCCCCAAAGAGTTATAAATGAGCCCATCCCCTCATCACGACAAGGTGAAACTTGAGGGGGGGGCTTGGAGGTGCATAATACTTTTTCAACCAGAACAAAACTTTCTTAACCCAGTATTTAGAACTACCAAAATCCTATAGTGTACAATGATGCAAGATTTGCTCACATCTGATTGCTCCTGGGTTCAATTCATTGATAGGACAATATTTTCTTACACCTGATGCTTCTGTTCACCTATTCATTTAAGAGATCCATCTCCTTAAAAAAACATACTGTACTCTGGATAAATATTTTTGCCACTGAACACCTTCACATACATGTAAGGTTGTCGAGTTTCTTACCTTTACATTCATTTCTGAGTAGTCAAATCCTGTTATACTTCACACATTACGTATTAGTCAAGAACCAATTTTCTCATTTAAACAATAATCAATTTGCACATACAGCACTACATGTTGAAAATATCAAAGTGTTCAGTGAGGATCCACAAGGTCTTCTCTGAGTACTCTTTATTTTCTTCTCTCTGAGGGTATGGGTCCCTACACTTGCACCAGAGGTGGTACCCCTTCTAGGTTAAATATATATATATATATATATATATATATATATATATATATATATATATATATATATATATATATATATATATATATATATATATATATATATATATATACACACACACACATATATATACACACATATAAATATATATACATATATATATATATATATATATATATATATATATATATATATATATATACACATATATATATATATATATATATATACACATATATATATATATATATATATATATATATATATACATACACAGGCTGCCTGTCCCCCAGATCAAACTGAATTATCATATTTTAATAGAATAAAATTCATATTATATTTTTATCTATATTTCACTTTATTTTAATATCAAAGTGTGGTAAGGAGTTGGGGGGTGGGGGATTATTATAAGACACAGGGCTCCTCTCCCTGTTGAGGTCAACAATGGTGGTGACCCTCAGATGATTTCAGGTCAATTTCCATAACCAGTGCAGTATTCCCTATACCTGACTAGGTGTCAATACTAAGGAACTTTAATAAATGCCTTGCACTGTACATTTCTGTATGAATACACATCACATGCATGCATGTGCGGGCATGTGCGTGTGCATGTGTCTGCACATTCTCATGACTAATTGCCCATGTATGCATATAAATACATGATGTACAAATAAATGAATCTCTGATCACAAAATGGGGTGCGTATGCATACACGTGCCCGTGTACATGCTTGTTTATCACAGCAAAACTTCAGTACTGAACTACAGATCTATTTCACTATAGCTCATTGTGCAGTGTCCGTGGGTTTAAGAATTTATCTTTGGAATTACTGCTTGCCTGTAGTATGTATTGTAGAGATTTTAACAACTCACTTTTTTTCATCATTTCATTTTTTTCTGGAGGTAATGGTAACAATGTCTGTACTTGACTGAGATGATGGAGTTTGAATCTCTGCTTCTGTATCTCTTGGACAAGTTGCATTTTTGTGTGAACTAATAAACGATAATGAACTTCCAAGTGGGAATTATTTTGGGACGAGTCATCTTTTATTTTCACGAGGCGATCCAGGACATGTTTGAGTCTTACAGTGGAGGCCGTAATGTCGTGGTGAAGCTGTGTGGTTGCAGTAGTCACTGCTTGAACTACCTGCTCCCGGCAATGGTCATGACACGTGGAGAGAGCAAGTGCAAGACGGTGGCTGGGATCAAGATTTGCCACTAAAAACGACATTAAATTGGCTGGGGTTAGAGGACGAGATGAGTCGAACACTCTACTATCACCCTTCCTGAAAATAAATCCAGCATTTTAAAACACGACGTACAGTATTAAATAACAAGACTATTTATTAAAAAAACAGGTTGACACTAGGTATGAAAAACAACGGGAAACCATCGTTATCGTATGTTGCTGCAGCTCTCAACATCGTCATGCAGCTTGTGCAATGCAGCATCATTTAATAATGCCTAAATATACAAGAACCTGCAATTATTCATTGACAATATTGATACAGAAGACCATGACAGTGAAAAAGATCATGTACAAGGTTCAAATATCAGTAAACCCAATCCTGGTGGTGTTGTTTCTAAAGCAAGACAAACAGCATATAGCCGCAGTTTGGGCTTTTGCACAGACTGCCACGGGACTACATGTTCCTTTAGTTCCTTTACAAGACGAATAAATGTGAAAAATGATTCTTATTCAGGATTCCCAGACCAGAATTGTGACCAGAGATTGTGAATCAGTGACGTTATCACGATATTTTCTCGCTTCGCCACGGCCAAAGGAAACTACATAAAATTAGTTTTTTCCAGTGGTCACGGAACACATTTTAACTATATTTGAAAGAAAATTTATTTTTTTTAAATTTTTTGGTGCACAACTTAGCACTTGTATGTAAGAGGTGCACACTGTAGGGGTTAAGTGAAACTTTGCCTACCACCCTAACTTTGAAGACTACTTCTGAAGAACATCTCGTACACGAGAAAAACAAAAGTTTCTCCGAATTGTTTTTCTCATTTTGACATTGTTAACCATCTCGAAAGCACAAATATTCAAGTACTGTAATATGTCTCTACCTACTGTGGTTTAGCTGTAATGTCCCAAGGAAGATGTGGTTTTTCAGTCAAAATTAGGCAAGATGTCTCATGGGAATAAATTTGTCAATTTGTTCTCATTGTTTCTTACTTTGTTTATTTAGTTTCTTCATGCTAACATGTTGTATTGATGTGTCAAGAGTGGTGTTCATTATGTATAAACTTTTAAACAGTATACACATGTACAGATGTATGTATAAATACATGCAAACCCTGTATTTATTCATACTAATATTATATCATTCATATACTGTATGTGTACCCACTTAGTTGTGCTTGCAGGGGTTGAGCTTTGGCTCTTTGGTTCCACTTCAACTGTCAATTAATTTATGTACGGGTTCCTGAGGTTATTATCGTATCTACATTTACAACTGTGTATGGAGTCGACCTCCACTACATCAATTCCTTATCCATTTCATTTATTTACTTCTCTGACACTGAAAAAGTTCTTTCTAATGTCTCTGGCTCATTTAGTTACTTGGTTTCCACCTGTGTGCCCTTGTGTGTGTACCACCCATGCTAAATCTGCCCTTATGTAACCTGTCAATTCCCTTGAATATTTTGTATGTGGTGATCATGTTTCCCCAAACTTGTGTTTTCCAGCAACATGAGGCACAATTCATGCAGCCTTTCATTGTAACTCATACCTCTTATTTCTTGGACTAATCTAGTGGCATACCTTTTAACCTCCAGCTTTGTCTTGTGGTCGACAGATATGTACTCCACGCCGGAGCCACATACTCCAGGATCGGTCTTATTTGTATGGTATACGAGATTCTAAATGATTCCTTACACAAGTTTCTAAAAGCTTTCTCATGTTAGCCAGTCTTGCATATGCCACTGATAGTATTCTTTTGATGTGGGCTTCAGGAAGCAGGTTCAGAGTGATATCAACTCCTAGATCTGTCTATTTTGTGGAGGACTACTTCACCCATTTGGAGCCGCAGTTTGTTGTGTTTCACTGACTTTGTGGGTGCTTCCTCTGTGGTGGTGGACATTGTTCAAATTCACTGACAATTTTGTCATAGTGGCACCGCTCCCTGTGCCTATAGAGGGAACCAGGTTGTGGCTCGTGGACCCTGGTAACTCTACAGGAACTCTACAACTGATGGCACCTTGTAGTTTGGCACTATATCAGCACTGTAACTTCAGGGAGCCACACGGGCTCGCCCCACAAAACAAATTACTGCTAAAAATGCTTTCATTGCTTAGATTTAATTTTCATGAAATTAATGTAACACTGAGTCAATTATAAAAATGGCTGCAGCATCAATAAAATAACCGTGTTATTTATGTACTGTATAGTAATTTCTACATACAAGAAAATAACAATCAAATAATGCAGCCCCAATCTCTCCTCTAATACATTACGTTATTTGACAAAATTAAGTAATCCATTAAAAATGCAACATACAGTATTAATGAAAATTGAAGCTCCATAATAATGAAGTTCTCTATGCATCAGCCTTGATGGATTAGGTGGGTTGCTTGGGTTGGAACATTTCAGGTTAGGCAAAACAGTTGTCTTCTTTAAGTCAAACATCCTCAAACACCTTCAATTTTTCTTTACATGTTCTACATGGTAAATGTGGCAACTTTTCCTAACTGATCACCCACATAACAAGAAAAATATATATACTGTGAATATATATTTTTATCATTTGAAAATTTCAGATTTTCAAATGAGCTTTAAAAAATGGAAAATATCACCGATTGTTTATTTCGTGTTATTATGGTTCCACAATACCATATGATCTTCATTTATTATGTTTTAGAATATAATTTGGCAGTACAGAATAGTTTACTGTAAAAAAAAAATTGTCAATGTGGCATTTGAAATATGAGCCAAATTTAGACACAAAAATTTATACTCTTTAACTCCAAAAGTTTGGCATTTATGAAAAAAAAGATAAATATTGTAGAACAGACAACTTTTCACATAATGCAAAAATGGTGAAAATCAATCAAACTGGATTTTTTAAAGCCTCTCAACGCTGAAAATTTAGTTATAGATAAAAATGAAGTTCAAGTTCTCAGCATTATATATAATTGTCCTACTTCATGGATTTCCTTGTAAGTTTTAACAAATATTGCTTGGCATTCGCACTCGAATATGTGAAACTTGTAGGCCAATGTGTGTTGAAATGAAGTAAAAAAAAAAAAAAAAAAAAAATAATAATATAGGGATAAGAATAATGGGTTATGGGATATATAAGTATACTTAATATAAGTGATAAAGCCCTTATTTGATCCCCATTCTGCAAAACAACCTAAAGAGAAAGAAGAGTGTTTGAAATCTGAAAAAAATCAGCCAAAAATAATGACAAGTCACAAGTTCTGCCACCTGTGGCTGATTCACATGTTGATCAATTTTGTTCCAACTTTACATACGGCACNAGGTTCAATTCCCGTAGTTCTCCTCGTTGCTCATACCTCTCAGCTCGGGTACTAGTCTGGTGGCAAACCTTTGAACCTTTTCCAGTTTAGTCTTATGCTTGACTAAATAGGACTCCATGCTGGAGCCGCATACTCCAGGATTGTCTGACATATGTGGTATATAATGTTCTGAAAGATTCCTTACACAAGTTTCTAAAGGCCGTTCTTATGTTAGCCAACCTGGCATATGCTGCTGATGTATCCTCTTGATATGAGCTTCAGGGGACAGGTATGGCGTGATATTCAACCCCCAGGTCTTTCTCTCTCTCTGACTCTTGAAGTATTTCGTCTCCCAATGATACCTTGTATCTGGTCTCCTGCTTCCTACCCCTATCTTCATTACATTACATTTGCTTGGTTTAAACTCTAACAGCCATTTGTTCGACCATTCTTGCAGCTTGTCCAGGTCTTCTTGAAGTCTCAAACTGTCCTCCTCTGTCTTAATCCTTCTCATAATTTTGGCGTCGTCAGCAAACATCGAGAGGAATGAGTCTATACCCTCTGGGAGATCATTTACGTATATCAGAAACAGGATAGGTCCAAGCACAGAGCCCTGTGGGACTCCACTGGTGACTTCACGCCATTCTGAGGTCTCACCCCTCACTGTAACTCTCTGCTTCCTATTGCTTAGGTACTCCTTATCCACTGGAGCGCCCTACCTGTTACTCCTGCCTGTTTCTCCAGCTTACGCATCAACCTTTTATGGGGAACTGTGTCAAAGGCTTTCCGACAGTCCAAAAAAATGCAGTCCGCCCACCCTTCTCTTTCTTGCTTAATCTTTGTCACCTGATCGTAGAATTCTATCAAGCCTGTAAGGCAAGATTTACCCTCCCTGAACCCATGTTGATGGGTTGTCACGAAGTCTCTTCTCTCCAGATGTGTTACCAGGTTTTTTCTCACAATCTTCTCCATCACCTTGCATGGTATACAAGTTAAGGACACTGGCCTGTAGTTCAGTGCCTCTTGTCTGTCACCCTTTTTGTATATTGGTACTACATTAGCAGTCTTCCATATTTCTGGTAGGTCCCCCGTTTCCAGTGACTTACTATACACTATGGAGAGTGGCAAGCAAAGTGCTCCTGCACACTTTCTTTCATGTGTGTGTGTGTGTGTGTGTGTGTGTGTGTGTGTGTGTGTGTGTGTGTGTGTGTGTGTGTGTGTGTGTGTGTGTGTGTGTGGGTGTGTGTGAACACTGTACTGAACGGGTGAGAACAGCTTGAGCTGCATCATAGTTGTGCCTGCCTGAGCTCTTGTGTGTACTTATACCTTAATAAACTTATTTCAGTTTCACCCCCCCCCCCCCAACCCTCGGGGGTGATCAGCGCTCCCGTCCTGGGAGTTCCAGTACATGTTCCACACAATCATCCCATCTTGGGTGCTCCACCCAACTCTTCCTCCAACAGCTGTGAGAAGGAGTTCACCCCGCTGTCTTCGCTCACATCATGAGCGGTAGTTTATAATAATTCCGGTAAGCGGTAAGTTTATAATATAATATTTTACTGAGCAACATGTGTTTACCTCGGCGGCTTGCCCCCCCCCCCATTTGTTCTGACGATTTTATCGAATTGGATCTTAAACTGCTGCTGTGTTTTGGCATTTACAGCTACGGCGAGTAGGCGGTTCCATGGGTTTACCGAGAGCCACTAACACTAGTGGCCTCGATGAGACAGGAAGCCGGTGGTTTGTCCTATGTCCCCCCCCCCCACATTTGCCTTGGTGATCGTTTTCCAGTTGTACTTTAAATGTTAACAGAGTTTTGGCATTTACGGCTTCGGCGGGTAGGCGGTTCCATTGGTTTATAACCCTGTGGGTGAAAAAAGCTTCTGTTTTCAGTCCGACAGTGTGGCGTGTTGAGCTTGGACCCGCTGCTCCTTGTTTGTTATTATTATTAACATCTTTATTGACAAAATTAATTACAATTTTGCCTAATCTGAGGATAATGCTGGTATTCACTGTCACGCAGGACAGAGGGTCATACATAAGACAATAGGTCTAAACTGTAGGCTGAAGTACATATATATCATGGTTACAATCAATGTTTTAATGTATGGATATGTGAAAACAACTTTCTACTGTGCACTGCCACACAAGGGCAGGGATGGGTTCATAAGTGATGCAGCTTAGAGGTAATATAAATAAAATTGTTCTTCATTCTTTAAAATGGACAAGCAAATTTTGGGTAAATTGTTAGGATGTCGTCCAGAACACCTGAGTCAATAAAATAGTTACACAGTTGGTGGTACAAGAGGCCAGGAGGTCTAAAGTCCTTTCCGGTTTCACATTCATCAATGTAGTGTTCTAGTGAATGCATTAAAGGTTTATCACAGAGTTTACAATCTGAGTATTCTGGTAGTGGCTCAGCCTCACTAACCTGCCAGATGTGTCTACAGCCAAGGAGAATTTGCTCAATGACTACATCACATTGCCTGGTTCGGTTACTGTGCTGACCATACAAATACCTATTATTACAAAACTTGTCATAACTTTTAATACTGCAGCTTTCAGGTCTCTGGGCATTTCTTAGTTCTTCTAAATCTGAATTAATTTCTTTAATTTGTATGTTTCTAATAACTGCATTAGATAGTCCAAAGTCATAATCAATGTTTTCTTTCCTGCAAGCCTCATTGGCCAATCGATCTACGAAGTCATGTTTTCCAACTCCAACATGGGATGGGATCCACACAAATTTTATACAAGAGTTATTATCATTGGCAAAAATTACAATCCATTACAAAATTACATGTGTGTGTGTCCTTGTTTGTGTTACATCTGACCTATTGAAGAAGTTATCTGGATCAACATCCTCCAAATTGTTCAGTATTTTAAAAGTTTGGATGAGATCCGCCTTGTCATGTCTGGGTTGTAGTGTTGTTGGTCCCGAGGCCCTCAGTTCCTGGCACGAGAGGTGACTTAGCTCTGGAATGATTTGTGTAGCTCGATGTTGAACTTTCTCCAAAGCAGATATGTCTTTCTGAAGACAAGGTCTCTTTGCTTGGATACAATAATCAAAGTGGGAACGCAGCAGAGTTATACAATTGTATAATTACCTTCAAAGTCTCGTTTGACTAGTCCTGGGATTTGGTCGGCTTGTTTTTACTACAGCTCCTACTTGTGCGCCTTTTAATGATTGATGGACTCTCACTCCAAGGTTCTTTTCTTCATCAATCTGATGGAAGTTAATAATGTTGATTTGGTAGTTGTGATGTGCATTGTTATGCCAACATACAAGATCTTGTAGTTTTCGAAATTAAAAAGCATTTATCGGTCTTCCGACCACTTGTGGAATTCATGTCGGTTTCTTCACAAGAGCCAGAGTATCATTGTTACTTCCTACGTTACCACAGATCTTAGTGTCTACTGCAAATTTGATGATGTGGTTTGCAATAATCTGTGTCATTGATATTTCCATTCAGATTCATTTCCGTTTAGGACGACCTTTGGTTTCTTTGATCTAACTATTGTTTTATCCATTGTAGTATTCTACCATTTATTCCATGTACTTGTAATTTCCTTTCCAGTCTTTCATATGGTTTCCTATCAAAAGGTTCAACAAAGTCCACGTATACTACATCTATTGGAAGTCCTTTAATGTCACAGTAACTGGTTATTTAAAAAAAATGTGAGCAGGATTTATTTTTATCCCATAATGCGTTAATTTCACTAGATTCTTCACGGCGAGATGGTGAATAATTCCCTTAGGATTCTCTCCACGAGAAGCCAGACATAGATATATAAGCATATTTAGAAAGAGGGTAAATATAAAAATGTTGTGGATTCCTTCTCACATTGGCCTGCAGGAACATGACAAAGTTGACGCCCTTGCTAATGCTGCAGTAAATAGACAGTATTGAACGGAATCTTGAGTTATGAAATAGGTCCCTTAAAAGTGTCATTAGACGAGAACTCCTGGAGGAATTTGAAGAAAGTAGAACAGTGCAAACTGGAACTAGCAGGTCCATTGTGGGCACCATGAGGCCACTACGAGAGTCAACGACAACTACAAAGGAAGATTGACAACGAGAAAGCAGGAAACGAAGAGCATAGAGAATAGCATAAAGTTCCGCTGTGAAGATGCCAGTCTCCGGAGGTAAGGGACACATGCAAGTGCTGTCAGGAAACACAACAGAGTATCCTACACCGTCCGCAGACTTAGACCCATCGGTGAAGATGGAAACGGAGCGAGAGTGCAAAGAAAAGTGCTGAAGGAAAAGGCGTTTCAGAACTTCATTTGCAGAAAAACAAATTCTTCAGACCATTTCAAAGAAAACAAGTTAGCCACAGACTTTTTGTATTTTAAGCCAACAGTTTAAAATACAAGACAGTTATGACTTGAGAATATTCTCCTTTTAGGACAAAAAATCACTTGGCAGTTTATAAGTAGAACTATTAATGGAACCATAATACGCTTTCAAACCATCACACATTTCTAGATACATATCAAGGTGTTTAACCAGGGTGGCTGGCCGGTCATTAGGAACACTTTTACCTTGATAATGGCCAACAGGCTTGAAGTAAAGGCTTGTAAGTAATTATCAAAGAAGGCACCAAATAAAGGCGTGTAATGGTTGTGGACCTGGAAAAAGAGGGCGAGGCAGAAGAGCGCAATGCAACAAGACGTGTCAGAAATGGATACCTTGAGGATACCTTGAGGTGCTTCCGGGGCTTATCGTCCCCGCGGCCCGGTCATCGACCAGGCCTCCTGGTTGCTGGACTGATCAACCAGGCTGTTGGACGCGGCTGCTCGCAGCCTGACGTATGGAGTCACAGCCTGGTTGATCAGGTATCCTTTGGTAGGTGCTTATCCAGTTCTCTCTTGAACACTGTGAGGGGTTTGCCAGTTATGTCCCTTATGTGTAGTGGAAGCGTGTGAACAGTCTCGGGCCTCTGATGTTGATAGAGTTCTCTCTCAGAGTACCAGTTGCACCTCTGCATTTCAACTGGGGTATTCTGCACATCCTGGCCATGTCTTCTGGTCTCATGTGATTTTATTTCTATGTGCAGGTTTTGCAGGTTTGGGACCAGCCCCCTCTAATATTTTCCACGTGTAAATTATTATGTATCTCTCCCGCCTGCGCTCAAGGAATACAGATTTAGGCTCTTTAGTCGGTCCCAATAGCCTAGATGTTTTACCGAGTGGATTCTAGCAGTAAAGGATCAATCTCTGCACGCTCTCCAGGTCAGCAATTTCACCAGCAGTGAAAGGGGCTGTCATTGTGCAGCAGTACTCCACTCTAGAGAGCACAAGCGTTTTGAAAGTGTCATCATCGGTATACGCATCTCTAGTGTGAAAAGTTCTTGTTATCCAACCTGTCATTTTTCTTGCAGTTGTGACGGCTACTTTATTGTGTTCTTTAAAGGGTAAGGTCTTCCGACATGAGTACACCCAGATCCATTACATTGCCTTTTCGTACTATGTTATGATTTGCCTGAGATTTGTACGGGGTTTCCGTTTTTATATTTTCATTTTTTCCATAGCGCATGAGCTAGAATTTATCTTCGTTAAACACCATATTATTTTCTGAAGCCCATAGAAAGACCTGATCTACATCTGACTGGAGGTTCGCCGTGTCCTCTATGTTGCCTACTCTCATGAAGATCCTAGTGTCATCTGCAAAGGATGATACAGTGCTATAGGTTGTGCTATGTCCGATATGAGGATGAGAAAAAGTACTGGAGCAAGCACAGTACCCTGGGGGACTGAGCTCTTAACGGTTGTCGGGTTGGATTTTATTTTGTTGACTATTACACATTGGGTTCTGTTGGTCAGGAATTGTAGATCCATCTGCCTACTTTTCCGGAGGAAAAGTAGGCAGATGGAGGAAAATGGAGGAAATAATACAGACCTATTGGGGAGATATGTAATCTCAGTGTTAAAGATGGAAAATGGTTTGTTCAAATTTATAATGTAAACAACAATATGGGAAGGATAGGTATCACCACCGTGAGCACGAGAGAAGAACACAACATTATATGGTCTGAGGCACCATATTAGGAGGGGGGGGGGGAGGGGAGAGGGAGGACTCACCATTACATTTTGAGGCTCCATGCTCTAATATCCAACAACTATTGCATAGCCATGGAGAGGGAACATATGCCTAAAGGAGCATCTGCCACCAGCAAAAATTACAGAAGACAAGCTGGTCCGACTAGCAATAATTGCCACGAAGGGGGCCAAGTGAATGTGTCAGCCTGGAGGACAAGATAACCCTGGATCTCAAGGATCAGGATTAATATCCTCGTGACAATATTTTTAATTCCATCCCCAGTTGGCATTTATTCCATCCCCCTGGCATTCAATAAGACATTCTCGAAGACACCAACTGGGGCCTCACTAATGTGAGAAAGGCTGGTAAGAAGTGGCCACCTTCTAGGCCTCGACGATACCAGTGCCAATCCAGGTGGGATTAAATGTAACTAACATCCACATTGTCTATAAGGTGTCTGTGTAAATTTTCAGGGCAGGTATTATCGTCATGGAGATATTACCCACCCAGGAGCCCATGAAGAAGGGATGTATCAAGAAGACATAAAAGTAAACAGAAATTAAACTTGCCAGCCCCACACCTCAACCACTATGCAGCCAAACATAAGGCACATGGGGTAACCTCAGGGACTGTGTATATGGATCACAAATGACGGTCTTTGATAGTTTCCCAGGGACACCATCCCTGCAATGCCCACTTGACCCAATGTTTAAATAGACGAGCTAACCAGACAAGCCAATTGACTTAGGAATGGGTAAAATGGAAAGGTCAGGGTTCCCATCTATACCAAAGCAAAGCAAGTTTTCCCTCCCCTCCCTTATGCTGCAGCCCCTGGGTAGACTCGACAATCAGATGAAGAAACATAAGAGAAGCAACGGGTCTACCATGAAGCCGAGCACAGACACGGCCACCACCTACC
>WNGS01113158.1:60059981-60070641 GCA_020271785.1 Procambarus virginalis
ATCATTTGCACACCACACATCTCTTAACATTTTTGGTCCATACTCTATCTTAGGGTATAAATCTCTCTCAAGACAGTCCATTTTTATCACTCAAAATGCTTTATTTTAAAATGCAAATGCCAGACTAGCATCTTACATCTTACAGTGATGTAAGAGCATCACTGGAAGCTGGAAATACGAATGAGTCAAAGAAATGTAAGGAAACACTCTTACGTAGTATGGGTGGTCAACAAGAGGAATGCCCTGAGAGAAGTTGTAGAGGCCACCTCCATCCAAAATTTCAACAAAGAATTTGAACACCAGAATACACTATAATGCAACAGGTACATCAAGGATAGTAGGTAAGATAAGCACCGTCACTTTCTCCATGAAGTCCTCAAGCAGCATCTCCTTTACCATATTCTTCCTAACTCGGGTATTCGTTGCACCCGCCACTTTCCATTCAAAGTTCCTAAACCTCTACATTTCACAAATTCTGCTGTAGTAAATAACTGACTGTGTCTATCAAATTAGCACAACCCCAATTATTCAGACCAACTGATACCTCTAAGTGTTTCAATAATTGTGGCACAGTCGAGTCACAGAGGTCCCTGGTTCAATTCTCACGGCAAAACAAAAATGTTTTCGCACATTTCTTTTTTGCTCGATGCCTCCGTTCAACTAGCAGTAAATTAAGTGCCTGGGAGTTAGCAGCTGTTGTTGGTTGCATCCAGTGAGAGGTCAATAGTTGGCCTAGAGAGACTTCGTTATGCCAAACAGCCTTTCAACCGTGACAATGGCAACCCAAAAGATCGTGTGATGCCATTAGGACAAGGTCAGGCTGGATGTGATGGAGCTTCTGGCATATCTCCACACCAACAATGCTTAGCTTGTAACTTTTCCAAAGTTTTCTTTATCATTTCTCGTGTCAATAAGCATTCTAAAACCTTTCACTATACAGAACGTGAAATAACATGACTAGGTTTCCTTGACCAAGAAAATAAGGAAGACATTATCTAGCAGATTACATTTTGCAGTCAATTGAATATAGTTACCGAAGTTCTTTCTCATTAATTAGTCATGATTCAAATGCTATTTATTGCCCCTGGCATTAGAAAAAACGTGTTTCTCCAAAATTTTTTGCTTGTTGGAAAGCCGAGTAAAAACTTACTCGAACACGAGCAGCGTTTGACCATTCCTCAGGATGTAACACACAACAGTTAACTAACAGCCAATTACCTACTTACTGCAAGGTAAACAAAGGCAGTGGGTGATAAAATAGTTTCAGTAGCCTAATAGTCAAGTGAAGCGGTACACAACCTTTGTTATACGGTACAAATTTGCTGTTATCTATAGCCAATGTCACAAAACCACGCATTGTTTACTTTTGTGCTCTATTGATGTTAAAATAGTATGGGTTGGTTTTATAATGGAAAATATTAAATGAAGCAGCTGTGATTGAAGGAATATTGATTGGCAGAAATAGCCATCTGTTCACATCATCCACAACTATTTCTCACTTTGTAAGCATACATTTGGTCAAAATTTGTATAGAACACAAAACACTTTAATGTTATTAATGATTCTTGTGTTTCTAGGGACTCTATTGCTACCATCTTTAATGTTATTTAGGATGATATAATGCTAATATGGCCAGGAAAAAGATGTAAAGACAGTAGTGAATCTGGGGGCTTACACCACTGGATTTCTTAAAAAAAAAAAAAAAAGTGTTGAATGTAATGAAATGCCAGTTTCTGGGTGAGCCCCAGAAGCTCATTGAGGCTATTAAACGCTGATCAGTGCTATACTACTAGGTGCTATCAGTTACGGAGTTCTAGTGGCCTACCAGGGACTACGAGCCAGAACCTGTCCCCCTCAAAGATGCGCAGGGAGCGATGGCCTATGAACACTTTACATCTAAAGTTAATCATACTTGCCGCTAACTGGGGAAGACACCCTGAAAGATAGGTGAACCAGAATAGATGACTACTGTACATAGTTAAAAACGGGACCAGAGCCCCAAAATAACTCACCCCCAAACAACAAAAAATTTGTGAAACTAGCGCATGATAGTTCCCCGCCCCCCCCTCATTTATGGGGAAAGGGAGGCATACCGGGTCAGCCAGCCCACCCCACATTCAGTTCTATGATGATGAAACACACCGACGCTTTGGGTGTCACGACCATGACCAGCGACAGGGGGACCGGTCGGCCGAGCAGACAGCACACTGGACTTGTGATCCTGTGGTCCCAGGTTCGATCCCGGGCGCCGGCGAGAAACAATGGGCAGAGTTTCTTTCACCCTATGCCCCTGTTACCTAGCAGTAAAATAGGTACCCGAGTCTTAGTCAACTGTCACGGGCTGCTTCCTGGGGGTGGAGGCCTGGTCGAGGACCAGGCCACAGGGACACTAAAGCCCCGAAATCATCTCAAGATAACCCTCTGGCTCATGGTCTATAGTAGGACAATGACTGATGGCAACTTATAGAATGGCACTAAATCAGTGATAACTGCTTTAGGGAGCCTCAAGGGGCTCCCCCAGAAAATCTAAGATGGTAACAGAAAATTTAAAAGTTACAAAAGAAAATCTAAGATGATTACAACATAAAATTGAAGATGGCAACACTAGAAAATCTAAGATAGTAAGAACAAAAAACCTATGCTGGTAAGCCTGAAGTAAAATATAGCTTTTTTTATAAGAAAACAATTAAACACTGAACTAAAGAAGGGAATAACTTGTCAGATATCTAAAACAATCATTAATCATTATCTATTCCTTTATTCAACAGTATAATTTGTTTACACAATTAATATACAGTAATCATAACTCACCCCCACTAAGGATATAAAATGTGACCCTATGGAGGTGCCTTGTCATGTTGTAGAAATCGTGGTAGCCAAGGATACGAGACTTCTTGTGCTCGGCCTTTATATACCATGTCAGAGCCTGAAAAATAATAAATAAAATTTATTTCTAATTCCATGATGGTGCCTGTATGAACTATATATATATATACAATACTGTATATACAAAAATACTACCATTTTGTATANTTTTTAAACTTCTGTTAATCAACACTGTTGTATTTTTAACTTCTGTTAATCAACACTGTTGTATCTTTTACGTTTCTGCTGGGCAAAATGGACAGAACGGTCTGAATATATATACCTGTTCGAAACGTATACCTGTTTCTGGTCTGTTTAGAATTAGTTAGTAAGTTGTATTTTGTGACTACTTATATCTCCAAAATCATTCCTGATCTAAACTGACTCATAACAAGGAAGACTGAGGCCCTCGGGACCAGCAACAACAAACCAGACATGACAGGGCGGATCTCATTGAAACTTAAAATGCTGAACAATTTGGAGCATGTTGATCCAGACAACTTCTGCAATGGATCAGATGTAACACAAACAAGGAGCAGCGGGTCCAAGCTCAACACGCCACACTGTCGGACTGAAAACAGGAGATGCTTTTTCACCCACAGGGTTATAAATCCATGGAACCGCCTACCCGCCAAAGCTTTGCTGAATTTTTAAAATCGAGCTTGAAAAAATCATCAGGGCAAATGGAAGGGGAGGACCTGTGACAAGCCGCCGGCTTCCTGTCCACCGTAAGTCGCCAGCCCTCTCTACCTTCAGGACGTCCCCCCCCTTAGCTGTCCGGGCCAAAGGTCAAAGCAAAGTTTGAAGGGAGAGTAACAGTAATTTTTTTACCTGAAGACCACTAACACTAGTGGCCTCGACGTGGCCAGGAAGCCGGCGGCTTGTCATAGGTCCTCCCTTCATTTGTTCTGATGATTTTGTATATTGATATGGTATAAAAACGGTATATAAATATAAATAAATAAAAATGCTTTACATAAAAATGGTAAATATAAATAAATAAAAATGGTATATATATAAATAAATAAAAATGGTATGTATATAAATAAATAAATGGTATATATATATATATAAATAAAAAATGGTTTAATGGTATATATAAAAATGGAAAAAGGTATAACCATTTAATATACTTTGGCGGCATAAGCAAATGAGACAGTAACTCCCCGACCAGGCATTTTACAGTGTACTTATTCTTATACTGACTGTGTCCGCCCGGAGTGAGACGTAAACGCAGTTGTGGTAGTGTATTGGTTGTCAGTGTTGTCCTTGTCAGTGTAGTGGTTGTGGGTGTCAGTGTAGTGATTGTCAGTATTGTCCTGTCAGTGTAGTGATTGTCAGTGTTGTCCTTGTCAGTGTAGTAGTTGTCAGTGTTGTCCTTGTCAGTGTAGTGGTTGTCAGTGTTGTCCTTGTCAGTGTAGTGGTTGTCAGTGTTGTCCTTGTCAGTGTAGTGGTTGTCAGTGTTGTCCTTGTCAGTGTAGTGGTTGTCAGTGTTGTCCTTGTCAGTGTAGTGGTTGTCAGTGTTGTCCTTGTCAGTGTAGTGGTTGTCAGTGTTGTCCTTGTCAGTGTAGTAGTTGTCAGTGTTGTCCTTGTCAGTGTAGTAGTTGTCAGTGTTGTCCTTGTCAGTGTAGTGGTTGTCAGTGTTGTCCTTGTCAGTGTAGTAGTTGTCAGTGTTGTCCTTGTCAGTGTAGTGGTTGTCAGTGTTGTCCTTGTCAGTGTTGTCCTTGTCAGTGTAGTGGTTGTCAGTGTTGTCCATGTCAGTGTAGTGGTTGCCAGTGTAGTGGTTGTCAGTGTAGTGATTGTCAGTGTAGTGGTTGTCAGTGTAGTGATTGTCAGTGTTGTGGTTGTCAGTGTAGTGGTTGTTAGTGTAGTGGTTGCCAGTGTAGTGGTTGTCAGTGTAGTGATTGTCAGTGTTGTGGTTGTCAGTGTAGTGGTTGTCAGTGTAGTGGTTGTCAGTGTTGTCCTTGTCAGTGTAGTGGTTGTCAGTGTTGTCCTTGTCAGTGTAGTGGTTGTCAGTGTTGTCCTTGTCAGTGTAGTGGTTGTCAGTGTAGTGGTTGTCAGTGTTGTCCTTGTCAGTGTAGTGGTTGTCAGTGTAGTGGTTGTCAGTGTAGTGGTTATCAGTGTAGTGGTTGTCAGTGTAGTGGTTGTCAGTGTTGTCCTTGTCAGTGTAGTGGTTGTCAGTGTTGTCCTTGTCAGTGTAGTGGTTGTCAGTGTAGTGGTTGTTAGTGTAGTGGTTAACAGTGTTGTCCTTGTCAGTGTAGTGGTTGTCAGTGTTGTCCTTGTCAGTGTAGTGGTTGTCAGTGTAGTGGTTGTCAGTGTTGTCCTTGTCAGTGTAGTGGTTGTCAGTGTAGTGGTTGTCAGTGTAGTGGTTATCAGTGTAGTGGTTGTCAGTGTAGTGGTTGTCAGTGTTGTCCTTGTCAGTGTAGTGGTTGTCAGTGTTGTCCTTGTCAGTGTAGTGGTTGTCAGTGTAGTGGTTGTTAGTGTAGTGGTTAACAGTGTTGTCCTTGTCAGTGTAGTGGTTGTCAGTGTTGTCCTTGTCAGTGTAGTGGTTGTCAGTGTTGTCCTTGTCAGTGTAGTGGTTGTCAGTGTAGTGGTGTCAGTGTAGTGGTTGTCAGTGTTGTCCTTGTCAGTGTAGTGGTTGTCAGTGTAGTGGTTGTCAGTGTTGTCCTTGTCGGTGTAGTGGTTGTCAGTGTAGTGGTTGTCAGTGTTGTGGCTGTCAGTGTAGTCGTTGTCGGTGTTGTCAGTGTATCTGTGGTCAATGTAACTGTCAGTGTAGTTGGAATGGGAGTGCATGATGATAACACTGACAGTGTCAAACATTAACACTGAGTCTAATATTGCCTACACTGACGCAGACAACAGAGTGAGCGAGCGAGCGTCGTGTGGCGGGCGCAGGAAGGTCATGCTGGAGGTCACGCAGATGTTGGAGGTCACCTTCAGTAGTGATGGACAGGTGCCTGACCTGGGAGACCTCTGTACCTACACTCTCCGCGTCGCCTTCAAGGTCAGTGTCTCTTTCTCTTCGGCAAGAGTTACAGCGCCTCTCCTGTGCCGGGTAAGTCCACTACGGGGGCTCACCATAGCCCGTGCTACTTGCCCCGCTCCTTTGCCAGGTAAGTCCACTACGGGCTCACCATAGCCCGTGCTACTTGCCCCGCTCCTGTGCCAGGTAAGTCCACTCCGGGCTCACCATAGCCCGTGCTACTTGGAACTTTTGTTCTAAGTAGCGAATCTTAAACAACATCTCTCTTTGGGTACTTTTCTTATCGCTATCACCATCTTTTTGCCCCCGCCATCACCAGGTATCCTCACTATCACCACCGTCATAGTCACTGCAGTCTCCACAGGGGTCATAAACCCATAGAACCGCCTACCCGCCGAAGCCGTCGAAAACATCGCTGAATTTTAAAAATCCAGCTTGATAAAATCATCAGGATAAGCCGGCGGCTTCCTGTTGAGGCCACTAGAGAGATAGTGCGCCTTAGGTAAATTGGGGTAAACCACTAGTAACATCACCATCACTGTTCACAATCATTACCACCACTAACAATCTCAATATTGACCTGATTGTTGTTGTCTACTATATTCAAAATTTCAAAAATTCAATTTTTTATTCAGGTAAAAGTAGATGCATAGAAGATGAGTTATAAATATATTGTTGGATTTATAGATAGAATTGGTACATACAGTACCTAAAGTCACTAATACAGCGTTTGGGGCTTGTGGTAACCTTTGTGGTGGCGTCCCTTGGGACAGGGCGTCGGGCTGAAGAAGCAAGGCATCCGGGTGGCCGGCCACGTGGCCCTGGAGGACGGTACCAACGACCCCAACTGTTCCGCCTCCTTCCTCAGCCTCGTCGACGCTGACGACCTCACCGACGACAAGGCCAAGAAGCAGCGGTGAGAAATATTGACCTCTCTAGCGTCTCACGTTGCAACCCGTCCTCTCAAATTCGTATAATCAATATTGACTTATTAAATACGTGCATAGGTGACATACTAAACATAAGTTTACCTTGAAAAGCTTCATAGAAAACACCGACCTTACCTAACCTTGTTAGTATGTTAAGATAAGCATCTTATAGTTTCGTAATTACAATTATTACTTAACCTATACCTTTAATAGGTTAAGTAACAATTGTAATTACGAAGCAATAAGATGCTTATCTTAACATACTAACAAGGTTAGGTAAGGTCGGTGTTTTCTATGAAGCTTTTCAAGGTAAACTATTATGTTTAGTATATCACCTATGCACGTATTTAATAAGTCAATACTGATTATACGAATTTGCGAGGACGGGTTGCACCCCTGGGGCAGGTAAGGTGAACAGGAGTATCAGGTGAAAGGCTTCGAGACCCGGGCTTACTGTCTCGGTGCGGGAATTTGTGAGCTTGGAACTGCTACGAGATTGTCAGTAACTAGCTCGTAAATTGTCTTATAAATACAAGGCCGCCATGATCGAGGAAAGATGTACAGGTTTCGTAAGCGGACACTTAAGTACTTGGTGAATCACGGCCAGAAGAAAATGCTAAGCGTAGTGGCCAGGGCAGTCGCCTCACAGCCGAAAGAAAACGCCTCAGTCCCGGCAGGACTGAGGCGTTGGGCAACTAACATGCATTGCATCCTGGGGAAAGTTCAGTAGTTGGCTTAGGTGGAACTTGCACCTGATACTTCTGTTTACCCAGCAGTAAATTGGTACCCGGAAGTTGATCTTTTCTCGTTAGAGTTAAGCATTAGAGACATCGTACACAACATTAGAAACATCGTACACAACATTAGAAACATCGTACACAACATTAGAAACATCGTACACAACATTAGAAACATCGTACACAACATTAGAGACATCGTACACAACATTAGAGACATCGTACACAACATTAGTGACATCGTACACAACATTAGAAACATCGTACACAACATTAGAGACATCGTACACAACATTAGAGACATCGTACACAACATTAGTGACATCGTACACAACATTAGAAACATCGTACACAACATTAGAAACATCGTACACAACATTAGAAACATCGTACACAACATTAGAAACATCGTACACAACATTAGAGACATCGTACACAACATTAGAAACATCGTACACAACATTAGAAACATCGTACACAACATTAGAAACATCGTACACAACATTAGTGACATCGTACACAACATTAGAAACATCGTACACAGCATTAGTGACATCGTACACAAAATATAATTTAATTATATTGATTTAATTGTTTAATTACAATTTAATTAGCTATAATTTAACATTTAACATTAAATTAGCTAATTACATATAATTTAACAAAATAATATAACAATTTCGAGATATTAATCCATTTGTCCTTATTGATTGATATTAATTCATTGAGATATTAATATTGTCTCTATACAACTACTCTCATTAAGACGATAATTTCTTCCTGGCAGATATTGCAACAAGACAAAGGTCAGCTACGAGACCCAGTACGACGTGGTCTTGCTGAAGTTGAACCTCAGAGACATCGCGCACAACAAGGGGGAAGTCCATCTGCAGATAACGTCAGAGTTCGTGTGTGGGGGTCTGGTGGACTTCGAGGGCGCCCTCAGCACTCCTTACTACCCCAGTCTGTACCCGGCGGGCATCGTCTGTCTGTGGAGGATTAAGGTGAGGCACCCACTGGTCTAGGGGAGATAAGGGTGAGGCACCCACTGGTCTAGGGGAGATAAGGGTGAGGCACCCACTGGTCTAGGGAGATAAGGGTGAGGAACCCACTGGGCTCGGGGAGATAAGGGTGAGGAACCCACTGGGCTCGGGGAGATAAGGGTGAGGAACCCACTGGGCTGGGGGAGATAAGGGTGAGGAACCCACTGGGCTCATTAGGACTTTCCCCACTTGCTGTTTTTCATAATTTATATATATATATATATATATATATATATATATATATATATATATATATATATATATATATATATATATATATATACACTGAATGAGGCGCCATTCAGTCATGATTCATAAAGCACTTACGAGGCCTGTACCCTCTTACCGTGATCACGTTAAGTCCGTATTTATTAAAAGCAGTTTACGAGCTACAAAGTGCTACGAGGTCCACCATAACAATGATAATCTTGGGATGAGGATGGCCTCAATGTGCTCCGGAGCACGTAAACTGTGTAGTTAATGCAGACTAAGGTGCTAAGATCGAGGTAAGATGCACTTGTAAGACGCTCAAGTAATGTCTCGTAAGTGAACACGTAAGTGCTTCGTAAATCCTAGCCCCATGAAGGTAGAAGTCAATGAAACCTTTGCACTAACACCCCAGGAAAGTAGAAGCCAAACCAAGTGTAAGATATCCATAAATAATATAACCATATTTCAACATGACAAATATGCCCATAAAAAGCAGATGAAAGTAAAATTTACAATTACAGGCTCCCGAAGGATACATCATATCCCTTGACTTCGCTGAATTCAACCTGAGACCTAGGAAGCGAAGTCAATGTAAGGATTACGTCAGTGTCTACTTCGTCGAGAATTTTGCGGCAGAGAGCTGGAAAATGTGTCTCAGCAGTGAGTATATTGACCTGTCCTCACACCTAAAGCACCCCCAATTTAATGCTATCGACTATACAGCGTCAGAATTCTGGCGCTTTAATGAAATTAAAACCACCATGATATTGACGCTTCCTGCAGACTATATCGCTCTCTCTGTTTTCAAAATACATAGCTAGGTGTAGCTGGCGGGCATTGTGAGGGCCAAAGGTGGCCCGAACATGCTGTTCCCTCTTGAATTATGGCCACCCTGGCCAGCCTATGTCCTCCTCATGCCCCAGACCATTCCCAATACAAAGTTGGGTAAGGCTAACCCTAAGCATCTTTTCTGATATATAAAGGATGCTCAAGACCTTAAATTTTACAGGCTTCTTTCAACTCCAAACCTGTGCTGTTGCGCAAATGAACACACTGTTTTCTTCCTACTCATATACCTGTACACCAGTATTGAATATTAAAAACTGTGAAATCCACATTGTCTAGCACAAGTAATTATTACTTGTGAGTGATAAATTACACACTTTTTTTTAGCTATGGTTGGATTTTAATACTGTGATCTTTTTCTCAGATATAACTCTGAAGATATTATTATGACCTTTCAATCAAGTCAACTAGAAATAATGAATACGTTGGTTTCACATGCAACGTGACCTTCCAGAGGACGACCAGGGACTTTTAATCGACTAAGTTCTTCAGATCGCATATATTATGAAGGATGTTACAACCATCTTGAAAGGATCAGCTGAGAAGTTAAATAGATGTTGTCAGAGACCGGGCCGCAGATACATTGATCCTCAGAACCAACGCAAGATAACTGCAATATCAACTAATGGGTATTTTCATTCATTCAATTAAAGGAGAAGCCCCTATGCAAAATACACAGACACTTTAAAACCAACAGAACTCTTAATTGCCCGAAACGCTATGCGTATTATTGGCTTTAGGTATTGTATGTACTAGCTTTATCTTTAAATCCAACATTATGTGTGTAACTCATCTTCAGCGTGTGTACCTTTACATGAATAAAAACACCTAATCTAATCTAAAAGAAACACAACCAGTCACAAGGTGTACAGTCCCTCCACAGGAAGCACATTCTCCATGGAAACATTAGCCACCTTCTGTAATAAAAATTTTGTTGCTTACTAAAATGTTCTGCAAGTACCAAAATAAATTATATTCTACCAGTGTAACAGTCTGATGTTCCATTATAAGTATCCTGGATCAGCGACATGAGAAAAAATAATTAAC
>WNGS01113158.1:60071156-60143069 GCA_020271785.1 Procambarus virginalis
CGTTGACACAGCCTCATGCACAGAGGGAAGGTCTCATGGACACCAGTCTCGTGATACAGTCTCGTGACATAGCCTCGTGACACAGCCTCGTGACACAGCCTCGTGATACAGTCTCGTGACACAGTCTCGTGACACAGTCTCGTGACGCAGTCTCGTGACACAGCCTCGTGACACAGCCTCGTGATACAGTCTCGTGACACAGTCTCGTGACACAGCCTCGTGACGCAGTCTCGTGACACAGCCTCGTGACACAGCCTCATGACACAGTCTCGTGACACAGCCTCATGACATAGCCTCGTGACACAGCCTCGTGACACAGTCTCGTGATACAGTCTCGTGACACAGTCTCGTGACACAGCCTCGTGACGCAGTCTCGTGACACAGCCTCGTGATAGTCTCGTGACACAGCCTCGTGACACAGTCTCGTGACACAGTCTCGTGACACAGTCTCGTGACACAGTCTCGTGACAGAGCCGGTTCCCTCAGTAAGTCTACTCTGTAACTACAATTGTCACAGTTCATCCCTGAAGACAGTGACTCCCAGGAATATCGCACATGAACGACTTGAGAATGGTCCAGGACGGACCGAAACGTCGTCGTCCTTCACCTTCTAGTGTGTGGTCTGGTCAACCATACTTAGCCACGTTATTGTGACTCATCGCCAGCATTATGGAACATGAAAATAGTTAATAGTGTCAGTGAATGATTTTCTAGACAGTTTGAAATGTCATAAATGGAATTCAGTCTCAAAAACCTCTTTTTTTTCTGCAATTCTCTGCATCAGTCACTAACGGATCAATTTCAATAGTTTCTAGTTCAGCTTCTTACGTCGATAATATTGTCCTATATGAATTGAGCTGCTTTGTAAATCAATCAATTGCATTTCAAATCATCAAAATCAATCCACTGTAACACATTTATAGGTTCAGGTTGTCTAATGTTGCACTGTCTGCACACTTATCACTCCTGCAGTTTCTTCAAATGACCTGAATTTAATACATTTAAAGAAAACTGCACCTGACTGCTCAGAATTTGTAATAGTTTTCTCGTGAACGTAAAGATGCCTCATGTGTTTCTAGGTCTGGTAAATATTTAAATATGCCATTGTCGACAACACGATTACAAATTTTCGGTTTGATTTCAAAGGCTTTTATGTTATCAAAGATAACTACAAGTGTTTTACCAGATCCCGGTAAACTTGTCCGATAGGCTGTTCGCATTAGTGGCTTTAGGCTTGGTATCTACTACCTTCATCTAGCACTACACATTCTGCTTATAACTCATTTTGTATGTATGTACTTTTCTCTAAATCAACATTATTGTTATTATTATTTTTATTATGATTATTGGTGTTCAAGTCATTTACATGTGATAAGAAATCTATGAAAAACCTGTCTATAAATCCACTCAACATCACTTGATTTTTAATTAAATTCTTAATTATTCTTGATTAGAATTTATCAAAACTACACGAATGCCATTTAATATTTAACCAATCGTTCAAGGCCAGCCTCTCTATTAATCTGCTTCATTTTCCAGTAATGATAACTTTCATATCTTAATTTAAAATGGGTGGGGGTGGGGGGGGGGGAGGGTTAAAGGCTCATGGGCGCCACTGCATGCTGTGTGCCAACAAAATTTGCTGGTGTGCCACATTGGGGCACGGTGCCATTGGTTCACCACACGTGGCCTAGGGAAATCTTACTCTGATCTATCGATTCACGCAGCAGCAAATAGGTACCCAGGAGCTAGGCAAACTATGTAGCATCCTGGGGATTGTGAATAGTGGCCTTCGAGGGACGTCACTAAACTTGAATATAGGCTTCCCGTACAAAGGGAATTAAACCCAACATAAATAAGGCCGGAATAAACCCAGTTATATAAATTATAAATTCTCAGATTTGTTTAAATTATCATATAACTGTAAATAAATAATAAATAAATAAATATGTTTATTCAGGTAAGGTACATACATACAAGTGATTTTACATAAATTGATCAATTTATAGATAGAGCTAGTACATACAATGCCTAAAGCCACTAACGCAATGCGTTTCGGGCAGATACGAATATGTACTAGATGTATACTGATGTGTTTACCTAAATGTTGCAGTGTTGACGTAATGGTTGTGTTGCAGGTGCTGGTGGTGGGTGTGATGGTCGTCTGGGGCGCTCTCGCCTGGCCTATCACACCTCAAAATGACCTTCCAAGTAAGTGTTCGAACTTCGTTGTCCAAAGTTTCTGACAGTCCGTCTCGAACAGTTGTCTGTTCGAATCCCGAAATATTTCACCCAAGCCCAACAAATATCAGCCCGTTCTCGTAAACAAAGACCAAATCCTGGTTAATCTAGCCGCCAAAATGAAAAAAGGTTTATACACGACTCGATTCAAGTCCATTCTATCCAGCGGTCGACCCCACAGACGCATTCATAAATGTTAACATGCTGTTCATTCAAAACAGGAATTTTCTCAAATATAATTAATATTATAATATATTAGCATATTGTGAATATATAGGCTATAGGTTAGGTGTTCAGGTTCTGTTGGCGATTATTTGTATTTGTAGTACGTGGGTGAAGCATTTACAGCGTTGTGGTTCGAACAAAATTCGTCAGTGAAGCACTTGTTCCGGAAGTGTTCGGACGTCATCAGTTGTGAGTCGTGTGTAAACTGTTTTTCATTCATAAACAGCTGGGGGTTTGGCGGGTGGATGGAATCACTTTTGGGTCTTGTTTGGAGGACGGGCTCTTACACCAGCCCGTCCTCCAAACAAAGATCCAAAAGTGATTCCATCACCCGCCAAACCCCCTGTTTGTGAATGAAAAACGGTTTACACACGACTCACACTGATTCGTTCGAACACTTCCGGAACAAGTGCTTCACTGACGAGTTTCGTTCGAACCACATCGCTATAAATGCTTCACCCACGTACTACAAATGCAAATAATCGCCAACCGAACCTAAACACCTTACCTAACCTAACCTATGCCTATATATGCACAATATGCTAATATATTATAATATTAATTTATATTTGAGAAAATTCTTGTTTTGAATGAACGCATGTTAAAATTTATGATGCGTCTGTGGGGGCGACGGCTGGATGTAATGACTTGAGTCGAGGACGGGTTGCTTACACACGACTCACAACTGATGACGTTCGAACACTTCCGGAACAAGTGCTTCACTGGCGAATTTTTTCGAACCACAACGCTGTAAATGCTTCACTCACGTACTACAAATACAAATAATCGCCAACAGAACCTAACCAATGCCTAAATATGCACAGTATGCTAATGTATAATAATGTCAATTGATATTTGAGAAAATTCCTATTTGAATGAACAGCATGTTAAAAGTCTGAATGAGTCTTTGGGGTCGGCCACTACATTTCAAATATATCGCAATGTTTTCTACTGTCCACTATAATATTTGTCCAGATAGCTCAATGCAAGAAAATCTTGTTTACAGAATAGTGTAAATAATGGACATGTATCTCACAATCAAATGAGACTATAATACTGCTACAAATTGTCCCTGGAAATGGGACCGTAAATAATAATGCAGCCTAACAAATTCAGAATCGTTATCGGTCAACAAATCTTTACTCACAAAGAAATGTCTACAGCTTATCCAGTGTTTCATTCGTCTCTCATTCCTCATTTCTTAATACAGATACTGGGCCACAAAAATATATAAGCATGTCCTGTGATCAAATTATTGATTCAAACGCAATAAAGTAGCTATGGCTTTGGCCTGCAAATTTCACCGTCCAACATCGAGAGCGGGCACTTACCCAGATAACTAGTAATCTGGGTAAGCATAACTTACCCAGATTACCCATTACCCACAATGAATTACTAGTAATGTGCCCCCGCTTACTGACGGGGGATCATATTAGACCAGCAGGTCCAACAGGAGGCGAGCATCAGGGTACCTCTGATGTCTCTGGGCTGAGTGAGGCGTCACGTTTATACAATTAATATAAACTCTCCGGGCTGCCTTGCACGATCTTGCACGACGCTGCAAGATGGACCTCCTACATGAAGTCCTTCTTGGTTGCCATGGTAGCTTGGTGTGGTGTCTTGAGCTTCTAGAGGCTCTGGCGCGTTGCTGCTTTAGGCGGGAAAAATGTCCTCGCCTCCCCAAGCTCTCCTCACCACATAATCGTCCCTAAACTCATACAGTCACACTCGGACTGATCCTACCTATACTTTGTCTAACTCAAATATCCTGGCATGAACGATTAAACCACCTCAAGTTACAGCCCCGCTCCTGTGCCAGGTAAGTCCACTACGGGCTCACCATAGCCCGTGCTACTTGCCCCGCTCCTGTGCCAGGTAAGTCCACTACGGGCTCACCATAGCCCGTGCTACTTGCCCCGCTCCTGTGTCAGGTAAGTCCACTACGGGCTCACCATAGCCCGTGCTACTTGCCCCGCTCTGTGCCGGGTAAGTCCACTACGGGCTCACCATAGCCCGTGCTACTTGCCCCGCTCCTGTGCCGGGTAAGTCCACTACGGGCTCACCATAGCCCGTGCTACTTGCCCCGCTCCTGTGCCGGGTAAGTCCACTACGGGATCACCATAGCCCGTGCTACTTGGAACTTTTAGTTCCAAGTAGCTGAATCTTAAGCAACAACAACAGATTAAACCATAAAACAAGGGCTGAGTGGGAACAGCTGTCATGCCAGAGGCAGCCTCCGCTAGGCTACCTGGAATCATGACAGGATAAAATAAATTGGAGTAATTGAGTTGAAATTACATTGAATTGTATATCATAAAAGGGACACATGATGTAATGACATTGGATATAACAATAACTTGTAGAATGAGGCTTGGAATAGAAATAGGGAATGTGGAATGTAAAATCTATTTTACCCTGGCCTGGGTAAAATAGGCCAGCTAACAAACTGGGAAATAAGAAATATATGGAAGAGGGAATTATATGTAAAAAAGAGGGAGCAGTAGAGAAGATTTTTTATTGTACTGAAAGGCATACAAATTCCTGTCACTTATAGAACAGGTCTAGTCTCACACTGTCCCGGCGAGGACAGAGTAGGCTAGGCGCCAGGGGGTGAGGAACAGGCAAGGCCTGGCAGCAAAGGATAGGCAGAGTGGAAGTATGGAGGTGTGTGTTAGGACAGGAACATAAAAGTAGAGCAAGAACGACCATTGTAGGACGGACCGAAACGTCGTCGTCCCTTCACCTTCTAGTGTGTGGTCTGGTCAACATAGAGCAAGAAGCTGTGCCGTGGTCCCGCCTGAACCTCCCACACCACCGGCCATATATGCTTCTCCAAGGCAGCTGTTTTGTTCTACCACAGACGTGGCCAGACATTTACAATGCTAACCAGAATATATACATTTTATTCTGTCCTCCATGGACAGGGTGAGAGAGCTGTTAAATATATAGTTCAGCGATTTATTGAACAATCAACCACAGAAGGTGATTGTAGTGCTAACTGACCAAAAAAAAGACGCATATCATTCGTCAATTTTAACATTCCGGGTAACCAAAAAACTGTATTTCCCAGAATAAAAATATTTTGTGTATATTGGGTGTCTAGAATAGGTTAGGTATTGTTGGGAATTATTTGTATTTTGTCAACTTATACTCACGTTATGCTCGTCCAAGCTGGGACGACTCTATAGTTAACTACTCACTTAACACGACTCAATAGTTCACTCCTCACTGAAGGAACTACCTACGAAATACTCATGTATGCAGAGGACTCTCAAGGTTGTTAAATACTCTCAAATAATTTGGTTATATATGAAATAACTATATATTATCGTAGAGTTACTGAAGTATCATATATAAATGATGGCAAGCAGTTATAAAAACAAGACTTAAGGCCAGACTTTACCTTGAGAGGGAGACAGGAGGAGCGTGACCGTCCTCCCTGACCTCCAGAAACACACTAACTGCCACAAAGTTCTCAAGAGTATTTCAATGAATGCCTCAAAATTACCTAAAAAGTACCAAAAGTAAAAAATTCGAATTGTTAAATATTTTGTTCTGCTTTGGAGTGACTTCCAATATAATACTCGCTTGTGTTTCACATTCACATGTTTTACATACTGCGTTATTCAGGCTTCTTACTCTCCACTCCCAAAATTGTTCATGAAGCAATATTTGGTTAGAGTCTTCGTGTTCATACTTCACTTTGGTAATGTTTTCCTGGCAGAGGTCGCCACCGACCGCCCTGTCACTAGTACAGTTTGGGCTTCTTTTCGCAGTCATAATGATGGGTTATAATGCCACGGAACCACCACCTCACAGTACACAACCACTTCACAACACAGCGGGGCGACCTTGACTACCTTCAGAGCTGGTCATTAACGCGGCAATAACACCTTACCTGCAATTGTGGTCGCAGAAACAAAACTGTTAAGTTATCTTTTCTAAAGAACAACCTGTCCTATCGCCTAATACGTCACAGTTTAATGGAATCGACCAATCCGACAAAAAAGCGACGTATTGGTAAAAATAAAATCGCCGTAATAATGGTGTTTTCTACATACATTGGCCTGGATAGGCTAGGGGGGTTGTTTAGGCTCGTGTGTTTCTCCTGAGGCAAAAGTGTTGTATTTTTAAACTTCTGTTAATCAACACTGTTGTGTTTTTAAACTTCTGTTAATCAACACTGTTGTGTTTTTAAACTTCTGTTAATCAACACTGTTGTGTTTTTAAACTTTTGTTAATCAACACTGTTGTGTTTTTAAACTTTTGTTAATCAACACTGTTGTGTTTTTAAACTTCTGTTAATCAACACTGTTGTGTTTTTAAACTTCTGTTAATCAACACTGTTGTGTTTTTAAACTTCTGTTAATCAACACTGTTGTGTTTTTAAACTTTTGTTAATCAACACTGTTGTGTTTTTAAACTTCTGTTAATGAAAACTGTTGTATTTTTAAACTTCTGTTAATCAACACTGTTGTATTTTTAAATTTCTGTTAATGAAAACTGTTGTATTTTTAAACTTCTGTTAATCAACACTGTTGTATTTTTAAACTTCTGTTAATGAAACCTTTTGTATTTTTAAACTTCTGTTAATCAACACTGTTGTATTTTTAAACTTCTGTTAATCAAAACTGTTGTATTTTTAAACTTCTGTTAATCAACACTGTTGTATCTTTTACGTTTCTGCTGGGCAAAATGGACAGAACGGTCTGAAACTATATATACCTGTTCGAAACGTATACCTGTTTCTGGTCTTGTTTAGAATTAGTTAGTAAGTTGTATTTTGTGACTAGCTATATCTCCAAAATCATTCCTGATCTAAACTGACTCATAACAAGGAAGACTGAGGGCCTCGGGACCAACAACAACAAACCAGACATGACAGGGCGGATCTCATTGAAACTTAAAATACTGAACAACTTGGAGGATGTTGATCCAGACAACGTCTGCAATGGATCAGATGTAACACAAACAAGGAGCAGCGGGTCCAAGCTCAACACGCCACACTGTCGGACTGAAAACAGGAGATGCTTTTTCACCCATAAGGTTATAAATCCATGGAACCGCCTACCCGCCAAAGCTCTGCTGAATTTTTAAAATCGAGCTTGAAAAAATCATCAGGGCAAATGGAAGGGGAGGACCTGTGACAAGCCGCCGGCTTCCTGTCCACCGTAAGTCGCCAGCTCTCCCTACCTTCAGGACGTCTCCCCCTTAGCTGTCCGGGCCAAAGGTCAAAGCAAAGTTTGAAGGGAGAGTAACAGTAATTTTTTTACCTGAAGACCACTAACACTAGTGGCCTCGACGTGGCCAGGAAGCCGGCGGCTTGTCATAGGTCCTCTCATTTGTTCTGATGATTTTGTATATTGATATGGTATAAAAACGGTATATAAATATAAATAAATAAAAATGCTTTACATAAAATGGTATATAAATATAAATAAATAAAAATGGTATATATATAAATACATATAAATGGTATATATATATATATATATATATATATATATATATATATATATATATATATAATAAATAAAAATGGTTTAATGGTATATATAAAAATGGAAAATGGTATAACCATTAAATATACTTTGGCGGCATAAGCAAATGAGACAGTAACTCCCCGACCAGGCGTTTTACAGTGTACTTATTCTTATACTGACTGTGTCCGCCCGGAGTGAGACGTAAACGCAGTTGTGGTCAGTGTAGTGGTTGTCAGTGTTGTGGTTGTCAGTGTTGTGGTTGTCAGTGTTGTGGTTGTGGGTGTAGTGGTTGTCAGTGTTGTGGTTGTCAGTGTTGTCCTTGTCAGTGTTGTCCTTGTCAGTGTAGTGGTTGTTAGTGTAGTGGTTGTCAGTGTAGTGGTTGTCAGTGTAGTGGTTGTCAGTGTTGTGGTTGTCAGTGTTGTGGTTGTGGGTGTAGTGGTTGTCAGTGTTGTGGTTGTCAGTGTTGTGGTTGTCAGTGTTGTCCTTGTCAGTGTAGTGGTTGTCAGTGTAGTGGTTGTCAGTGTAGTGGTTGTCAGTGTTGTCCTTGTCAGTGTAGTGGTTGTCAGTGTTGTGGTTGTCTGTGTAGTGGTTGTCAGTGTTGTCCTTGTCAGTGTAGTGGTTGTCAGTGTTGTGGTTGTCAGTGTAGTGGTTGTCAGTGTAGTGGTTGTCAGTGTTGTCCTTGTCAGTGTAGTGGTTGTCAGTGTTGTGGTTGTCAGTGTAGTGGTTGTCAGTGTAGTGGTTGTCAGTGTTGTCCTTGTCAGTGTAGTGGTTGTCAGTGTAGTGGTTGTCAGTGTTGTGGTTGTCAGTGTAGTGGTTGTCAGTGTTGTGGTTGTCAGTGTAGTTGTTGTCAGTGTTGTGGTTGTCAGTGTTGTGGTTGTCAGTGTAGTGGTTGTCAGTGTTGTGGTTGTCAGTGTAGTGGTTGTCAGTGTTGTGGTTGTCAGTGTAGTGGTTGTCAGTGTTGTGGTTGTTAGTGTTGTGGTTGTCAGTGTAGTGGTTGTCAGTGTAGTGGTTGTCAGTGTTGTGGTTGTCAGTGTAGTGGTTGTCAGTGTTGTGGTTGTCAGTGTTGTGGTTGTCAGTGTTATGGTTGTCAGTGTTGTGGTTGTCAGTGTAGTGGTTGTCAGTGTTGTGGTTGTCAGTGTAGTGGTTGTCAGTGTAGTGGTTGTCAGTGTTGTGGTTGTCAGTGTAGTGGTTGTCAGTGTTGTGGTTGTCAGTGTTGTGGTTGTCAGTGTTGTGGTTGTCAGTGTTGTCCTTGTCAGTGTAGTGGTTGTCAGTGTTGTGGTTGTCAGTGTAGTGGTTGTCAGTGTAGTGGTTGTCAGTGTTGTGGTTGTCAGTGTAGTGGTTGTCAGTGTTGTGGTTGTCAGTGTAGTGGTTGTCAGTGTCGTGGTTGTCAGTGTAGTGGTTGTCAGTGTAGTGGTTGTCAGTGTTGTGGTTGTCAGTGTTGTCCTTGTCAGTGTTGTGGTTGTCAGTGTTGTGGTTGTCAGTGTTGTGGTTGTCAGTGTTGTGGTTGTCAGTGTTGTGGTTGTCAGTGTAGTGGTTGTCAGTGTTGTGGTTCTCAGTGTTGTGGTTGTCAGTGTTGTGGTTGTCAGTGTTGTCCTTGTCAGTGTTGTGGTTGTCAGTGTAGTGGTTGTCAGTTGTCCTTGTCAGTGTTGTGGTTGTCAGTGTTGTGGTTGTCAGTGTTGTGGTTCTCAGTGTTGTGGTTGCCAGTGTAGTGGTTGTCAGTGTTGTGGTTGTCAGTGTTGTGGTTGTCAGTGTGTGGTTGTCAATGTTGTGGTTGTCAGTGTAGTGTTGTCAGTGTTGTGGTTGTCAGTGTAGTGGTTGTCAGTGTGTGGTTGTCAGTGTAGTGGTTGTCAGTGTTGTGGTTGTCAGTGTTGTCCTTGTCAGTGTAGTGGTTGTCAGTGTTGTGTTGTCAGTGTTGTGGTTTTCAGTGTTGTCCTTGTCAGTGTAGTGTTGTCAGTGTCGTGGTTGTCAGTGTAGTGGTTGTCAGTGTTGTGGTTGTCAGTGTTGTGGTTGTCAGTGTAGTGGTTGTCAGTGTTGTCCTGTCAGTGTTGTGGTTGTCAGTGTGTGGTTGTCAGTGTTGTGGTTGTCAATGTAGTGGTTGTCAGTGTTGTGGTTGTCAGTGTTGTGGTTGTCAGTGTTGTGGTTGTCAGTGTTGTGGTTGTCAGTGTAGTGGTTGTCAGTGTTGTGGTTCTCAGTGTTGTGGTTGTCAGTGTTGTCCTGTCAGTGTTGTGGTTGTCAGTGTTGTCCTTGTCAGTGTAGTGGTTGTCAGTGTTGTGGTGGTCAGTGTTGTGGTTGTCAGTGTAGTGGTTGTCAGTGTTGTCTTGTCAGTGTAGTGGTTGTCAGTGTTGTGGTTGTCAGTGGTGTGGTTGTCAGTGTAGTGGTTGTCAGTGTTGTCCTTGTCAGTGTTGTCCTTGTCAGTGTAGTGGTTGTCAGTGTTGTCCTTGTCAGTGTTGTCCTTGTCAGTGTAGTGGTTGTCAGTGTCGTGGTTGTCAGTGTAGTGGTGTCAGTGTAGTGGTTGTCAGTGTTGTGGTTGTCAGTGTCGTGGTTGTCAGTGTAGTGGTTGTTAGTGTAGTGGTTGTCATGTTGTGGTTGTCAGTGTTGTGGTGTCAGTGTTGTGGTTGTCAGTGTTGAGGTTCTCAGTGTTGTGGTTGTCAGTGTTGTGGTTGTCAGTGTTGTGGTTGTCAGTGTTGTGGTTGTCAGTGTGTGGTTGTCAGTGTTTGGTTGTCAGTGTTGTCCTTGTCAGTGTTGTGGTTGTCAGTGTAGTGGTTGTCAGTGTTGTGGTTGTCAGTGTTGTCCTTGTCAGTGTAGTGGTTGTCAATGTTGTCCTTGTCAGTGTAGTCGTTGTCGGTGTTGTCAGTGTATCTGTGGTCAATATAACTGTAGTGTACTGGAAGGGGATCACTCTGTCAGGAGTGCATGATGATAGCACTGACAGTGTCAAACATTTACACTGATCTAATATTGCCTACACTGACGCAGACAACAGAGTGAGCGAGCGAGCGTCGTGTGGCGGGCGCAGGAAGGTCATGCTAGAGGTCACGCAGATGTTGGAGGTCACCTTCAGTAGTGATGGACAGGTGCCTGACCTGGGAGACCTCTGTACCTACACTCTCCGCGTCGCCTTCAAGGTCAGTGTACCTCTCTCTTCGGCAAGAGTTACATCCCCGCTCCTGTGCCGGTAAGTTCACTACGGGCTCACCATAGCCCGTGCTACTTGCCCCGCTCCTGTGCCAGGTAACTTCACTACGGGCTCACCATAGCACGTGCTACTTGCCCCGCTCCTGTGCCAGGTAAGTCCACTACGGGCTCACCATAGCCCGTGCTACTTGCCCCGCTCCTGTGCCGGTAAGTCCACTACGGCTCACCATAGCCCGTGCTACTTGCCCCGCTCCTGTGCCAGGTAAGTCCACTACGGGCTCACCATAGCCCGTGCTACTTGCCCCGCTCCTGTGCCAGGTAAGTCCACTACGGGCTCACCATAGCCCGTGCTACTTGCCCCGCTCCTGTGCCAGGTAAGTCCACTACGGGCTCACCATAGCCCGTGCTACTTGCCCCGCCCTGTGCCAGGTAAGACACTACGGGCACCATAGCCCGTGCTACTTGCCCCGCTCCTGTGCCAGGTAGTCCACTCCGGGCTCACCATAGCCCTGCTACTTGGAACTTTGGTTCTAAGTAGCGAATCTTAACAACATCTCTCTTTGGGTACTTTTCTTATCGCTATCACCATCTTTTTGCCCGCCATCACCAGGTATCCTCACTATCACCAGGTATCCTCACTATCACCACCATCATAGTCACTGCAGTCTCCACAGGTCATAAACCCATAGAACCGCCTACCCGCCGAAGCCGTCGAAAACATCGCTGAATTTTAAAATCCAGCTTGATAAATCATTAGGACAAGCCGGCGGCTTCCTGTTGAGGCCACTAGAGAGATAGTGCGCCTTAGGTAAATTGGGGTAAACCACTAGTAACATCACCATCACTGTTCACAATCACCACCACCACTAACAATCTCAATATTGACCTGATTGTTGTTGTTGTCTACTAAATTCAAATTTCAAAATTCAAATTTTTATTCAGGTAAAAAGTAGATGCATAGAAGATGAGTTATAAATATATTGTTGGATTTATAGATAGAATTGGTACATACAATACCTAAAGTCACTAATACAGCGTTTGAGGCTTTGGTAACCTTTGTGGTGGCGTCCTTGGGACAGGGCGTCGGGCTGAAGAAGCAAGGCATCCGGGTGGCCGGCACGTGGCCCTGGAGGACGGTACCAACGACCCCAACTGTTCCGCCTCCTTCCTCAGCCTTCGTCGACGACGACCTCACCGACGACAAGCCAAGAAGCAGCGGTGAAAATATTGACCTCTCTAGCGTCTCACGTTGCAAACCCGTCCTCTCAAATTCGTATAATCAATATTGACTTATTAATACTGCATAGGTGACATACTAAACATAATAGTTTACCTTGAAAAGCTTCATAGAAAACACCGACCTTACCTAACCTTGTTAGTATGTTAAGATAAGCATCTTATTGCTTCGTAATTACAATTGTTACTTAACCTATTATAGGTATAGGTTAGGTAATAATTGTAATTACGAACTATAAGATGCTTATCTTAACATACTAACAAGGTTAGGTAAGGTCGGTGTTTTCTATGAAGCTTTTCAAGGTAAACTATTATGTTTAGTATATCACCTATGCACGTATTTAATAAGTCAATACTGATTATACGAATTTGCGAGGACGGGTTGCACCCCTGGGGCAGGTAAGGTGAACAGGGGTATCAGGTGAAAGGCTTCGAGACCCGGGCTTACTGTCTCGTAGCGGGAATTTGTGAGCTTGGAACTGCTACGAGATTGTCAGTAACTAGCTCGTAAATTGTCTTATAAATACAAGGCCGCCATGATCGAGGAAAGATGTACAGGTTTCGTAAGCGGACACTTAAGTACTTGGTGAATCACGGCCAGAAGAAAATGCTAAGCGTAGTGGTCAGGGCAGTCGCCTCACAGCCGAAAGGTCCCGGGGTCGATTCCCCGGCAGGACTGAGGCGTTTGGGCAACTAACATGCATTGCATCCTGGGGAAAGTTCAGTAGTTGGCTTAGGTGGAACTTGCACCTGATACTTCTGTTTACCCAGCAGTAAATTGGTACCCGGAAGTTGATCTTTTCTCGTTAGAGTTAAGCATTAGAGACATCGTACACAACATTAGACATCGTACACAACATTAGAGACATCGTACACAACATTAGAGCCATCGTACACAACATTAGAGCCATCGTACACAACATTAGAGACACCGTACACAAGATATAATTTAATTATATTGATTTAATTGTTTAATTACAATTTAATTAGCTATAATTTAACATTTAACATTAAATTAGCTAATTACATATAATTTAACAAAATAATATAACAATTTCGAGATATTAATCCATTTGTCCTTATTGATTGATATTAATTCATTGAGATATTAATATTGTCTCTATACAACTACTCTCATTAAGACGATAATTTCTTGCTGGCAGATATTGCAACAAGACAAAGGTCAGCTACGAGACCCAGTACGACGTGGTCTTGCTGAAGTTGAACCTCAGAGACATCGCGCACAACAAGGGGGAAGTCCATCTGCAGATAACGTCAGAGTTCGTGTGTGGGGGTCTGGTGGACTTCGAGGGCGCCCTCAGCACTCCTTACTACCCCAGTCTGTACCCGGCGGGCATCGTCTGTCTGTGGAGGATTAAGGTGAGGCACCCACTGGTCTAGGGGAGATAAGGGTGAGGCACCCACTGGGCTGGGGGAGATAAGGGTGAGGCACCCACTGGGCTGGGGGAGATAAGGGTGAGGCACCCACTGGGCTCGGGGAGATAAGAGTGAGGAACCCACTGGGCTGGGGGAGATAAGGGTGAGGCACCCACTGGGCTGGGGGAGATAAGGGTGAGGCACCCACTGGGCTGGGGGAGATAAGGGTGAGGCACCCACTGGGCTGGGGGAAATAAGGGTGAGGCACCCACTGGGCTGGGGGAAATAAGGGTGAGGCACCCACTGGGCTCATTAGGACTTTCCCCACTTGCTGTTTTGTCATAATTTATATATATATATATATATATATATATATATATATATATATATATATATATATATATATATATATATATATATATATATATACACTGAATGAGGCGCCATTCAGTCATGATTCATAAAGCACTTACGAGGCCTGTACCTCTTACCGTGATCACGTTAAGTCCGTATTTATTAAAAGCAGTTTACGAGCTACAAAGTGCTACGAGGTCCACCATAACAATGATAATCTTGGGATGAGGATGGCCTCAATGTGCTCCGGAGCACGTAAACTGTGTAGTTAATGAAGACTAAGGTGCTAAGATCGAGGTAAGATGCACTTGTAAGACGCTCAAGTAATGTCTCGTAAGTGAACACGTAAGTGCTTCGTAAATCCTAGCCCCATGAAGGTGCAAGTCGATGAAACCTTTGCACTAACACCCCAGGAAAGTAGAAGCCAAACCAAGTGTAAGATATCCATAAATAATATAACCATATTTTCAACATGACAAATATGCCCATAAAAAGCAGATGAAAGTAAAATTTACAATTACAGGCTCCCGAAGGATACATCATATCCCTTGACTTCGCTGAATTCAACCTGAGACCTAGGAAGCGAAGTCAATGTAAGGATTACGTCAGTGTCTACTTCGTCGAGAACTTTTGCGGCAGAGAGCTGGAAAATGTGTCTCAGCAGTGAGTATATTGACCTGTCCTCACACCTAAAGCACCCCCAATTTTAATGCTATCGACTATACAGCGTCAGAATTCTGGCGCTTTAATGAAATTAAAACCACCATGATATTGACGCTTCCTGCAGACTATATCGCTCTCTCTGTTTTCAAAATACATAGCTAGGTGTAGCTGACGGGCATTGTGAGGGCCAAAGGTGGCCCGAACATGCTGTTCCCTCTTGAATTATGGCCACCCTGGCCAGCCTATGTCCTCCTCATGCCCCAGACCATTCCCAATACAAAGTTGGGTAAGGCTAACCCTAAGCATCTTTTCTGATATATAAAGGATGCTCAAGACCTTAAATTTTACAGGCTTCTTTCAACTCCAAACCTGTGCTGTTGCTCCAAATGAACACACTGTTTTCTTCCTACTCATATACCTGTACACCAGTATTGAATATTAAAAACTGTGAAATCCACATTGTCTAGCACAAGTAATTATTACTTGTGAGTGATAAATTACACACTTTTTTTTAGCTATGGTTTGGATTTTAATACTGTGATCTTTTTCTCAGATATAACTCTGAAGATATTATTATGACCTTTCAATCAAGTCAACTAGAAAATAATGAATACGTTGGTTTCACATGCAACGTGACCTTCCAGAGGACGACCAGGGACTTTTAATCGACTAAGTTCTTCAGATCGCATATATTATGAAGGATGTTACAACCATCTTGAAAGGATCAGCTGAGAAGTTAAATAGATGTTGTCAGAGACCGGGCCGCAGATACATTGATCCTCAGAACCAACGCAAGATAACTGCAATATCAACTAATGGGTATTTTCCATTCATTCAATTTAAAGGAGAAGCCCCTATGCAAAATACACAGACACTTTAAAACCAACAGACTCTTAATTGCCCGAAACGCTATGCGTATTATTGGCTTTAGGTATTGTATGTACTAGCTTTATCTTTAAATCCAACATTATGTGTGTAACTCATCTTCAGTGTGTGTACCTTTACATGAATAAAAACACCTAATCTAATCTAAAAGAAACACAACCAGTCACAAGGTGTACAGTCCCTCCACAGGAAGCACATTCTCCATGGAAACATTAGCCACCTTCTGTAATAAAATTTTGTTGCTTACTAAAATGTTCTGCAAGTACCAAAATAAATTATATTCTACCAGTGTAACAGTCTGATTTTCCATTATAAGTATCCTGGATCAGCGACATGAGAAAAATAATTAACGCAAATCTCTGTCGATTACATACATGAATAATCTGTATGCCGGTTAATAAACTCCTTGCTAGACAAAGAAGTCAACAATGCTATACATTGCTCTCAAAGTCACATGTAATTTTTAAAATTCAACAGCCACATTGGGGATTGAATACAGGAGAGATTTTCCAGCCTATGCCCATCCACTTGGGCTGGTTGATACATCAAGTCTCGTTTCTTCCAGGGTCAGTGGTCAATCCTCAATGGTCCAAGCCGTGAGATTCCGGTACCCATTGAGGTCACCGGAGATAATAGCCCTCAGGTAAATTCATAACCCTACTGAAGTCTATTCTCATATCCTATTGTTGTCTGTCCACATATCCCAACTTTCAGTCTGTCTTCATATCCCATCAAATATACAAGTATCAAATTTGAAAAATGAAAGCAATGTGCAATGATAAAAAGTATGACTAAATTGAGTGAAAGTAAGTACGTAATTATCAAAAGAAGGCACCAAACCGGGAACGCTATGTAGCACCACCAAATGTGCGGAATAATCAGAGGGCGCTGAATATCACCAAGGATACCAATACGAAAACAGAAACGCATAAGGCAAACGATATTAAAAGTATCCCATTCACCAAGAATTCTATCGAGGGACAAGTGACCGTGAGGGACAGTCGGAAAGCAAGACACACGCACGTCCTGGAAGTCAGGACATTCAACAAGGATATACACGACGGTAAGAGGGACAATGCAATTTGGACAACAAGGAGCTGGGCGACACTCCATTAAGTGACCGAGTTAAGCGTGTATGGCCAAGATGCAACCGCGCCAGAGCCATTTCCCACCGCCGGTTACGGTGACAGGAGGAAGGCCACAGGGATACACGACTCCTAAGAGTACGCAGTTTGTTAACAGTAACAGACGACCAATAACCCTGCCAACGGGCAAGGATGGAGGAATGAATAACTGGGTAAAAGTCGGAATAAGGAATACATTTACGGGAGATGGGACAAGTGTGGATAGCTTCCTTAGCGGCAGCATCCACATGCTCATTTAAAGAAACACCAACATGGCTGGGAACCCAGCAAAACTCCACGGATTTAAATTTATTAGAGATAAGAAACAGCCAATGTTGAATCTCGACAACTACCGGATGGACAGGATTAAAAACCCGAGAGCCATGTGGGCACTACGAGAGTCAACTACAATCACAAAGGAGGATTGACAACGAGAAAGCAGGAGACGGAGAGCAAAAAGATTGAGGAAGATGAGAACCAGAGCTAACAGAAGAAAAGTGGGAACCCAGTTCGGATGCGACCTGCAATGGGTCCGCCACAAGAGAACACGGAGGTGAAGGACCGGCGAGACATCGGGAACGAACTTACCCGCTATCTTGCAGACACGCTTCCAGATCTGTGGCAGAGGAGTTTTGGACATAATCGTGGAAACATAAGACCTCCAACACTCAAATTGAGTGAAAGTAATGCTCCACTATATAAACATATTGCACAATCTTCTGTTAGTGGAGGGTAGTAAAGCATCAGAAGTTACGTGAAAAATTTGCAAAGTTAAATTATTATTTCCAAGGGCGCCCGACAACTGGGTGGACAGCGCTTCGGATCCGTAGTCCTGAGGTTCCGGGTTCGATCCCCGGTGGAGGCGAAGACAAATGAGCAAAATGTTTCTTTCACCCTGATGCCCCAGTTACTTAGCAGTAAATAGGTACCTGGGAGTTAGACAGCTGCTTCCTGGGGATGTGTAATAAAACGGAGGCCTGGTCGAGGACCGGGCCGCGGGGATGCTAAGTCCCGAAATCATCTCAAGATAACCAAGTAAGAAGGAATGTATCAGTGGATACATTCATGGAAATAATAAATTATGTCTCCTTCATTAGGCAGCTGAAACCCAACGATCAATTTTGGGTGGACATAAATAGGAGCTGCCTCGTATAGGCCAATAGGCCTCCTGCAGTTACTTAGATTCTCAAGCAATGACTTGAAACTCTACAGTTCAGGGTAAACACACACAAAAAAGGTACATGTAAATATACCCAAAATACAATAGACGATAACAAAACATTTCAGCTAAAGATGTTCAGTAGAACGACTAATTGGCTTCTATTACCCAGAGCAGCACAAACATCAAGGGATGAAGAAATGTCATTAACAAAAGTATATGCCAAGCCTGGAAGACTATATAGCACTGTGTGACAAAATATATTAACATTTCAAAAATATAATTCAAGATGATAGTATGAGAGCAAAGTAAGTAATCATCAAAAGGAGGCACCAGGCCAGGAAGACTATATAGCACTGTTTGTGTTGCAGAATATTCATAAGTTCCTATATATCACTCAGGATGCCGATACGAGAGCAAAAAGGTGCAAGACGAGCACTGTCAAAGGTGTTCAATTCAACAGGGATTTTATTGAGGGGCAACAGAGGGGAAGTAAAAGGGAATTAATCTTCAAATTTTTGTATTCTTTTCCTTGGATTCACTTGCATAGCAATACGACTCTGTAATTTGTTACAATTTCCTCAAACTTTCCATGTTGAATTCTGCATAAATAGCAACTTTTCCATACTTGACTTTCATTGCTTTAAACTCCTTGTGATTTTCAATATCTCCACATCTATTCTCTGGCCTGCCTGCCAAGGGCAGCACTGCTTTCCCTTAGATGTTCACATTTCCCAAGCTGTAACTAGGAATAAAGACCACCAAGTATAGATTCATTTATTTATATTCATATAGACAAACACAGTATACTGTATTCCAATTGACGATGTTTCACACACAAGGGTGCATCGTCATTTAATTCATCCATCGTCTTTTGTGTCTACGTGATGCAAGTAGCAAATGGCTCGCTTAAATATCAGCAACGACAACAAGAATTATATGACACCTGAAGACATTTGAACATTTGGGAAAGTGAGACAACTTTGGAGCAATATGGTGGGACCAACTCGTGTGCAACAGGTCCCACTCTATTGCTCCAGAATTCGCTCGTTGATACAGTACATCATGCTATTGTGATTTCGTTTTACCTCTGGGAAAGAATCTGCATGTGGCTGACCTTAAAGATGGAGCCATTCCAAGGCAATGTGGCATCAGATCAAATAAAAAAAATTAAACCAAAAGCAATACAACAAAATTAATTATATATTCTGAAAACACAAATCCATCCTCCAGAAACGATAGTTCTTAGAGCAACTAGTAGTGGAATGTGCAAAAATGGATTGTAGAATCCCCCAAAAGTTCATGTTTTGTACTATTGGAATACAGTACTCCAAATGGCATGCCAAAAGTTAGAAAAGTACAGCAACTTTGCAGCGCAATCTTAATTCAGCAAACTATATGGGACCAAACATCCAATTTATTGGAGTGAAGGATTCATTGCAACTGAAAATGCCTTTAGGAGGTATTTGTGTGATGCAATATTTTTTAATTTTAAAGACAAGGAAAGTACAGTTCTATTGCTTCTTTCTCCTAATGTTTCATTCATATATGATAATTGTTTAACATGTGACTGAAGCCATAACAACAGATGCCATTCAATCCTTAATTTTTTCCAGATCCTATGGGTTAATTTCACTGATTACAATTTTAATTTAAATGTATTATTTGCTTGAAAACTAACAGGAGAATCTGTCTGTAAAGACACTTCATCTCACTGAGCATATTTCACATGCCCCGGCCTCAAAGCCATAATTTAACATGTAAAAGGGCCATGTTTATGTGAACAAAAGCCACAAGTCAAATGAAACCAAATCATAGAATATAATATTAAATATGCTCAATGGTTTTTTCAAGGCTCCAATTCCCGCCACTAATATTGAGTCCATCTATTAAAATCATAAATGCAACAATATTACAAATTATTATTTATACACTTGGAGGCCTGGTTGATGACCGGGCCATGAGGATGCTATGCCCTGAAATCATCTCAAGGTAACACTAATATTTCCCATGCTCAATGGGTTAATTTCACTGAGCGAAATATTAATTTCAACCTATCATATGATGGGCAACTTTCCCATAAGTCTGTGAATTTTGGCCCAGCTTCCAAAGCAATCCACACACAGCCCACTTCGCCGATGCTAAGTACTTGTTCAGTGAAACGGGTGAGTAAATCAATGTGAAATGTGCGTATTGCAACCGGAGATTTGACAAAATGAGGATGCACTGTTCAACTTAATCTAACCTGTCCTAGGCCAAATATATGCCATCTTAGACCTAATTTAGTACATATATGTCCTATAATAAACCAATAAAAGTTTAGGTTGGGTTCCTGCCTTGTTTTGTGCCCTGTACAAAATTAATATTGCAAAAACATTTTTTGGGTACAACAGTCTGCTTTTGTATGTTTTGACCAATAGTTGCTGTACTCTACTATTGTTTCTCTACTATTGTTTGCTGTACTCTATTGTTTCTGGATGACAGACTGGAAAAAAACATTCCCTCTTCCAAAGCAATGTGAAAATAATAACCATAATATTTTATGGAAGACTTCAATAAATGCATAAAGGTAACAATACAGCTTGCGGCCTAATAATTAAAACTAAAAACTTTTACAGATAATCTTAAAAAGAAATAGTAAAAATTCTATTTGGCTAGACAGATATATAATTGCACTTGCTGAGGCACTGTTAGTTAAAAGTGATATAGACACACATGTCAAAAATTGACAAAACTAGATTATTCTAGATATTTACTATTATTACTCCTTATTGTTAAAAGCACGACTTACAATTTCTAACAAAATTCATAATTCAGTCAATTTATTTTACGTGTAGTGTAATCTGAAATGTCATTTAAATCAGTTATCCGGAGGCAAATTCAAATACGTAATGACAAGAAACAAGATGATATGCTCGAGATAATTAATGCTAGCAAGTTATAATTCACTTTAGCATCTAATCACAACTAGATACGTTTCCATCACAAGAGGGGTAATCAAGAAAGGTATCCCCGAGCTGGCAAATCACAGGACACAAACAGGGCGGTGTAACGAGTACGAGGCTTGCTATGATTGCTGGGTGCTGTTCTGAGTACAGGGGATATATACAGAGGAGGGTATATGGGGGTACTGGGGGGGAAGGGTTTACGAAGTATACATGGGGGGGGGGTGTATAAGGAGTAATCTGAGGTCCAAATAACTTTACAAATATGTGGGGCATGAAGATGAAAATTTACTCAGCATATGTTACAATTTTAAGACATTCCAAATCTAATTTGAATATCTTTGACCATTCTTTCAATATTCAAAAAATGAGCATATATTTGGTTCTACTGCAAAATTTCCTAGTGTTCTGTTCACAACTGAGACTAGTGGAAGTATCTCTTGTCAACAACGCATGTGTGTCAAAATCTTGTCTGTGTTGGGAGTATTCACTCATAGGATATCATTCAAAGTCTTCCCCCTCCTGGAGAAACCTGTGTTTAAAATGTCCCAAAAATAATAGGCACGTTCCTTCCTCCACCATATATCAAAATTGAAATTTCCAAGATGATATACAAGGCCATTTTGCAGATATTGCACAAAGAATGCCATTGGTAAAAATAATTCCTGGGAAAACCATTAGGTATCCCAACTGGAGAATAACTACATATTTATGTAATTTAAAATAATATATTACACACTTTGATTCACAAATAATTACTCACATTAATATGACTATTCACTTGTCAATTTAACCTCTATGTCATACTGCACTGATGTAATATATGCAAACAAAAACATTGGTACAGTAAACCATAAAAAGTTACATAAACAACAGTGTTCAATAACATGCAATCTGCATTGCAATTACATTGTGTAAGCAAACAACCTCAACTCTAGCACAGCTGTTAGGCTAAAAAAATATATATACTTTCCGTATATATTTCTAGCACAACACAATATATCAACATTGGCACAAGGTGATGCAATCAGTCCATGGTACATGACAACCGGAGGCTCATGTAAAATAACTAGTGATGTTGTTAATAAGCAGCAACCCTTAAATGACTACAATCGCAGAGCATCGTGAGAGGTTAATTAGCCGAGCCATATTTAACGGTTAAATGGCAATCCTACAATGTAAACAACTAATCTCATTTGCATTAGCTTATGCATGAAGAACAGTGACTGTGTATTAACACTATTCAATGAGGGCTACACAACAAAAGCATACCTCACTTTATACAGCATATCATATGCCCCATAACACAAAAGGACAGCATCTGCAAGAAGAAACAAATAAAAAAAAAAACAAGAGCCCAGTAGCAAAATCCACCTTTTGATATGCCAATAAACGTAAAAGTGGTCCCATACAAACTTGAGCTCAAATACTTGAGCTATAAAGGCTACTTCTCAGAGATTAAGTGAAGTGACTTGCTACACTAAAAATATAGCTTTACAAAGACGTAGTGTAATAAATCTCAACAAGAACCATGGAATCCACCATAAAAACGTTGTTGATACAGGATACTGATGCATCTTGACCTTAAATATAAAGCAGGTGACTTATATCAAATTACTTAAACTATGTAATATATAAAACAGTTTGTCAGCCAGTCTTGGTCATTTGTCAAGACCATTATACAAAATTACAAATTTAATAAAATTTTCATTTTTTTTAAATACTGCACCTATTGTTTTTAAAAATATACAGCTTAGCCTCTTCGATAAGCAACTTTGGCAATAAATTTCCAATAGTTATTCAACGCACTCCATAAAAGACTATCTGATATTACTGATAATCAAATACGACACAAATGTCTTTCACATATTTGGCATTGGATTACTTGCATGAAGTATTTACAAAATCAAGGACACTAACAATCAATATACTCAAGAAATCCATCCTAGAAATACTAGACTTGGAAGCCAGTGCCGCTACATTGAAGCATGCTAAATTGTTGGGAGTACAGGCAAATTGGCGAGTCATCACCGAGTTTCTGTGGAAGCCTGCTACATTACTCAAGCATGCTGAATTTGTTGAGAGAGCATATAAACTTGTTGAGTCAACACCGAGTTTCTGTATCGAAGAACTTGCAGCAAGTCTGCTTGACGCTCAAGAACCCATTCAAGATTACTTGGACCCCTGAAAAAAAGTTGTAATTAGTTATCGCTTAAAATATTTTTGCTACATATCAAGATGTTAGATTTCATAAACAAAAGATGTAATAATAAAAAAGCAAGTACAATACTGTAATTAAAAAAAGGTAGCACCAAGCCAGGAACGCTATTTAGCACCATCTGTGCCAGAGGATGCTTAACACTATCTGTAACTTTGGACCGGACTCGCGTCCATTATTTTTCTCTTGAATCCTAACTTTAGACCGGACTTGCGTCCACTACAAAAAATATTTGTATAAAATTTATTTTTTATCCAATCGACCTAGGGATAGTATCAAAATAAGCGCCTTTAGAATGCACACAATTTGATACCAAAATGAAAGATGTAACATGAAACTTGATGTCCGAACACTTATATGATTATAAATAGGTTTTTGGTCAAAATATTAAAATATTTGTTAAAATTCTATTTATTGTGCTATTATGTTGGGACTAGTTTTAAAATGTGTGCCTTTACGTAGCGAACAATTTGATACCAAAATGAAAGATGTAACACAAAAATTTATGTCAGAACACTGGAAAGATATAAATAATTTTGTGATGATGAGTTTCCAGAATTAAAATATTTGTTAAAATTCCAGTTATTGCTCTATTATTATGGGACTAGTTTTAAAATACATGTTTTTTTATTATGAACAATTTCATACCAAAATGAAAGACGTAACACGAAAATTGATGTTATCAAACTGAACGAGTACACACATTAGGTTGCAGTGTACAAATTGGTGCTCGTTCACGGGTAACTTTAGGCTTTTCTGCGGGGAGGCACTCCAAACTTTTGTACATTATATTCATACACATCTGTAGGGAATTTAATTGTTAACACAATGATACCAAAACGAGTGACGTAGCACAAGAATTAAGGTGAGAAAGCTGAAACGAGTATACACATTTAGGTGTCACCGCACGCTCGCCCGCACGTCGGGTGCATGACCCCTAAGTTGACCGCGCGTCTGTCCGGTGACCGATAGTGTTAAAATGTACTAAATATCACTCATAAAGCCAATATGTATTAATAAGGAAAACAAAGGGCAATACCCCTGTATTTACATTTTTATCATCGTCATCATCAGTGTATAAATACACCTTATACAATATATCTGAGGCTGAGAAGTGACAGGAAAACACTGTAATAACATCTAAATATGTACTTTATTGAAACAAGAAAACAAAACATCACTGAATGTAATGAAACGCCTCTTTCTGGTGGATTCCTTGGTGACTTTCCGTTGCCAGGCTCTGTAGCCTCTTCACAAAGAGCACATTTACCACTTAGCGTAAATTTAATATTCGTGGGGAATTGTTCCAGGAATACATAAATTGCAAAACTAAATTTCAAATATATTTTGTAAACTAATTTCTTTTTAATTTAATCCATCTATCTGATATCCCTTTAATCACACTGTAACATAATTAATAATTACTACACTGGAGTATAAGGAGTGTAGTGTGATAAACTTGATATTTATAAAAAATATACTGTATATCCAAGATAGCATTTAGCAATCTATCAGAAGATAGACAACATTCAGTAATCCACCAGAAGACAGACAGCATTTAGTAATCTATCTGAAGACATCAACGAAAAAAGAGATACACTGACGATTAGACATCAGCGAAAGTTGGAAAAACAATCTCCATTTCGAAATAGCTATTTTGTGGCAAGGGAAGGGAACTATCAGGAGAAATCACCGAGCCATTATGACTATATAGCACTTGGAAGAGATCAGAATAAGGATTAGGGATGGAACAGGGAAAAAGGGGGGGGGGGGGGGAAGAAAGGGAGGAAGGAGGAATGGTGCCCAACCACTTGGACGGTCGGGGATTGAAAGCCGACCTGCATGAAGCGAGACCGTTGCTCTACCATCCAGCCCAAGTGCATACTGGATTAGACAAACTCAATAGAGCTTCATTTAAAAAACTATTTCGTGCTGTACAGTGAATCTCAAAACTTTCAACAGAGCATCTTAGCAGATGCCCTTATATTGACAATAACGGCTAGTATTTATGTAAACGTAAAGTAATTTGTATGTACTATTTTGGAGAACATTTGCATATGCTATACTTGTCAATGTACTAGTACAGTATTTGAAAACAAAATTACAGTAGTACAACATGCATACCTTGAGGTTACCTTGAGGTGCTTCCGGGGCTCAGCGTCCCGCGGCCCGGTCATCATGCATGCTTACACATGTACATCATTATTACACTGTTTCTCATTTTCACATACTGGGGAAAGCAAGGTTGTAAATAAATAATAAACTATGCTCACCTGACCCCTACATAGGAATCGGGATGAGTGAATCTTAATGCCACATCTTCTGCCAAGGTGTCTGGGGGAGAATCCGCCACATTGAATCGGACAACATCCACTGTAAGACAACAATTATTAATTTAACAGATATGGGACACACACATGGAACACAAGGCCCCAATTAGACATCCTGGAAGAAGAAGGGTTAAAGTAACAATCAAAAGCGGGCACCAAGCCCGGAAGACTATTTAATTAGCATGAGATAAAAAGATTTCTTCATTGGTACTGATTTTTTTACTTTGGCTTTGAGGACGAGCAAGCTCCTATAGACCTTCCCATTCCCCCTAATGCCTGTGAGATCATCTTTTATTCAAACAAGATCTCGCAGGAAAAGAAAAAATTTGATTTTCTTTTAGAGCAAATTCACACATTATTTAAAATGGTTATTTATGATGTTACAACCAGACAAGCTAGAATCTTATTTGCTACAACATTTGATCAAGCTGCCGGTCCCCATCCAAGCCTTTATTGCCCTTCATACTCGGTGATTACATTATACGCATTCAGCCAGTTTCTGAAACCATTCTTTTGTTTCCAACTATTAGTTTTTCTTTATGGTGCATTTATTCCATAATACAGTACAGTATTTTATGTATAGAAATTGATATTCTGATAATGAACTTATAGTATAATTTTAAATAATACATATTCAATAGAATAAATAATTATTTATAAAAGTAAAAGGACTTAGGAGAACAAACATCCATGCTTGTACAACACTCTTAAAAATAGTTGTGCAATATCGCTTGCCTCAACTATAACATAATAGGGCAAGTTGGCCATACTGGAAAACATGTTCCAAAGTAGTCCAAAACACTAAAAAACAATAATGTGTCACCACCTTGCAATACTTTTGACATTTCAGTTTCAACTTGTATGTGACATTGTGATGCCCTCCTAGTGTAGGTCAAGAAGTGACAGAATCCAAACATTGCAGATATTGGACTCTTGCAATTAAAAGCAGTAAGTGTCCCAACACAGTAAATTGCAACATACAAGTATGCCTTTCAGCATAAACAATTTCAGTTTGGTATCTTGGCCAGGAACACCAATAGAAAGAATCCAAGAACCAAAAATATTGTGCTCAGCTGTGCTAATCAACCAATCAAGGGAACGCAGAGAACTAAAGTTACTGTATTTTCCAAGGAATAAGATGCACCTCCACATACAACCAACTCCTATTTTATAAGGATATTTAACATACTAAAAATAATTTTAGTATGTTTCATTATTCATTTATTGAAAGTAATTTTAAAGTACAGCTGCCCTATTACCATGCTCTTTGCATAATCTATGATATTTACCTTAAAATTAATGTTATAACCATGCATTCTATCCACCAGATACCAAGACTCAAATCAAGTTCTCTTAGGCAATCTCTCCTTGTGTCCAATGCACTACAGGTACCCAGCCTAAGAACCCCAACCACTTGCTAGAGGGAAGCAAAAAGCAGAGATCTATGTCCAACCCAAAAGAACCTGAGCATGGACCTACGCCAGTCCCTAAAGAACGAGTAGCTGGCGGCTAACTGATGAACACTCACTTAGGTACATGGGAGTAATAGTCCAGAATAAAGCATGAAAAGAAATGCTTGTTTCTACAGAGCAAACTGGTCTACCCAATGCCTTGAGAGCAATATCAGCTTTTGCTGCTGAAATTCTGCCTGGAACAGCCAGGAAGCGGCCAGCGAACTGTGACAAGAAGGAGAAGAGGCAGCAGGAAAGTGATGGCAGACATCTCCATCCCTTTTGCATCCCAAGGCACCATGCAAGCAGAGCCGGGAGCCGAGCTGACATGGGTGGCTGGAGAGTTTCTGACGCCGACTGATGTAAAGGTTCCAGAGCCCATTAGGCTCTATTATGTCAACGAGTTAGTAAGTTTGTTCTTCAGTCCTGTTGATGATTGTGAGAGTTCTATTCCTGAACCTGTTTGTCCTCATAGCCCAAAGGCCTACATAGCCATAACATCCAGGCTGATCTGGTAATTCCACCACCTATATTCAAATAAACTATACCAAGACAAAACACATCTTACCTATGTGCTTGATAACAAAAGGAATGGCAAAGAAAATTTCCATTATAAAGATGATTTGCTGGTAGTTAACAGGGGTGAGGGAGATCTCCATGCTGCAGCTGGAAGTGCTGTCCCCGAGGCAGTAATCCTTCACCAGGCTTCCCAAACAATTAAATCACATTACCTGTGAAAACAAAATTTAATTTGAAATTCATATCATAAATTGAGTACTCCCCCCCCTACTTGTACTCACCTAGTTGTGCTTGTGGGGTTGAGCTTTGGCTCTTTGGTCCTGCCTCGCAACTGTCAATCAACTGGTGTACAGATTCTTGAGCTTACTAGGCTATCAAATCTACATTTGAAACTGTGTATAAAGTCAGCTTCCTCCACATCACTGCTTAATGCATTCCATTTGTTAACTACTCTGACAAAATTCTTTCTAATGTCTCTGTGGCTCATTGGGGTACTAAGTTTCCACCTGTGTCCCCTTGTTTGTGTTCCACTCATGCTAAAGAGTTTGTCTTTGTTCACCCTGTCAATTCCCCTGAGAATTTTGTAGGTGGTTATCATGTTTCCCCTTACCCTTCTGTTTTCCAGGGATGTGAGGTTTAGGGCCTTTAGCCTTTCCTCGTAGCTCACACCTCTCGGTTCTGGGACTAGTCTGGTGGCATACCTCTGAATCTTCTCTAACTTTGTCTTGTGTTTAACTTGGTATGGACTCCAGGCTGGATCTGCATATTTCAGGATTGGTCTGACCTAAGTGGTATACAAGGTCCTGAACGATTCCTTACACAGTTTCCAAAGGCAGATCTTATTTTGGCCAATCTAGCATATGCTGCTGATGATATCCTTTTGATGTGGGCCTCTGGGGACAGGTTTGGTGTGATATCAACCCCCAGATCTTTCTCTCTATTGACTCTTGCAGGATTCACCTCCCAGATGAAAGGAATGTAACAACTCTTGTATATATCTCAAAAAAAAAAAAAAAAAAAACCTTGTGTTCACTTTCTGCTCCCTTTGCCTAATTACATTACTTTACACTTTCCCGAGTTGAACTTTAGTAGCCATTTTATAGACCATTCCTCCAGTTTGTCCAAGTCATCCGTAGTCTGTCTCTTCATCTAACTTGATTCTTCTCATAATTTTTGCATCATCAACAAAACATTGAGAGAACGAGTCTATACCCTCTGGAAATCATTTACATATACAGTATTAGAAACAGGATGGGTCCAAGTACAGAGCCCTATGGGACTCTGCTGGTGACATCTCACCACTCTGATGTCTCCTCCCTCACAGTTACTCGCTGTTTCCTGCTGCTTAGATACTCCTTATCCGCTGGAGCCCCTTACCTTTTACTACTGCATGTTGCTCCAACTTTTGTAACAGTCTTTCATGGGGTACTGTGTCAAAGGCTTTCTAACGTCCAGGAAAACATTCTGCCCGCCCTTCTCTTTCTTGCCTAATTTTGTTGCTTGGTCATAGAATTCTATTAAACCCCAAGACACGATTTACCATCTCTGAACCCTTACTGGTGGTGTGTTACAAAGCTATTTTCCCTACAGAGCTCTACGAGCCTTTTCCTCACGATCTTTTCCATCACCTTGCATGGTATACAAGTTAGGGAAACTAGCCTGTAGTTCACTGCCTCTTGCCCGTCACCCTTTTTGGTATATTGGGACTACATTAGCCATCTTCCAGCTTTCCGGTAGGTAGGTCTCCTGTTTCCAGTGACCTGTTATACACCATAGAGTGAGCACACTTTAGTGCTTCTGCACTTTCTATTAGTAGCCAAGGTGAGATTCTGTTAGGCCCAACAGACTTTGTCACATTCAGCTCCAGCAGATTCCTATGTAGCACTTTGAATGGGAAGGTAAGTAATTCAGGAGAAAGCATTAAGCCAATCTGACTATATAGCACATGTGAGAGATATGAGGAGGGTTTGAAGGAACAATACCCAACCACTTGCACCATCGGGAATCGAACGCTGACCTGCAAGCTGTAAGGCCACTCACCTGACCAGTCCAAATGGATGACAAAAGCAATGTATGGAGAAGCTCTTACATTTCTTATAACTTCATGCTAATCAACATTGTGTGGAATTCCTACCCCTTTAAAATATCCACAGCAATACCCATGGTAACATACAACTAAGTGAAGGGTGCTTCTGGTAATTAGTCATTTAAAAACAATGCAAAAACAATCACTTACTCTTAAAACATGGATTCCACCATTGTATAACCCTATTGCTTTTTGTGTACTAGTCACTTTCAATCTATTTCCTCATATACTCTTCCCAACTATTCTCCTAAAGTCAAATTCCCCTGAATAAACTCTCAGAGGGACCAGCATTCATCGAGCATTTACATATCCACTTATAAAACCTGTACTGTACATCTTTCCTCAGTCATGGCAGCTTTGGTTATATTTGTTAAACAGTTTACCAGCTCCAACGTGCTACGAAAACTTCCATGACAATAGTAACTAACTTTGGTTGTAAAGTTTAAAGCATGTAAATTTTTAATAAAACAGTCTAAGTTGCCACGATCAAGGAAAAATAAACAGACTTCATAGGTGGATAGGTAAATGCTTCATAAAAAGCTGGAAATACGAATGAGTCAAAGAAATGTAAGGAAACACTCTTACGTAGTATGGGTGGTCAACAAGAGGAATGCCCTGAGAGAAGTTGTAGAGGCCACCTCCATCCAAAATTCAACAAAGAATTTGAACACCAGAATACACTATAATGCAACAGGTACATCAAGGATAGTAGGTAAGATAAGCACCGTCACTTTCTCCATGAAGTCCTCAAGCAGCATCTCCTTTTACCATTCTTCCTAACTCAGGTATTCGTTGCACCCGCCACTTTCCATTCAAAGTTCCTAAACCTCTACATTTCACAAATTCTGCTGTAGTAAATAACTGACTGCGTCTATCAAATTAGCACAACCCCAATTATTCAGACCAACTGATACCTCTAAGTGTTTCAATAATTGTGGCACAGTCGAGTCACAGAGGTCCCTGGTTCAATTCTCACGGCAAAACAAAAATGTTTTCGCACATTTCTTTTTTGCTCGATGCCTCCGTTCAACTAGCAGTAAATTAAGTGCCTGGGAGTTAGCAGCTGTTGTTGGTTGCATCCAGTGAGAGGTCAATAGTTGGCCTAGAGAGACTTCGTTATGCCAAACAGCCTTTCAACCGTGACAATGGCAACCCAAAAGATCGTGTGATGCCATTAGGACAAGGTCAGGCTGGATGTGATGGAGCTTCTGGCATATCTCCACACCAACAATGCTTAGCTTGTAACTTTTCCAAAGTTTTCTTTATCATTTCTCGTGTCAATAAGCATTCTAAAACCTTTCACTATACAGAACGTGAAATAACATGACTAGGTTTCCTTGACCAAGAAAATAAGGAAGACATTATCTAGCAGATTACATTTTGCAGTCAATTGAATATAGTTACCGAAGTTCTTTCTCATTAATTAGTCATGATTCAAATGCTATTTATTGCCCCTGGCATTAGAAAAAACGTGTTTCTCCAAAATTTTTTGCTTGTTGGAAAGCCGAGTAAAAACTTACTCGAACACGAGCAGCGTTTGACCATTCCTCAGGATGTAACACACAACAGTTAACTAACAGCCAATTACCTACTTACTGCAAGGTAAACAAAGGCAGTGGGTGATAAAATAGTTTCAGTAGCCTAATAGTCAAGTGAAGCGGTACACAACCTTTGTTATACGGTACAAATTTGCTGTTATCTATAGCCAATGTCACAAAACCACGCATTGTTTACTTTTGTGCTCTATTGATGTTAAAATAGTATGGGTTGGTTTTATAATGGAAAATATTAAATGAAGCAGCTGTGATTGAAGGAATATTGATTGGCAGAAATAGCCATCTGTTCACATCATCCACAACTATTTCTCACTTTGTAAGCATACATTTGGTCAAAATTTGTATAGAACACAAAACACTTTAATGTTATTAATGATTCTTGTGTTTCTAGGGACTCTATTGCTACCATCTTTAATGTTATTTAGGATGATATAATGCTAATATGGCCAGGAAAAAGATGTAAAGACAGTAGTGAATCTGGGGGCTTACACCACTGGATTTCTTAAAAAAAAAAAAAAAAGTGTTGAATGTAATGAAATGCCAGTTTCTGGGTGAGCCCCAGAAGCTCATTGAGGCTATTAAACGCTGATCAGTGCTATACTACTAGGTGCTATCAGTTACGGAGTTCTAGTGGCCTACCAGGGACTACGAGCCAGAACCTGTCCCCCTCAAAGATGCGCAGGGAGCGATGGCCTATGAACACTTTACATCTAAAGTTAATCATACTTGCCGCTAACTGGGGAAGACACCCTGAAAGATAGGTGAACCAGAATAGATGACTACTGTACATAGTTAAAAACGGGACCAGAGCCCCAAAATAACTCACCCCCAAACAACAAAAAATTTGTGAAACTAGCGCATGATAGTTCCCCGCCCCCCCCTCATTTATGGGGAAAGGGAGGCATACCGGGTCAGCCAGCCCACCCCACATTCAGTTCTATGATGATGAAACACACCGACGCTTTGGGTGTCACGACCATGACCAGCGACAGGGGGACCGGTCGGCCGAGCAGACAGCACACTGGACTTGTGATCCTGTGGTCCCAGGTTCGATCCCGGGCGCCGGCGAGAAACAATGGGCAGAGTTTCTTTCACCCTATGCCCCTGTTACCTAGCAGTAAAATAGGTACCCGAGTCTTAGTCAACTGTCACGGGCTGCTTCCTGGGGGTGGAGGCCTGGTCGAGGACCAGGCCACAGGGACACTAAAGCCCCGAAATCATCTCAAGATAACCCTCTGGCTCATGGTCTATAGTAGGACAATGACTGATGGCAACTTATAGAATGGCACTAAATCAGTGATAACTGCTTTAGGGAGCCTCAAGGGGCTCCCCCAGAAAATCTAAGATGGTAACAGAAAATTTAAAAGTTACAAAAGAAAATCTAAGATGATTACAACATAAAATTGAAGATGGCAACACTAGAAAATCTAAGATAGTAAGAACAAAAAACCTATGCTGGTAAGCCTGAAGTAAAATATAGCTTTTTTTATAAGAAAACAATTAAACACTGAACTAAAGAAGGGAATAACTTGTCAGATATCTAAAACAATCATTAATCATTATCTATTCCTTTATTCAACAGTATAATTTGTTTACACAATTAATATACAGTAATCATAACTCACCCCCACTAAGGATATAAAATGTGACCCTATGGAGGTGCCTTGTCATGTTGTAGAAATCGTGGTAGCCAAGGATACGAGACTTCTTGTGCTCGGCCTTTATATACCATGTCAGAGCCTGAAAAATAATAAATAAAATTTATTTCTAATTCCATGATGGTGCCTGTATGAACTATATATATATACAATACTGTATATACAAAAATACTACCATTTTGTATAGAGAAAAAATAACAATACCACAGCTGAGAATAAATACTCAATTCACGCGTTTGGAAAGAAGAAATATGACAATGTTTCGGTCTATCCTGGAACTTTATAGACACCTTAAGTAAGAGAGGGAGATAGAATCAATATTGCCACTCCTTTTCTTCCATGGCACAACTTGGTAAGTGTCCATGACTCTAAAATGTTGTCACTTTCCTGTCTTTTTATTCATGTGAGTTGGGTACTACAGTTTTGTACATTATTTTGGTTCTATTTGAAGTTGAAAACTGTATACAAGGGATTAAAAATGTAAACACACACATACACACACAATAAATGGAGCTTGAGAGGTATCACACATATCGATTAGTGGTCAAGCAGTAGATCCCTACAAACTCAACTGGGCAAGTACCATATTTGCCACTGTATAACACAACAGTGCAGTATTTTATAAGGATATTTTCTGTCCAGCCAATTTTAGTATGTTTCGATACACTGCATTAGCTACGCATCTAGCAGTCACGGTGCTGGCTCCCAGCCAGGTACATTACACACAAGGTAATTATTTTGACAAATTTATTTATGAAAACCTTGCATCCTTTCTGCCAGAAAATATGGTACATACTGTACATTAATATATATATTTGACGTGTTACTCGTTTTTACAAAAACTATCTCGTTTACAAAAACCAACACAGATTTATACAAAAACATATCGTGGCAAACCACTACAAACAATCCTTGATATCACGTACCATGACAAAGCCCCATATGACAACATGGAGGTACTGAAGAGCAGAAAATGCATCCGTTGTCCCTGGGCTGGAATGCTGAAACACCGGCACCAGGAAACCCCCTGCTGGCAACACAATCTGAGGCAAGTTTTATGTGTGAAAGTGACTTAGGAAAAGTACAATACAACACTGTAAGAGCCCAGTAATTCAGATTCCAGTAACCCGAATTCCAAGCAATCCAAATGAATTCATGTTTGAATTTTTTCCCATTCTGACCCTTTAACCTAAATAGGAATTCAGGTACAAAAATTATACAGAACTGAATGAGAAACTGAAATTCGAGTCCGAGAGCTTTACAGCTCAGCCTGAACAGAAATTCGGGTTACTGCGGTTTCTGCCAAATGAGAAATTTGTTAAAGGCTCCTGGTAAAGAAGTTTGCTAACTCAAATGGGGATGGAGCCCATATAATTTAGATTACTTAGCACTGGCAGTATACACTGTAATTTCCAATGTTGGGGACCAGAAGCTTGTACTGTATTAGGTTTATTAAGGTCCTCTGAGGCTAGGGGTGGGGGAACCCTTGGCACACAAGAACTTTTTTTCTGACACACAAAACCCAAGGCTCACCTTAAACAGCAAATAAATAAATAATATCTAACTTCTTTGCTGAGTTGTGTATTTTAACATACTGTATTAGCAATATCAAATAAAATGCAATACATAAACAATGACAACTGTTTTATCAATAACAAGAACAGTAATAAGAAAATTATACAAACATCCTATTTCCAAGCCTGGCGATATGTCTCCACGATATACTGATGTACATATTTATCCCATTCAACTGTTGCATCATTCGCCAGGTGGCCAGACCTCACATGACTCCATTACCATCATTGTTGGTAGGCCTATAACTGTACTGTATGCCAGTCTGCACTATCCTGCAAAATCTCTCGTTATCCAAATTGCTATTCAAAAATAACAAAGATTTGCCATAATATCCAGCCTTAATCTTTGCCGGATAACCTAAACATTCGGGTCAGTGGGCTTCGGATAAGCAAGCTCATACAGTATTAACAAAAATAAATACAGTTCAGCGTTTTAGATATAATTCCCATTGTCAGGAACAACCCCACATAGGCATATATTAACATTTTCCCTTAAGTTAACTACTGACCTTCCCCAGGATGCCACACCCACAACAGTTGCCACACTCCCGGGCACATATTTACTACTCGGTCAACTGATGCATCATGTATAAGGAAAACATGCACAACCATTTCTGTACAACTGTACAAGATATAGATTAATCTATAAACATAGATTCTATTAATCTATATAGAATTATAGATTAATAGAATCAACTCAGCATAGATTTATAGAATCTATGTAATGCCTTACCAAAATCAGCAGTTTAGTGTAGAGAGCTGGGATAATGGGCAACGGGTAGTGATGATGCTCCTGTCCAATAATCAGCAATTCTTCATCTCCCGCAGCACAATTGACATGGACATCATCTCCAATCACCACAGAACCCTGTACAACAAGTAAAAATATTGTTGTCAACTCCAAATAGCCTCATGAGCTATGTTTTGCCTGGCATGAGTTACTGTATTCCTCACTCAAGTGCACACATGGTTAAAACAGGAGGTCTAGGTGTGTGTGTTGGGGGGGGGGGGTACATGTGAGAGGTATGAGGTACAAATAAGGGTGTGGGGTACAAACAAGGGTGTTGGGGTACAAGTGAGGGTGTGGGGGGGGTACATGTGAGAGATATGGGGTCCAAATAAGGGTATGGGGTACAAACAAGGGTGTTGGGGTCAAGTGAGGGTGTTGGGTACAAGCCAGGGTGTGGGGTACACGTGAGGGGGGGGGGGTGTCGGGGTACGTGAGGATGTAGGAGTATAGACGAGACTCTAGGTACAGACGAGGCTGTGCGGGTATGACCACAGACGTGGGTATAGATGAGTCTGAGTGGGTACAGACGAGGCTGTGCGGGTATGCCCACAGACGTGGGTCAACTCACAGATAAGAGGCGTGTACCCACAAACGGGTGATACAGCTGTGAACGCGGCCCTGCCAACAAGCCTTAATAATAACCCACGCCTTCCCCACAACCTTGACGGCCTCCCACACCCCAATTATGGCGCCTATAACCATAGTCAACTAGTAAAAAGAGATGACAAAGAGCGTGAGAGGTGTGATAGAGACCTGAGAGTGGTGGGTCGCCATCAGCCGTCTTGAAGGAGACACTCAGCCGACACTATCAAAACATACACAAACTCTCCACATCATCGTTAACCCAAATGACTGCAAAGTGAGCTTTAATTTAAAAATATAGTTGTTTAATATTTTATGGATATATAAGGGGCTATTATATTTGTTTTTTTTAGAAGTTTGTAGGGAGGAAGAAGAGAGGAATGGGCTAGGGATCTAGAGGTGTTCAAAAAGAGCATAATAAGTGGGTGTTCTACGTCATCAATAATTTTGAAACTCTCTTAACTTCTTCTATGATACCCTAAGCTATCCGAAATTAAGCTAAACTAACCTAATCTATTGTTGCTTAAGCTATCATAGTCTATCATGAGCTAAGCTAACCTAATCTATCTTTACCTCATGTACTTGACCTAACCTATCTTCAGGTAACCTGAAAAATCCTGACCTACTGTAACATATTTAAACTTAACCAATCTAACTCTGTCTAATCTAATCTATCATAACCTAAATCACCATTACAAACTTAAACTAACCTAAATTAACGAGCAAATTTTTTTTTATATAAATACTCATGTGTGTGTGACATCGCTGTGACGTAGACACACTACCTCAAGTGGGTTAGATTTGAACCCTCCCTCACCCATTCCTCCACACACCAATAACAACCCTAAACAACCCCAAACCATGACTAAAACTAACAAATAACTAATTAATAATATTTAACAAATGTAATTATAGTAGTAAGTAATTTAATGCTTGGATAATATGGGTGAAGGCGAGAGGAGGTGGGGAGGAACCTCCTACCCGACGTCCACAACACTCTGGGCCTCCTCTACCGCCGCTCCTCCAGCCATGGCCGTCGGCAAGAACAAGGGCCTCAACAAATCGGGCAAGAAGGGGTCCAAAAAGAAGGTGTAAGTGGTTCTAATGATGGCGTAGCGGGTCCCGGGAGCCGCGGGGAGGCCTGGCACCCAGTAAGGAGGCCCCGGCGGGTAGATTGTGGTGGATGATGGCTGATATAAAGATGTGGTGGGGGTTGGTCGGGTGGTGTAAACAAATGTCTTGTTCTGGGTTTCCACAGGATCGACCCCTTCACCCGTAAGGACTGGTATGATGTCAAGTCTCCGGCTCTGTTCTTCAACAGGAATGTGGGCAAGACTCTCGTTAACAGGACTCAGGGCACCAGTAAGTAGATAGTTGTATGTGTTGTATAGGCCTAGAGTAGCGGGGCACGTGTAGCCGTGTGATGGTACTGGGGGTCACACGGCCTACTGGGGGCCAGTGTTGCGAGGTAGGCCTATGGCCAGCCTTAACCTTGCAACCACGTACACAATTGGGGGGAAATTTTATACCAATCGTTCCATACTTATAACTATACAAATTGTATACTTGAGGCCACGCTCGTGTTGTAATTGTTATATATGGATAGTTTGGTTGTTAGGTCAGCAGGTTTTAAAATCCTATTTGTTTTATTTTTTCATCTAGCCAGGAGTATGGAGGTTGGCAGCCTTTAGTAGTGGTGAATCTGGTGTCGTGGCGGCTTTATTTACACTTATTAGAACGGCTTTGACCTGTGAAACATTGGGGTTATAAGAAGTTAGGTTGCGAAGTTTGAGCTCAAAAGCTGCTTAATAACTAAATAAAGTTGTGAGGGTTGCAGAAAGCTGCACATGTTTTGTAAGTTGTGTAACTGGTTGTTGCAGCTGTGGCGTCACTGACTGTGGCATGAGGAGTTGCAGCACGGGTCGTGTTTCAACTGTTGAAACTAACCTAAACAATAAAAATATAGAATGGGTGATTATCTGAGGCATGTGGTTATCTTACACCTGCCAAGACCTCGTGTTGCCTTGGAATGTTTCTCGATTGCTGGCTAGACCCACATGGTTATCTCAATTTTGGGGGCTTAGCGTCCCCGCGACCCGGTCCTCGACCAGGCCTCCTTTTTGTTACACACCTCCAGGGAGCAGCCCATAGCAGCTGCCTAACTCACAGGCACCTATTTATTGCTAGGGTAACAAGGGTATCACGGTGAAAGAAACTGCCCATGTGTTTCCGCCTCCACTGGGGATCAAACCTGGAACCTCAGGACTACGAATCTAAAGCGTTGCCCACTCAGCTGTCGGGCCATGTTTAACCCTTATTCTGCACAAATCATAAATCTTTGCCTAACTGACTGCACTGTGAATGTTATGTATATAAGACTTAAAGTATTCGGTAAGATGTAAGTTGTGCAAGTACACGGGGATCACATTAGCTTTCTCAGGCCTCCAGTAAACAGACACCATTTTGAGAATAAAATCGTGGAGACTTCCTGCATGTAAAGGCCTCAGTACTGAGCAGCCAAGCCTGGCACATGTAGAATGAGCTAACTCGCTGTTCAACTTTTGGCCGCAGCATCACTTAAAATCGACAATATATAACTTATTTTGCAATGATTGTATAATGTCCTGACTAATAAAAACTATGTTCAAGGCTCGGATATCGGTGAACACAATGCTAGTCATGATGCTCGTGGCAGGAGGCAGGTATTCACAGCACACGGCGGAGGTTTCGTGCACTTAGACATGAAACCCTAGTGTATCATAACACTTAAAAAAAATCAGTGTAACATTAAAAATTTGACAATATTATATATACTATATATATTCGATGCTTGTAGTTACAATTTCATGTAAAACATGCATTGCTAGGCTGAACTGACCACATGTTAGATTACCAGACCCACCAGAATGCCTTAGTGGTTTGTAATTGTGAAAATGTAGATAGTTATATATAAAGTGTGTGTACAGTATAACAGCTAAAATAACGTTTTGTCTAGTATACAGCTTAGTGACACTTGATATATTGAACATTCTGGTATTCCAAGCATTTTATTATATATATATATGTATCAAGACACATTATTGAATAATATTGAAAAGCAAACTAATCAAAAACATTGGAATATATATGTAAAAAATATATTTTTGGCATCTCACGCTTCTGCTGGCTTCAGGTGACCACCCCAGAGCAGTTGGTCGGTGAACGTTCATGAATCGAGAGTTGGTTCATGGGCTTGTTATTGCAGGGGACAATCTTTGTATTTCATTCACAGCATATAAGGATACCTAAAGACCTTCCTAACTATGGATGCTGGTGGAGATAAATATCCAAAACCCTTGCCGACTTGTAAATTATCACACCTCGTACACAATCAAAACATATAATGAAATTTTATCGTTGTTGTAATAGTTTGGGTTGGATTAAGTTTGATTTAATCCTTTAACATCTCTAATTGCTATATGATTACTGTAGCTCCTGTGCAGAAATCACCAACCTTTTGTCATGCATGTCACAAAGTAGGACTTTTGCCTAGCCATGCTGTTAGCACTTTTGCGCCCCGGGCATGAGCGACTTAGTCATGCACCCAGCATGCGGGTAAACCCGCGGCGACACCGAAATGTGTGTACTCGTTTCAGTTTTCTTGCCTTAATTCTCGTGCTGTCGTTCGTTTTGGTATCATTGTGTTGGCAATAGAAATCCCTACAGGTCTATATGCATATAATGTCCAAAGCCCAGCATGACTCACCGCAGCAAAGCCTAAAGTCTGCAAAAGTTACCAGTGAGCGCACAAAATCCGTAAAATGTGTATACTCATTTCTGTTTTCTCACCTTGACCCTTAAATGGCGAATGGCTATATAGTATTTGACACCCACTGGCGCATACAAAAAAAAAATTTCTTCCTAACCTGTTAATTTGTGTTAACTGCTCATGGGAAAAATAATAAAAAAAAATCGTAAGTGGCATATATTGCCCGCTATAGGGCGGGGAAGTCTGGCAAAAAAACAGGCGCTGACTCAGCGTGCGTCCCAGGCTGTCTGTTGCTTGCCAGCTGTCAGGCCAGAGTTGCCACAGAGATAATTACCTAATTATTTTAAATGTTTCTATTGATTTTTCATATATATATAATTGATGTTTGATAACATCAATTTTTGTGTTAAGTCTCATTTTGGTATAAAATTGTTCGGAATACAAAGGCACGCATTTTAGACCTATTCCCATAATAATAGAGCAATAACTGGAATTTTGACATTTTTATTTTGGACGCTCATCATCACAAAATTGTATGTTGTTGTTGTTAAAGATTCACTACTTGGAACAAAATGTTCCAAGCCGCATGGACTATGGTGAGCCCTTAGTAATTGTTCATATTTTTCCAGTGTTCTGACAAATTTTTATTTGGTATCAAATTGTTCGCAATCTAAAGGCACGCAGTTTAAAACTAGTCCCATAATAATAACACAATAAATAGAATTTTAACATTTTTAAAATTTTGACGAAAAACGTATTTGTAATCTTTCAAGTGTTCTGACGAAGTTTCGTGTTACATCTTTTATTTTGGTATCAAATTGTGCGTACTAAAGACGCTCATTTTGAAATTATCCTGAAGTCTATCGGATAATAAAGGAATTTTATACAAATGTTTTTATCGAACGCACATCATGTCCAATGCTTGGACTCTAGAGAAAAAAATAGAACGTAAGTTGCATTCGAAGAGTGCTATAGTGTTACATCCTCAGGTTGTGGACCCTGCATGATGAATATCTGCACAGAGGTTGCAGGTCCATGAGGTGCTGTGCTACAGAATTAGGTTGAGTAATACCGAATAAAATAAGTAATAGCACTGATCCTGACTGAAAAGACTTGTGTACATAATGTTCAGATATTGATGATCACAGTGCTAGTTATGATCACAGCATGAGGCAAGAGAGAACACTGCCACTGTTTCGTGCATCTACGCATCATGAAATGACCTCGTGCTCCTTTATAACCTTGTGGAAATGAATTCATATTTATATAAGAGTTCTTACATTCTTGTTCAGCCACTAGCATGCATAGTGTTTCTGGCAGGTCCTGAATCCCATTACAGTATTCCCCAGAATACGACCCCACCAAATCATTTAACAACCCAGTACCCATTTTAGTGTTGTAAACATATGCTACAGTTAAGGATTGGCACCCAGTAAATCCTCCCCGGCCAAGGCAATCGCGAGGCGATCATCTTGCCACTATACCACGGGGACTGATTTATTTTGCATGTGCACAGAGCTTGTAGGTCTGGTGTTGCCCGTGAGCATACAACCAATGTTAAATTCTTTCACTTGCAAAGTTTATACTTACTAATAAGAATAAGCACAAATTTATTGTTGATGGCATTGACATCATGCCCCGAACTTTATGTATTGTTTTAATGATTATGCGAATGTCATCACAATGCCAAAGTGTGTTAAACTAATGCACAGTAGAGTGGTTAAGGATATGAATGAATATGGTGCTAACCCTATATATATTTTTATTAATTTTTTTTCAGAGATTGCTTCTGAAGGCCTGAAAGGTCGTGTGTTTGAAGTCTCCCTTGCTGATCTTCAAAATGAAGCAGATGCCGAGAGGAGTTTCCGCAAGTTCCGACTTATTGCCGAAGAAGTCCAGGGCAAGAATGTTCTTTGCAATTTCCATGGATTCAATTTGACAACTGATAAACTACGATCCATGGTCAAGAAATGGCAGGTAATAATGTTCACCTTTTGGTGAATTGAGTCATCTAATCCTGTGTTAATGAAAATCCTAGTTGGTTGGATTTCATATGTAGCAAAGTAAGTTTTCCTTGGGTTTGCCCCAGATGGTCTAGCATATGCAGTAGATCTCTGGAAGTGTTGTCTTCTAAGGAAGGACACAAAGTATAAGTGCTAGTTGTAAATATTTGTTTAGAACATTGTATTGCGAACAATTTGATGCCACATTGAATGAAGTAGCACAAAAATTGAGGTACGAAAGCTAAAGAATATTTTGTAGTGTGGCGCCGAGCTGACGGCCACCGCACGGCCTGCCTTGGGGTGTGCTGCGTGCCTGGGCAGCAAAAGTGTTATTACATTTGAAATCAAATGTAATGATGTGCCATAACAAATGTTAGTGCCAGGAGAATTTTAGGGGATGCCTTGCACATTTAAAATATACAAGTGGGTTTGACTGGAGAACTGTGCCAGTGATGGCATTTAGAGTACAATCTTAAGTTTACTTAAAATATTTCAGATAATTATTTTTGGTAGCACTGTAGTTCAAAATAGGTTTTAGGGGTTGTTAAGGCTACATAAGGTTCAGGCTAATACCCCTATAGTATACAGTACATTTAAAAATTAAAAGTTATCCGGGGTATTCAATATACATGGCAGGGAAGTTGCTTTAGTGATTTGGTGATTTCATTCATTCAGCTGCATAGGTGACAAAATATTGAAATGATAAACAACTGCTAGTACTTGATTCTTAGAGCAACGGCCTCAACTATTGCAGGTTGGCATTTGATCCCGAGTCCAGATGGCTTGGCACCATTCCTTCTTCCTATCTTGAAAGGAATAAAAGGACAGTGTTGCAGTCATACTGACTTAATACTTTCTATTAATAATTAACTTGCCTTATCCTCATGGGAAACTCTATTAAAACATTTAATTAGTTTAGAACTAGTGAAATAGGTACAATGAGCAGAGAAGACATTGAAGAAAGGCAACATACAATAATGTTGGTTAGTGATGTCAGTGGTCCAGGTTAGAGGATGTGGTGGCCATTTGTGGGGAAAAGTGGGTGGTGATGGGACATGATTGACAAATGATTGATTCCTTTTGTCGATGTTGTTTACAAATTAATACATTTCTTGTATTTTAATATTACCCTTTTTTCTAAATCCTCATTTATTTTTCTATAGACTTGCATTGAAGCTAATGCTGATGTCAAGACAACCGACGGCTACATCCTTCGTGTTTTCTGCATTGGCTTTACTGAAAAGGTTACAAGCCAAACAAGGAAGACTGCCTATGCCCAACACACACAAGTTAAGAACATCCGCAAGAAGATGGTGGACATCATCACACGTGCTGTGAACAGTAGTGAACTGAAGGAAGTGGTCAACAAGCTTATCCCCGACTCGATGGCTGATGATATCCGAAAAGCTTGTAACCTCATTTATCCCCTCAAGGAAGTGCATATTCGTAAGGTATGGACCCCTTATCTGTAGTTTGTTTATACTGTGTAAATACCTATAGATGATGCCTTTTTTATTTGTAGTTGTTCTTCGTCTTTTGTAGACACGTGGGCTGTCGCCATATATTCTCGGATATTATTATTTTTTTATCCTAATATGGTAAAAATGCACAAGTCAAGCCTGGCCTCGGACCGGGCTTGGGGAGTAGAAGAACACCCAGAATCCCATCAAGCTGGTATTAATAGCTTGAGGTCTAGCAAATTACATCCTCCAGAGAAATGGTGGTACAGTTAATTAATGCAGGGTGACAGTAATTACCCCTGATTAAGAAAGTATCTCACTATATCTTTAGGATCCTGGTGAATGAATTACTCCCACAGGGCCTGACTCTTGTGTTTTAGTTGGGCCTAAATTTGTGTGAACTTTACCTGGATATTAAATAGAGTGCGACCTCATGGTTACATTTCCAGATAAATTATTCCAAAGTCCAGGTTGTCCTGTAAACTTATAAAATGTAAGGTACTAGTTATTTGAGGTATACCAGTTGATGATGAAGAAAAAACTAATGAATGCCTATTTACTGGTGGTTATTTGGGACAGTATTTGAAATCAAAGTAGGATTTGCACATGGCAGCTCCAATAGTTTTGAGAAACCCACAAGAAAAGTTTATAAACATGTTAGTGCTCATTTACTTTGTTTGCTTTAGCAGTGAGTGCTTTTTCTATGAAATGATTTTCAACAAATTGAGTGAGTACTTTTGGTACTGCATAAAGATTTGCACTGCTACTAGAGAAACCATTTGTTTCTTAATATTTTAACCCTTCAACTGCATATGAAAATCTGGGAAGTACCACGTAAATTTTATAAATCCCACCAGTGCACAGGGCTCTGTCTTCTTCCTCGGGCCTCCAGTGAACAGATTCATTCTTGATAAAAAATAGGCACCCCTTGTGTGTGAGGAGCTCTGTACCGAGTGGTACACAGCAGCCGCTCACAGCACTGCTATATCATTTAATAATGATTGTCATAGAAGAATATATATAAAGATAAGACAAAGCAGTAATTTAATGTTGAAAAGAGTATAATATTGTGCACATATTAGTGTTACTAATGTGTGTGTACTTGCGTTCTACTCATTCTGTGATATATCAAACATTGATAACCCGATGCACTTGAAAACTTTGTAAAGGCATTAAAAATAAGAAGAAAATATAATATTTTCAGTGTGCAGTTACAACTTCGTGCAAAATATGAAGGGTTATGATGAACCTTGGTAATTGGTACAAGCTTATTACACCTTCCAGAAATGTTCAATGGTTCAAAATGGTACATAAAAATGTAGATAGTTGTGTGTGCTTGCAATGTAATATCAGTGTTTTATTATTGTTAGAATTTATTAGCAACACACACATTTGAGCACATTGATGTTCCACACATGTTCTTACATAAGTAAGTTAGTGAGTAATATTTACATTTCTTCCCCCAGGTAAAGGTCCTGAAGAAGCCACGTTTTGATCTAGGGAAGCTGCTGGAGATGCATGGCGAGAGTGGAAAATCTGCCACAACCACTGGTGAGGATGTTGGTTCCAAGGTGGACCGTCCTGATAATTATGAACCTCCAGTTCAGTCCAAAGTTTAAATAAATGTAAGGATTGATTTATTGTATTATTCACCACCTCCCTCCAACAGATCACTTAAGAAAGCAGTATGTGCACAAACATTGCACATTAATATTCACAGTACTGTTTTGAAGCACTGTTGCAGTACGTTAGAACCTTGGCTGGGATAAAATGATTGTGGCCTCATACATTGTACATTCAACATATAAAACATAAATGTATCTTACGGTCTTAGCCCCAACTCTTCCATTTGGAATATCACAGGAAGTTAAATATATTTACAAATGAAATATTGATAGTGCTTGTTATTTAAATACCAATGCAGTATATGGTAAGGTTTCAGTTATGAAATACGAGCTGCAGTAAGGTGCTTATGGACAAAACTGATAGGGTGTGTAAAAAATGTAATTGTTTATTTTGACCGTGCACATCCTTGTTGAATGTCCACAAGACGTGCGTGTCTTGCTTCTCGACCGTCCCTTTGTGAATCCGATACCTTTGATATCGTTCGCCATGTGCACTTTTGTTCTCGTATTGGCATCCTTAGTTATATTAAGCGCTTTTTGATATATCGCGCACATTTGAGGGTGGCATTTGGTTCCCTCTTGATAATTACCTAAGTATTTTTACTTAATTCCTGGGATTGTAGAATTACATTTTGTCTATTGAAATATACAGTAAGAACTTAAAATTATCTAGATACTATTGCATGATCTGTTGTAGTGGCTGCTCACTTGCACCAGACACACATGGCTGTATGCTTTTGTGCAACTGAATAATTGAAATTGCTATATTCTCCAATAATATAAATCACTAAAACAATGATTTAATCTTAAAAATTTCAGTTATCCATTAATGTAATTCGGCAACTAGCTTGCTATTGTGTGTAGGATGAGTACACAGTGTAACCGCAGTGGGTAGTCAGTTATGGTGTAGAGTCCTTTGGTGAGAAGAGGTTGGGAACCACTGATTTAGGTTGATGTTACCTAGATCAGTGTAATCACTGATCTAGGTAACATCAACGGGGCTCAACTTCCCCCACGGCCCGGTCCCCGACCAGGCCTCTTCAACGATCTGGTGTAACAATTCTAAATACGTTTATGGTGAATCTAATAAATATTTTTGTATGTCCCAGAAACATGGTAATATCCAAGGGGAGTCTAGTATTACTAGTGCCATTTTAATAGTAAATGGACAAAATTAATAAATTTGTAGATTCACCCAGGCTATTATAGTTTAGATATAATTTTGTTTGCAGGGATATTCCTGCGCGGGCCTTAAGCCTTTGACTAGCCCACTAAGTGTTGCTTGTTTCTGTTTTACTTGGGCGGAGTATGAATATTTGACTCCTATGGTCGCTTCAGTAAGATTTTGCCATATGTGTTTAACAACTTCTGCTCTGTTGAACCTAAGTTGAAATCTTATTGGGTTTGTAACTGCACTGTGTTAGGTAATGTTCCAGTGGTCTGTCGGGCATTTCTCCAGTGCTGGCATTTTCTTTACAGTTAAGCTCTATTTTTTGATGGGTGGGATTAGATTGTGATGGATATTAAAACAGTTCTCCCCTTCTGTGGCACAACCAGAAGCCGGAAAGAACGAATATTGGACAACTTTATTGGTTATTACGGTTATTATTTGTGAACGATAAAGAATCGAGCAAAAGCCATATATACATTTTGTAGAGATTTAAAATATCCCAACAGTACAATTGTTGTATTCTAGTGCTGCATAAATGCCAAGCTGCAAGACAAGATTTATATTACTCTTGGCTTTCAATTTTGTATTTCTAATTGCAAAACCACCGAAAATAATTTTAGTATTGGAAAACAAATTGAGGAATTCAATGTCTTGAATTAAACTGTTCATTTTCTTTAGAAGAATTATTTCTCAATAATTTCCCGTTGGTGTATATAGGCCCAGTACTGCGCTCGTCACAGCACTCGACAGTCCGCAAGTGGTGGTCAAATGGCCAACACTAATGATTACCGGCTTTATCTATATATACTCCCCAACAAGGTGCCTTCTTTTCACGATTACTTGTGCTTTATATATTGATGTTGCCCTTGTGAACCACCGCCTCAACACCACCCTGGACCATGTTGGAGAGGACTGATAACTCAAAACCCAGCAGAAGTACCGCGAAACATACATCTTTTCTTTTCCAAACAAAAATTCTAGTCAAAATCTATTACTAATACTAATAATGATGAATTGACCAGGAACATAATGATTGCAAATACCTACTACTTTGATCACAACTTAATTGAAGTTCTGACAATCTAGAAATAGTTCATAAATAACCTAATAGTCGATATCAATATTTGGAGCATTCACAGAAACTCATACGAAAGACCGTATAGTGAACTCTGTATCATAAACAAATGTATGCAACTATATTATATGCAACATTCTTACAACTAAATTATTATAATCTATAGGTGTGATAATAGTGAATGGGTGGAATGAAGAAGCAAGTTTGTATATTATAAAGGAACTTTGTGTACAGTTTTTACATTTTACCAATGAGATGGTAGCGGTACTTAGAATTAAAGTTGAAAAATAAATCTGATTATTATTTTAATACACAAGCCGTCAGATGTAACAGTTGATGAACTCAGAGCAATTGTACAAAACAGCCTTGATAACCTAACAAACCCAGTATTATCTTGGTTGGAGACAAGGATGTATCCAGTTTAAGATGGAGAATAGCAGCAAACAATAACATTAGCGGAAAATCAACCTGGAAATAACCAACCATAGGTCAAAGAGCTATTGGGATTGACAAATTTGTGCTCAACCAACGGATAAAGCCACTTAGGAACGAAATAACTACCTAATCTTCCCGGCTTGGTGCCTTCTTTTGATAATTGCTAACTTTTCCTAATCTTCACAAACAATGAAGAGATAATCAGGGATATTACAATCTCAGATACTAAATACTTAGACCACAAGCTCATTTATGTTCCAACTGACCTCAATACTCGTAACAGGTCCAAAGGGATCAAGTGAAAAGGGGTTATTTAATAAATTCAATTAAAAAAAACAGGAATATTGACTGGGAAAAAAATAGAGCTAAGTCTTTAGTAACAAAACTCCCACATGAGGAATATAGCAATTGACTGCCGAAGTGTACAAAGTTTGCTTGAAGCATGTGCCTTTGCAGAGCGTCAAAATAGATGACTACTACAAAGAACGCTAACGACTCTACAGAAGGAAAAAAAATCACAGAAATAACTATAAAATTAAAAAAAAATCTAACCGGGAGATCGAAGAGATTAAGTAGACGCTGAAAGATCATACCAATCTGAGGAAATTAAATTGGATGAGAAAGCTATAAAAAGATATATATATAAATCGCAAATATTTTTTCACGTGTGAAATCAAAATAAAAACCTAATAATATTAAACCTATGCTTACAGTTGAAGGTTCATGCACAGAAGATGGCAAAGAAATTAGTGAAACCCTAAAAGACCAGCATGTTTATCACCCCAATACGCAACGTGAAAGTTGAAGACCCGGACAGCTTTTTATGAATGATTGCCAAACCCCCAGACAATATAACTAATATTACCACGAGCTTAGAACTAAGACTTTGAAACGGAAATCGACAACAAGCCCATGTACTCGGCCTTGGGTCCTGATTCCTGGAATTCAATATTCACAAAGAAATATAAGGCACCAGTAGCGCGAGCACTCAAGTGTAATGTGGAGACAAAACTTGGATACAGAGAGATTCCAGAAACACCTAAATCATCAGATTAGCTCTGCTACACAAGGTACCTGCTTGATGGGGGGGGGGGGGGTGTGCCTGCTTGATGGGGTTCTGGGAGTTCTACTCCCCCAAGCCCGACTCGAGGCCAGATTACTTTGGAGAGCTTGGTCATCGATTGGGCAATGGAAAACAACACGATGTTTAGTAGTGATAAGTTCCAGATACTTTGGTATGGTGGAAACGAGGGACATAAACGAAATGCAGAAAACAAGACACAATCAGACCTACTCATAGAAGGAAAACATATAAAAGATTTGGGAATTATGTCTGATGACATGACATTAAGTGAACATAGCCAGGCAAAGCCAACCGAGAATTATATGTACAGGCAGCATAAAACATCCACTAGACAATGTGACATTATAATTGACAGAATTAGGCTGGGATATCGATAGCTATGGCAGGTGGCTGTAAGTAATGAATCCCCCAATGGTGAACATTCCAACTGTAAACTATGTGAACAAGAGCTGGGACACTATCCAACACTATCTGCGATTGCCGTTATCAGGCCTAATGGTACGAGGCACTTTGAGCTCTGTAGTTACTTCATATACTCAGGAATATTGGAAGTTATTCTTGTGCTATACCCAGATTTTGCTAGTGGAGGCTAATAGATTAGCCTCACATTTCATGTTCTCTCCTGATTCCATGTATAACTAGCCATCCTGTGAGGTGGGAATGTTGGGTGAGCTTGTAGCTGGTTTTTATCTTCACTGTAGTTGGTCTTTCATACAAAACTGGGTAGCAGTGCATTACTGTGTGTACCTAAGCTTGCTAAGTACAAAAATACATTGTTTGAGAGGAATCTTATAGAAACTGGTAAAAATAATTATAATATATTTCCATGATTCAACGCTTATGAAAATCATAAATTTATTATTTAGTCAAAGTTAATTTACTTTTGTATAGAGGCAGGTATTTTCTCCCCTGATTCCGTATATGACTTACCATCCTGTGAGATGGGAATATTAGATGAACTTAAAGCTAGTTTTTTATCTACGCTGTGAAATCTTTCATATAGAATAGCATAGCAGCACATTGCTGTGTATATCTAAGTTTGTTAATACAAACAAATAATGCTATAAAATGCCTTACGAACCACCTCTTCAGTTCCCCATGTAAGTGTAAGAGCGGTCCCCCCCCCCCACAAACTAGGGTAGGCTGGATTAAGACATTAATTATACTGCACATAAATGTAAATTTAATGAATAAAATACAAATGTTATTCCATCAAGTGATATGCTCAGGGAAAGGAAATTTGATTGCATTTGTCTACTAGGTTAATTTTGTCCTTGTAAACTTGGTGTATGAGCTGTGCCCATATCTAATACTGGGATATATTGTAGAGTACATGCAAATGGGTTTGAAACTAAAATTAAGAAATGGGCATTATAGCCTCACAGTATTTGACTAACAAGAGCTCAAATATTTAGAAACCTAACTTAAATGTGTATGTACCTAGAACATAACTTAAATGTGTGAATATAATGAGTATATATTTTTTAATGTACAAAGCAAAAGATAAATCTTGTTGTCCTAGCGGTTAAATATATCCTCTTAGGATCTTACAGCAGCAACAGAAAGGTGCTTTTGGCACCAAGGCAGGTCAGGTAAGCGTGTCTTAAGGATTCGAGCTGAAATTTAGAAAGAGGAGTTATTACAAGCGTTATTAAAAGTTATTATCACACACGGTGCATTATAGTACAAGCACGGTGTGTGCTTGCCTAACTGACTATGTGAATGTGAGGTCTAGTGCTATGCACAGCTAATCAGCCTTGTTAGACCTGCTGCATTTTATTTTCATTTTATTGACATTCAAATTCATTGTTAAAAGTGGCCTAAGTAGTAGATTGAGGTCTTCCAAGACTTCTTTCTTTATTAAGTGAGTTTTACGCATTGACAACATGATACGAGTGTTTAATCATATTTATTCAACTTATTTGTATTCTCTTCAGTATTTTGTATATAAAGATTATATCTTAAGTTCTTTTTAGGATGAAAGATTTACTTCCCTTAACATATCTACAGAGTAACTACTATTTTTAAATATTGGGAATTCGTTTCTCAATAATTTTATTGTAATCATATCTACCCAAGCCTATAGAATATCATATAAGTTTTATGTATTCCTAAAATTTCGTTCTTTACAAATCTGAACTCAACAGTACGGTAACAACGAATTTAAACAAATAAGAAAAGAAAATAAGTCACAGATATGAGAATTTAGGAATTTAAACTTATTATATTCGAAAGGTAAAAATATCTTATGATTTCATCCACAATCATGTTGGACACTGGCAGACTGTATATCTTTGATACTAGGTTTCCATTTTTCACTACTGAAGAAAACTCAATGCTGATTTCTTATCAGCGTTTTAAAATAAAGATAAAGGTAATGCAAGCATGTTATGTCATGTAACTTAGTAGTTGCTGAATTTGCTAGCCGATTTGGTTTGTGTATTAGATAACCAAATTATGCCAAGTTTGAGCAACACATGATATAGAAGTCAAAGTTGAACTCTACTCAGACTTTGGCTCAAAGAACTAAAGTCATTCACATCCATTTCATGTCAGATTTTTTTTGCTATCAATCTTTAGTTAAATTAACAAAAATATTGTACCAAACTGCGAGTCCAAGTAACGGCTACTGTATTATCTTATACCAAATAAATATAATAAATGTCGTAAAAGGGTTCTTAAAATCGACTGTAGCAAAATACCAATATTTACCGTTGTCACTGGCCCTGTTGTTTGTTCTACGAGGGCGGTGCTCCAGGAAGCTCACTTTCACATGTGGGTGATCCAAATACATACACTCCTGGTATTTGTGTTCCAGGTACCTGTGCTCCCGATGTCGGAGTTCCAGGTACCTGTGTTCCCGATGTGGGTGTTCCAGGTACCTGTGTTCCCGGTGTGGGTGTTCCAGGTACCTGTGCTTCCGATGTGGATGTTCCAGGTACCTGTGTTCCCGATGTTGATGTTCCAGGTACCTGTGCTTCCGATGTTGTTCTAGGTACCTGTGCTTCCGATGTTGATGTTCCAGGTACCTGTGCTTCCGATGTTGTTGTTCTAGGTACCTGTGCTTCTGATGTTGATGTTCCAGGTACCTGTGCTTCCGATGTTGTTGTTCTAGGTACCTGTGCTTCCGATGTGGATGTTCCAGGTACCTGTGCTCCCGATGTTGATGTTCCAGGTACCTGTGCTTCCGATGTTGTTGTTCTAGGTACCTGTGCTTCCGATGTGGATGTTCCAGGTACCTGTGCTCCCGATGTTGATGTTCCAGGTACCTGTGCTTCCGATGTTGTTGTTCCAGGTACCTGTGCTTCCGATGTTGTTGTTCTAGGCACCTGTGCTTCCGATGTTGTTGTTCTAGGCGCCTGTGCTTCCGATGTGGATGTTCCAGGTACCTGTGCTTCTGATGTTGTTGTTCCAGGTACCTGTGCTTCCGATGCTGATGTTCCAGGTACCTGTGCTTCCGATGCTGATGTTCCAGGTACATGTGCTTCCGATGTTGTTGTTCTAGGCACCTGTGTTTCCGATAATGATGTTACAGGCACCTGTGCTTTCGATGTTGATGTTCCGGGTACCTGTGCTTCCGATGTTTTTGTTCCAGGTACCTGTGCTTCCGATGTTGATGTTCCAGGTACCTGTGATTCCGATGTTGATGTTCCAGGTACCTGTGCTTCCGATGTTGATGTTCCAGGTACCTGTGCTTCCGATGTTGATGTTCCAGGTACCTGTGCTTCCGATGTTATGTTCCAGGTACCTGTGCTTCCGATGTGGATGTTCCAGGTACCTGTGCTTCCGATGTTGATGTTCTAGGTACCTGTGCTTCCGATAATGATGTTCCAGGTACCTGTGCTTCCGATGTTGATGTTCCGGGTACCTGTGCTTCCGATGTTTTGTTCCAGGTACCTGTGCTTCCGATGTTGATGTTCCAGGTACCTGTGCTTCCGATGTTGTTGTTCCAGGTACCTGTGCTTCCGATGTTGATGTTCCAGGTACCTGTGTTCCGATGTTGATGTTCCGGGTACCTGTGCTTCCGATGTTGATGTTCCAGGTACCTGTGCTTCCGATGTTGATGTTCCAGGTACCTGCGCTTCCGATGTTGATGTTCCAGGTACCTGTGCTTCCGATGTTGATGTTCCAGGTACCTGTGCTTCCGATGTTGATGTTCCAGGTACCTGTGCTTCCGATGTTGATGTTCCAGGTACCTGTGCTTCCGATGTTGATGTTCCAGGTACCTGTGCTTCCGATGTTGATGTTCCAGGTACCTGCGCTTCATGTACATATGCTCTTGGTAGTTGTACTACTAATGTGTATGCCTCAGGCATTTGCTCTCTTGATGAGCGTGCTCTGTAAACATATGTTTCAGATATTTAGGTTTCGATGCATGTGTTTCAGGTGTGTGTTCTCTCGGTCCCTGTAACTCCGAATACTTCTGTTTGCCTTTAGAAGAAGCGTTGCAACTCTCCCGCACAGGTAACCGAATTTTGGTGCCTCCACCGAGAACATTTCTCCTGGCGGTCTCTCGATCGAGAGTTATCGGTATATCTAATGTTCTTGAATGAACTTTTACACAATCAAGCCATTGTATACCAGTATAGCAATTCATCTGGTACGAAGCAGGGCCCACCTTTCTATTGGCCTTAATGCCACAGTAGCTAAGGTGACGACCGGTATTGATAGGACATCCAATTAACTTACCGTGAATCAGACAGTAGGCTATGTATGCTTCTTTTAGAGCTTTTTGACAAATATAATACTTTTTCCTCATCTTTGATGCTGTCTTTCTAACTGTGAATTTATTCAGGAACTCTATAAAGCTGTCCTTTCCTACGTAGTTACGTGGGTAATCTGTGTACTCTCTCCTGGCTTTTCGACTAAAGGATCTGGAGGATCGTTGAGCGGAGGGTTTACTGTCCTGTTTACTATTTGGTTTACTATTCGAAGGTTTACTGGCGGGTTTACTAACTGAGGGTGCGGGGGCTTGTCCCGTGGCTTGACCGCTGTCAGGGAGGTCTATATTTTCTTCAGTGTCAAAGAGTCCTATGTCAAAGTTATATAAATAGTCGTTTCCTTCGGTGACAAATGGATCGCTGAGAGAGAGTATGCTTGCTTGCCTGCTGACAGTTGATTCATAATGTTCGCTGACAGTGAACCCATCAGCTTCTTTGCTATGAGTGGACCCACCATCTTCACTGACGGTGGACCATTCATCTCCGCTGACAGAACAGCAATCAGCTTCTTCGCTAACAATGGTCCCGCTATCTTCACTGACGGAGGACCGAACAACGCTAACACTCGTCCCAGCGTCGCTAACGATAGACCCATCAGCGTCTTCGCTGATAGCGAACAAATCAGAGTCTTCGCTGATAATGGACTCATCAGCGTCTTCGCTGATAGTGGACCAATCAGAGTCTTCGCTGATAATGGACCCATCAGCGTCTTCGCTGATAGGGAACCAATCAGCGTCTTCGCTGATAATGGACCCATCAGCGTCTTCGCTGATAGTGGACCAATCAGTGTCTTCCCTGATAGCGAACCAACCAGTGTCTTCCCTGATAGCGAACCAATCAGCGTCTTCGCTGATAATGGACCAATCAGGGTCTCCGCTGAGAGGGTACCCACCAGCGGCTGCGCTGAAAGTGGGTCTGCTGACTTTTCCACTGGTGTTTCGTGCCCAGTCAATGAATTCTTTGTCAAATTCAAATCTGACGTCGCATCTTTCGTTATAAAACAACTCTCTAGGAAACTGTCCGCTGGGAGGTTTGCGGGCTTGTCCACTAACACTGGGTACGTTGACCTGTTCCTTAACACTGGGCATGTTGACTTCCCCACTAACACTGGGCATGTTGACTTCCCCACTAACACTGGGCATGTTGACTTCTCCACTAACACTGGGCATGTTGACTTCTCCACTAACACTGGGCATGTTGACTTCCCCACTAACACTGGGCATGTTGACTTCCCCACTAACACTGGGCATGTTGACTTCTCCACTAACACTGGGCATGTTGACTTCTCCACTAACACTGGGCATGTTGACTTCTCCACTAACACTGGGCATGTTGACTTCTCCACTAACACTGGGCATGTTGACTTCTCCACTAACACTGGGCATGTTGACTTCTCCACTAACACTGGGCATGTTGACTTCTCCACTAACACTGGGCATGTTGACTTCTCCACTAACACTGGGTATGTTGACTTCTCCACTAACACTGGGTATGTTGACTTCTCCACTAACACTGGGCATGTTGTCTTGTCCACTAACACTGGACATGTTGTCTTGTCCAATAACACTGGGTATGTTGTATTGTCCAATAACACTGGGCATGTTGACTTCTCCACTAAAACTGGGCATGTTGACTTCTCCACTAACACTGGGCATGTTGACTTCTCCACTAACACTGGGCATGTTGACGTCTCCACTAACACTGGGTATGTTGACTTCTCCACTAACACTGGGCATGTTGACTTCTCCACTAACACTGGGCATGTTGACTTCTCCACTAACACTGGGTATGTTGACTTCTCCACTAACACTGGGTATGTTGACTTGTCCAATAACACTGGGTATGTTGCCTTGACCAATAACACTGGGCATGTTGTGTTGTCCAATAACACTGGGCATGTTGACTTGTCCAATAACACTGGGCATGTTGTCTTGTCCACTAAAACTGGGCATGTTGTCTTGTCCACTAACACTGGCCATGTTATCTTGTCCACTAACACTGGGCATGTTGTCTTGTCCACTAACACTGGGTATGTTGTCTTGTCCAATAACACTGGGCATGTTGTCTTGTCCAATAACACTGGGTATGTTGACTTGTCCAATAACACTGGGTATGTTGACTTCTCCACTAACACTGGGTATGTTGACTTGTCCAATAACACTGGGTATGTTGACCTGTCCAATAACACTGGGTATGTTGTCTTGTCCACTAAAACTGGCTATGTTGACTTGTCCAATAACACTGAGTATGTTGACTTGTCCAAAAAAACTGGGTATGTTGAACTGTCCAATAACACTGGGTATGTTGACTTCTCCACTAAAACTGGGCATGTTGTCTTGTCCAATAACACTGGGTATGTTGACTTGTCCACTAAAACTGGCTATGTTGACTTGTCCAATAACACTGGGTATGTTGACTTGTTCACTAAAACTGGGTATGTTGTCTTGTCCAATAACACTGGGTATGTTGACTTGTCCACTAAAACTGGGCATGTTGTCTTGTCCAATAACACTGGGTATGTTGACTTGTTCACTAAAACTGGATATGTTGACCTGTCCAATAACAATGGGTATGTTGACTTGTCCACTAAAACTGGCTATGTTGACTTCTCCACTAAAACTGGGCATGTTGTCTTGTCCAATAACACTGGGTATGTTGACTTGTTCAATAAAACTGGATATGTTGACCTGTCCAATAACAATGGGTATGTTGACTTGTCCACTAAAACTGGCTATGTTGACTTCTCCACTAAAACTGGGCATGTTGTCTTGTCCAATAACACTGGACATGTTGTCTTGTCCAATAACACTGGGCATGTTGTCTTGTCCAATAACACTGGGCATGTGGTCTTGTCCACTAACACTGGGCATGTTGTCTTGTTCACTAAAACTGGATATGTTGACTTGTTCACTAAAACTGGGCATGTTGTCTTGTCCAATAACACTGGGCATGTTGTCTTGTCCAATAACACTGGGCTTGTTGACTTGTTCGCTAAAACTGGGCATGTTGTCTTGTCCAATAACACTGGGTATGTTGACTTGTTCACTAAAACTGGCATGTTGACTTGTCCAATAACACTGGGTATGTTGTCTTGTCCACTAAAACTGGCTATGTTGACTTCTCCACTAAAACTGGGCATGTTGTCTTGTCCAATAACACTGGGCTTGTTGACTTGTTCACTAAAACTGGGCATGTTGACTTGTCCAATAACACTGGGTATGTTGACTTCTCCACTAAAACTGGGCATGTTGACTTGTCCAATAACACTGGGCATGTTGACTTGTCCAATAACACTGGGCATGTTGTCTTGTCCAATAACACTGGGCATGTTGTCTTGTCCAATAACACTGGGCATGTTGACTTGTCCAATAACACTGGGCATGTTGTCTTGACCAATAACACTGGGTATGTTGACTTGTTCACTAAAACTGGGCATGTTGTCTTGTCCAATAACACTGGGCATGTTGTCTTGTCCAATAACACTGGACATGTTGTCTTGTCCACTAACACTGGGCATGTTGTCTTGACCAATAACACTGGGTATGTTGACTTGTTCACTAAAACTGGGCATGTTGTCTTGTCCACTAACACTGGGCATGTTGTCTTGTCCAATAACACTGGACATGTTGTCTTGTCCACTAACACTGGACATGTTGTCTTGTCCACTAACACTGGACATGTTGTCTTGTCCAATAACACTGGACATGTTGTCTTGTCCAATAGCACTGGGCATGTTGTCTTGTCCAATAACACTGGGCATGTTGTCTTGACCAATAACACTGGGCATGTTGTCTTGACCAATAACACTGGGCATGTTGTCTTGACCAATAACACTGGACATGTTGTCTTGTCCACTAACACTGGGCATGTTGTCTTGACCAATAACACTGGGCATGTTGTCTTGTCCACTAACACTGGACATGTTGTCTTGTCCACTAACACTGGACATGTTGTCTTGTCCACTAACACTGGACATGTTGTCTTGACCTATAACACCAGGCATGTTGTCTTGACCAATAACCCTGGGCATGTTGTCTTGACCAATAACACTGGGCATGTTGTCTTGACCAATAACACTGGGCATGTTGTCTTGACCAATAACACTGGACATGTTGTCTTGACCTATAACACCAGGCATGTTGTCTTGACCAATAATACTGGGCATGTTGTCTTGTCCAATAACACTGGGCATGTTGTCTTGACCAATAACACTGGGCATGTTGTCTTGACCAATAACACTGGACATGTTGTCTTGACCTATAACACCAGGCATGTTGTCTTGACCAATAATACTGGGCATGTTGTCTTGTCCAATAACACTGGGCATGTTGTCTTGACCAATAACACTGGGCATGTTGTCTTGACCAATAACACTGGGCATGTTGTCTTGACCAATAACACTGGGCATGTTGTCTTGACCAATAACACTGGACATGTTGTCTTGACCAATAACACTGGGCATGTTGTCTTGACCAATAACACTGGACATGTTGTCTTGACCAATAACACTGGGCATGTTGTCTTGACCAATAACACTGGACATGTTGTCTTGACCAATAACACTGGGCATGTTGTCTTGACCAATAACACTGGGCATGTTGTCTTGACCAATAACACTGGACATGTTGTCTTGACCTATAACACCAGGCATGTTGTCTTGACCAATAATACTGGGCATGTTGTCTTGTCCACTAACACTGGACATGTTGTCTTGACCAATAACACTGGACATGTTGTCTTGACCAATAACACTGGACATGTTGTCTTGTCCACTAACACTGGACATGTTGTCTTGTCCAATAACACTGGACATGTTGTCTTGACCAATAACACTGGACATGTTGTCTTGACCTATAACACCGGGCATGCTGGGGGTGTCCAGGAGAGAGAGAGCTCGACGTCCGTCCCCCACCTCACGAAGAGATACACTGACTGTTTTTTGAGATTGTTGTGACCTAGTTTTAGCCTTTAGAAAATATGATGTTTTGAAAAGTAGACAATATCAACAAAGCACAATATTTTCTTAAAATAACGCTGGTCTTTTTACTGCCTTATTACCCGAAGTAAATAAGCTGCTAATAACCGTGTATAGGAATGTTTTACACCTGAAGGTTATATATAATTCGTCTATCAAGAACCATATATTGGTCTCCTCAGTTCCAATAATATTAACATTAAATTAGGCTATAGAGTGCAATTTTCTTTATATATTTATAATGCTATAATAAAGACGACATAATCCTCATACGAAATATATGAATGTTTAAAAGATATATGTGTCATATTGGGCCTGAGAATAGCGTGTATTAGACCTCGGAGGGTTAGGTTAGGTTAGGTTTTATTAGTAATGTAAATACAAAACCTTTTCCGATTTGCTTAAGTTTAATAGTAACCAATTCTGCTTTCTAATTGTCCATTACGTCAATATATGTACGATGATGCACGTAGTAATAGATTCTATACGGTACGTTTTGAGTTAAAATGGCAGGTGTTTGAGTGAATGTGGCAGATGTTTGAGTGAGTGTGGCAGGTGTTTGAGTGAATGTGGCAGGTGTTTGAGTGAGTGTGGCAGGTGTTTGAGTGAATGTGGCAGATGTTTGAGTGAATGTGGCAGGTGTCTGAGTGAATGTGGCAGGTGTTTGAGTGAATGTGGCAGGTGTTTGAGTGAATGTGGCAGATGTTTGAGTGAATGTGGCAGATGTTTGAGTGAATGTGGCAGGTGTTTGAGTGAATGTGGCAGGTGTTTGAGTGAATGTGGCAGGTGTCTGAGTGAATGTGGCAGATGTTTGAGTGAATGTGGCAGGTGTTTGAGTGAATGTGACAGGTGTTTGAGTGAGTGTGACAGGTGTTTGAGTGAATGTGGCAGGTGTTTGAGTGAATGTGGCAGGTGTTTGAGTGAATGTGGCAGGTGTTTGAGTGAATGTGGCGGGTGTTTGAGTGAATGTGGCAGGTGTCTGAGTGAATGTGGCAGATGTTTGAGTGAATGTGGCAGGTGTTTGAGTGAATGTGACAGGTGTTTGAGTGAGTGTGGCAGGTGTTTGAGTGAATGTGGCAGGTGTTTGAGTGAATGTGGCAGGTGTTTGAGTGAATGTGGCAGGTGTGTTGAGCGAATGTGGCAGGTGTTTGAGTGAATGTGGCAGGTGTTTGAGTGAATGTGGCAGGGTTGTTTGAATGAATGGCAGGTGTTTGAGTGAATGTGGCAGGTGTTTGAGTGAATGTGGCAGATGTTTGAGTGAATGTGGCAGGTGTCTGAGTGAATGTGGCAGGTGTTTGAGTGAGTGTGGCAGGTGTTTGAGTGAATGTGGCAGGTGTCTGAGTGAATGTGGCAGATGTTTGAGTGAATGTGGCAGGTGTTTGAGTGAATGTGACAGGTGTTTGAGTGAGTGTGGCAGGTGTTTGAGTGAATGTGGCAGGTGTTTGAGTGAATGTGGCAGGTGTCTGAGTGAATGTGGCAGATGTTTGAGTGAATGTGGCAGGTGTTTGAGTGAATGTGACAGGTGTTTGAGTGAGTGTGGCAGGTGTTTGAGTGAATGTGGCAGGTGTTTGAGTGAATGTGGCAGGGGTTTGAGTGAATGTGGCAGGTGTTTGAGTGAGTGTGGCAGGTGTTTGAGTGAATGTGGCAGGTGTTTGAGTGAATGTGGCAGGTGTTTGAGTGAATGTGGCAGGTGTTTGAGTGAATGTAGCAGGTGTTTGAGTGAATGTGGCAGGTATTTGAGTGATTGTGGCAGGTGTTTGAGTGAATGTGGCAGGTGTTTGAGTGAATGTGGCAGATGTTTGAGTGAATGTGGCAGATGTTTGAGTGAATGTGGCAGATGTTTGAGTGAATGTGGCAGGTGTTTGAGTGAATGTGGCAGGTGTTTGAGTGCATCCATATTCCTATTATCACCGGAAATAGAACATTAATAACGTTTTATATATTTATTTTACAATTAAACTTAACTAAAGAGGGCAGACGAGAATCACTCATATTCTACTAGGCTTTGCAGAATATATTATTTTAAGCCTGTGATTTCTTTGATAATATCAGCAAAATTTGCAAATTAAAAATACCCAGTAAATAGTAAATAAAATATTTAAAAAATCAAATTACCTTCACAAATTTGTACAATTGTGATTTATTATCTATCTAGATAATTAGATAATTATCTATATAGATAATTAGATAATTATCTATATAGATAATTAGATAATTATCTATATAGATAATTATATAGATAGATAACAATTATCTATATAGATAATTGCTATATGGGTATAATGACCGTTGATACATAGCCTAGCAGTAGTATTTTTTTGAATTAGTTAACGTCATTGTTTTGAAGATTAACGAAGCTTTGTGCGTTGAAACCAAACATTGGCAGGTTATTAATTTAACCAGTCAGCATGGTGCAAATATAACCTCGCTCTCTAAGTTATCAGAACTATTCTATACTCTGCTATCGTCATGATAGCCACACGAGTATTCAACACATTTATAATGTTAAGAGCATGACATAGCGTGCAGATGTTGAGACATAATAACGGGGGTGAAGGTGGCGACCAATCCACTCATCACAGGATGAGGAAACCATGATGTTTTGGTCCGTCCTGGACCTCATACTCATCCTGTGAGTGGTAGTTTATTGTGCACCCCATACTCATCCTGTGAACGGTAGTGGAAAGGGTTACAGAGGCACATAATGGGCTCAGGGACTGAACCCCACAATTCATTTAGCTAAGCAAGTTACAATCTTGATGAACTAGTTACGAAATTCAATGCAGATCGTCACATCATCAATGGGGTCGAGACTGACCACATGTTAGTAACTCATTTTGGTAATATTTAACATAATTTTCAATATTAGTTATTGCAGAGTAAATGAAAAATTGGTGTTTATGATTTTCAGCTCCATAACTAAAATTTAAATATATTATTATTTTCTGAATACGTTATAATGGATATAGTGACAATTTCAGATTATAATTAGCAATGGAATACGAATATTTTAGAATTATTCTTAATTGCAGAGACATAATCATGGTTTCTTATGCATTTTCCAAGAGAAGTGAACCTTGATATGAGATGGAAAGAATGCTAGACATTAGTATATGAGGACATCTGTTGTACTAATGCTATGTAGACAAGGATGGAAAAATTATGGATGTAACATCCGTCAAAAATGCAGAAAGTTCATTTCATTACACTCAAATAACCAAATAATAGTGCTCGGGTTAGTTGCCTCCTAGAAAAATATTTTAAATATAAAAGGAAGTCAGAATTTTATGTAAATACTTTGAACATTAAAAGAATGTTATTCTTTTGTTTACTAATTCCACATAACGTTTTAATAAAATTTATTACTGCATTTTATAATTTTGTAATTTGTATTAATAGTATATAAATTTATATTAAAGTTCTGTTAATCGTAGAGAGAATTATGATCAACTAAATCAACGCTGCCTTAGTCGACTGAGCTACGACACGGTCAAAAGAGTTGAAACCAGAAGTTCTACTGCCCTTGGATCCTGCAGCCTCTCCGAGACACAAACCTGCATGGGGAAGTTGTGTAAAACCCTGGTTTGTGTCTCGGAGAGGCTGCAGGATCCAAGTAAGGGCAGTAAAACGTCTGGTTTCTTTTGACCATGTCGTAGTTCAGCCGAGTAAGGCAGCGACTGGGATGATCTCGGACGCAGGTTCGAATCCTCGTCACGGCCCTTGTGGATTTGTTCATGATGCATCACGCTATTGTGATTTGTGTAAATCAAAGCAAAAAACCTAGTTTGTATAAAATAATTTAAACTTAAAATACTTGGTATCAGTATAAAATAAAGTCAGAACTTCTGGCTCTTAAATTCAACAAATAAGAAATATAAGTATATCTAAAATATGTTTAATCAGTTTATGTTGGAGTTTAGAGTAGTCGACCAGCAACATCTCTCCGACTCGTAAATCTATAAAAGAAAATGAAAGTTGCTGATGGAGATTATATTGTTTGAAAGTTAGATATGGTTTATTAGTAAAGCTGTTATGCTTTTTCAAAGGGGTTTTATGATTTATCATTGAATTTAGTTAATCGAATAACGCGCATGTTACCAATGCATCATTGAGTTTTTTTTATATATCACAACTGAGATTAAAAAGCATAGTCATTTTTTTTTGGTACTAGAAAAATTAGGTCTATACAGTAAAGTGTTACTACACTACTCTATGAGAGATGTTATAGTATACATTAAGAGAAAGTTATTATATTAACATACTTTTAGGTATGTTTTTAGTCATAATTGACAATTATTTACCTTTTTTAATAATTAAGTCTTAGGAATATTGCTCCGTAGCCCTTCCCACTGCTGCCAACAGGATGGGTATGGGGTTGGAACGGGTTGAGGGTACACACTAAATGAACTAAGCTATAAAAAAAACTCAGCAATATACTGCTACCCTCATTACCTGGAGGGCCACTCCATCCATCTTGTTGTGTTGGGAGAATTATGTCGGTTGTAATTAAGTGAGGTGTAGGTGTGTTGGTCTGGTAGTGTTGGTCACAGTGTGAAGGGTGAGGATGGTGTGTGGGTGTGAGGTCAGTGGAACACCGGAGCTGGACGGGGGTGGACGCGCAGGCTCCTGGAAGATAAGACTGTTATTCTCAGTTGATTATTAGCTATTGTCTGGTTTTCATCCAGTGATTAGGTTGATTTATACGTAAATATATAGTGAGCATTGTGTGTTGCCTTGTAATGAAGTACTACTTGGTTCATTCTGCCACCACCTAAACCCTCAGGCCTATAAGAGTGGATTTTCTTAATACTAATTGTCAGTGGTTTCTTATTGTATTATACAGCAAGTGATTTCAACATTAATATTTGTGGTAAGTAGTTAGTAGTTTTGAATCAGTTATATTAAATAAACTGATAGCTTTTTAAACTGTTTCCGTTTGAACTTTAGAGGAACTCTAGCTTGGGGTTAAGTTTATTAAGGAAAAGACTATAGGAACACGATAACTATGACCCTATATAGATCACTTATAACACTAAAGTATCCTAGGCCAATATACACAATTATAATAATTCGTTAATATAAAATTGGAGAAAATAGTTATTTAGATTGCACAGCACGTTAAGATTGACGAATGTTTGTTTGGGTCAAGAAGCAGGTCAGGTCAGGTCAGGTCAGTTCGGAGACGAGCAATGCCTGAAGATGAGTTGTAGCAAGAGGTCAAGTGCAGCAGAAGTTTATTATCTTACGAACCTGAAAAGAATGTCCAACATTTGGGATGAGTTCTTGACAGTTACATATATGAGGCTGTTTAGATGGAGACCGGAGCACCGCTCCTGTGCCAGGTAAGTCCATAAGGGCTCACTATAGCCCATGTTACTTGCCCCGCTCCTGTGTCAGGTAAGTTACGGGCTCACCATAGCCCGTGCTTCTTGCCCCGCTCCTGTGCCAGGTAAGTCCGCTACGGGCTCACCATAGCCCGTGCTACTGGAACTTGTTCAGAGTAGCTAAATCTATAACAACAACAACAACATGGAGACCGACGAAGTATTCGGGATGTAATTCACTGTGTCTGGGGACAGGAAGCCAGAGTGTATTCATACACGTTAGGCTTTTATCTACCGCTTTTATGCAGTCTCCTTGGCGTAGTGGTTAAGACACTCGCCTGGCGTTTTGCGACCGCTTTGTCATGGGTTAGTATCCTGGCCGGGGAGGATTTACTGGGCGTCAATCCTTAACTGTAGCCTCTGTTTACCCAACAGTTAAATGGGTACCTGGTTGTTAAAGATTAGGCGGGTCGTATTCCGCGGAACATGGGATTAAGGACCTGCCCGTAACGCTGCGCGTGCTAGTGGCTGTATAACAGTGTAACAACTCTTGTATATAGAATAAAAATGCAAAAATAATAAAAATATTAGGTCCCCTGTCGGGGAGCCGGTCGGCCGAGCGGACAGCACGCTGGACTTGTGATCCTGTGGTCCTGGGTTCGATCCCAGGCGCCGGCGAGAAACAATGGGCAGAGTTTCTTTCACCCTATGCCCCTGTTACCTAGCAATAAAATAGGTACCTGGGTGTTAGTCAGCTGTCACGGTCTGCTTCCTGGGAGTGGAGGCCTGGTCGAGGACCGGGCCGCGGGGACACTAAAAAGCCCCGAAATCATCTCAGATAACCTCAAGATAAACCCCGCAACAGGGTCGAGTTACTGACCCCGCCCAGAATACAACCCCACAACAAGCTGACTAACTCCTGGATACCTACTTGCTACACAGAAACCACAATAGCGTGATGCATCAAATGAACAAATCCACAAGGGCCGTGACGGGATTCGAACCTACGACCGAGAGCATCCCAGACGCTGCCTTTTGACCATGTCGTAGCTCAGTCGATTAAGGCAGCGCCTGGATGCTCCCGGACGTAGGTTCGAATCCTCGTCACGGCCCTTGTGAATTTGTTCACCTACTTGCTACTAGGTGAGCGGAGACATTAGGCGAAAAGAAATGTGGGCAACATTCTGTCCTGCCCGGGATTCAAACCTGGAATTCATGATTGTGTGTTGAAAACAAACCCAACTGTACCACCGAGACTCTTTAAGGAAGGGCTGCAGCTTTCATTTCGATATTATGGACTCTACATCCGTCAAAAATATTAGAAACATTTCAAATTACTCGAAATTAACTACCTATGGTTTCTTATTTTTTATCATTTACATCAAAATTTCAGAAGTTACCAGAATTTTATGTAATTAGAAAAAAAACTTGTATTATTTTATACTAATTATTATGAAGATTTTTTACTTAATTGATAATTAAAAATTTATTTATTGAAAAGTATTTCTTTTAAGATTTTTTGATTGTCAAGCAAACTATTCCTTTTTTGAACGTGCATAATTTTGTCCTTATATGGAATAAGGCTTTGATATTAATTCGGTTTATCAGGGACAGAAAGCCTGTAGTACTCCTGAGGTACCTATTTACTTCTAGGTAAACAGAGGCATTCGGTGAAAGAAACGTGTCCAGTCATTTCTGTCCCGGCCGGAAATCTGAATCCAGGATCCCCGATTGTGGGATCCACTGAAACCGAACTAGGCTTCAGTGGAAGCCTCGGAATTCTTCGTGGATTCAGCACAACCCCAGGTTGCAATTCTTTTGACCATGTCGTGGCCTAGTTGTCTAAAGCGTGTCTGGGAATACCCAGCGCATAGGTTCGAATCCTCATCACGGCTCCTGTGGATTTTCTCAACTCTAAATTAATGAAGATTAAACCACCCAAGAGGTGGTACGGGCATGAATAGCCCGTAAAGGTCTCAACACTCTTGTTGTTTTAGAGTCAGCTCCTGGGAACAAAAAGCTCCAACTAGGACGGTGAGCCCGTAGTGGACTTACCTGGCACAGGAGCGGGGCAAGTAGCACGGGCTATGGTGAGCCCGTAGTGGACTTACCTGGCACAGGAGCGGGGCAAGTAGCACGGGCTATGGTGAGCCGTAGTGGACTTACCTGGCACAGGAGCGGGGCAAGTAGCACGGGCTATGGTGAGCCCGTAGTGGACTTACCTGGCACAGGAGCGGGGCAAGTAGCACGGGCTATGGTGAGCCCGTAGTGGACTTACCTGGCACAGGAGCGGGGCAAGTAGCACGGGCTATGGTGAGCCCGTAGTGGACTTACCTGGCACAGGAGCGGGGCTGTTACTGCTCACCTCTCTGCTTCCTATTGCTTAAGTACCTCCTTATCCACTGGGACACCCTCCCATTTTACTCTTGCCTGTTTCTCTAACTTAAGTACCAGCCTCTTATGGGGTACTGTGTCAAAGGCTTTCCGACAGTTCAAGAAAATGCAGTCTGCCCACCCTTCTTTTTCTTTCGTATTCTTTGTCACCTGGTCGAAGAATTCACCTGGACGTGTGGCTGTTCTTGCATGCTTGTGTGATGATAGATGTAACTGCTAGTGTAGATTTCACTTTGTCTCAGATGTATAAAGTTTTGATGAGGTTCGTGGTGTATTATTGCTCTCAAACTGTTTATAGGTAATCCAAAGCTATAATTAACTCACTTGAACATAGGTTCTTAGCTAACACGTCAGCTCTAACATGGAGTCGGAGGCCAACATCCATCGTGGAGATGTTGTCCACATGAAATATGTCGACTACATCACTTATAATAATTTTGTTGTATTTGTGTCGTGCTACAGACACGACTGTTACAATTGTGTCTTAAAGAGTTGAGCGCAATTAACGATGATAAGAATCACTTACAATTAATGTGTCTAGGGAAGTGGGGCGTGAAACACACACAGCACGCTGGACTTGTGATCCTGTGGTCCTGGGTTCGATCTCAGGCGCCGAAATCATCTCAAGATAACCTCAAGATAACCCCCACATTGGGAGTACCCGGTGAGTGGGTTGCAGTGTTGTATCCTTCCAGAGAGATTTTCCCGCTGAGTTTGTATAGAACTTTGTAACCCAGGTCCCGTCCGTTGTCGATCACTACACTTCTTCGGTCGTTCTTCACTGTCAGAATCACGTAACTCACTACACACAGTTTTCCGTTTGTTTCTCCTGGTCATCACTACCTGAAAAGGCCTGGAATCGTCTTGTCCATCAAAGTCACTGGATCACAATTCACAACTGAATAAAGCGCTGCAAGACGCACCCTTCTTCCACTAGGGCTGTAACGTCAATCCTTGTGCAGTCCTGTTGCGTCTGTCTGGTGAGATTTTTCACTTAAGAGACTTGTGAATAATTAAAGACCTAACCTAATTAATAATTAACGTAACCTAACCTAAGTCCTGACTTGCGTCGATCATTTCAATTTTTCAGTTGTTTCTCGTCCCGGCTACTCTCACTGTCGCTATTTACCCGTGTGTAAGAAATAAAGAAAAAATCTTACCGGTTTTTCTTTTCATTACTACCTGAAATGACCGGGAGTCGTTGTATGTCATTCTCACTCACACTGTACACATAATAGACGTTCGCTCCGTTTCCTTGATAAGCCCAAGTACTGGTTCGCTATAGTAGTTAGCACAAGTTCAATATGCAACAGAAAACTCTTCATTCTTAAAGGATTCGAACCCAGACAATCCTTGCCCAACTGAGATGTTATACTGTCCCCGCCTCACCCTGAGCACAGTAAATTAGTGATCCACAGAGCCCTTGTCATATAAATTGTCAACCACACTGGTGGAAAGTTCATCATCTATCCTGAGTAACTTCAAACGCTTTTAGTACAGGAAAACTTTAAATAATTAGTTTATTAACAACTATAAAAACTTATGGATGAAATATCCAGCAAAAAAATGTTTTAAATTATATTTTTGATTTATGTAAAGAGATTACGGGTGGGTATTTAATAGAAATAATAAAAGATTTAACAAAGACCTGAACATTTTATGCAATACTTTGTACATTAAAAAAAAATTTATTTTAATATTATTACAAACAAATATAAAATTTACGAAGCTTTTATTTATGGATACATTTATATACATATTACGTTCTAAACAACGTCTGAAAAATGTAAGTTTAACATAATTATTACCGATTCCTGTTATTTAGTTTAGAGCAGTTTACCAGCAATTGTCGTGGTAGGGGGGGGGGGGGAGGGGAGTATGAAGAAAGAAAACGAAAAATAGTAAGGGACTATAGGGTAAATAGTTTTCATTTAAATATCGAACCTTCGTCTGTAAACCTGGCTGGACGAAAAGATGCGATGTTCAAACATTCTCGATATTTACAGTCATTACTCTCAATGGTAATTAACAGGTTTTAAATAAAAAAAAAATAAAATAAAATAAAAAAAATAAAATGTTTACATATATAAAGCAGCTTATCCTCCATTAACGATAGTACTTACTATCATAAGATGGTACTTAAGTAGGTTCGCGGTCACCACCATTTGGTCACTATTTGGTCCGGGAGACATCTCCCGTCGTGCAGGGTGCAGTCGCACCTCCACAGATCTCCAGTATCATCTTTTTATACTGGTAATGGCTCAAAAGGGCCACCACTTACGGGCTATTCATGCCCGTGCCACCTTTTGGGTGGCTTAATCTTCATCAATCGGTTGGCCGTTTTCTTGTTTTTTGAAGTAAATTGTTGTGTCTACTATGTAGTGAATCAACCAACTCGACACCTGTACCTTCTATTAGATTCTGTTACAGGAACTTCTTTTCGACGGCTTGATTGCAATCAAGAGCCAATTAATACACAACTATATTCTACCCACTTCAAGACTCTGCACCAATATAAGAAGCATCAAGAAATATGGGCCAATAGGCCCTCTGCAGTTACTTCCATCCTTACCCTTTAACTTTACCGAAAATATTACCCCATATTTCGTGAACTATCGTGTGTTGAAAGTTTGTTTTCACCTCATCCAAAACTGTTGTAACATATCACCTCACCCAAGTGCAGGTATATAAAATGAAAAGCCGTTTGAATTATAGCATACTAAGAAATCTGTTTAGTGTTTGCAGGTTATAGTTGTGTGTGTGTAAACTAAAGTCTTTGAAAATGTAATAAGTTATTACGAAATGCGTTCAAGTGTCGCGTCAGACTAGAAATAAAAATTAATTTTGGAGAACTGATTTTTCAATTACCACCGAGAGTGAAAAGAAATATAGAGAAAATTCGTGTTAGAATTATTAAATTTACTTTTTCGGTCATATTTAATAATATATGTCTACAGGAAAGACTGCTACCAAAATATACTAATATATATATATATATATACCAAGTCGCGTAAATAGAGAGATGTTGACCAGCACTATAATGTTGTGGTCATTGCCTGAGAGTATAGGAGGGTGATGACGGCACCAGCCACCGATGACTATTATTTTGCCTAAATTTCAATAACACCAGTCTGCAAATCTGGTTTCATTTCCAATTGCTATATTAGATTGGATTTAGTAAAAGTAATGATAGAATTCTGTGACTTTCTCCTTTACAGTAAAGTTTAACCGAAGTGACTATATGAGCTTCACACGGGAGGAAAAGTGGTTGAATAGTTACACCATGAATCCTGTTCACATAATATAAATAAATAAATAAATGTTTGTTTAGGTAAGGTACATACATACAAGAGATTTTACAAAGATTTATGGATTTATAGATAAAGCTAATACATACAATGCCTAAAGTCACTATTACGCAAAGTGTTTCGGGCAAAATATACGTCTCAGTTACTTAATTCTCTTCAATACCGCGTTGCAAGCATTAAAAACCTGTTCCTTGTAATCGAAAGCAACAAAATTATACACAAATTACTTCCTACCTTCTAGGGGGAACCTGACAGCTGAGTAGACAGCGTTTTGGATTCGTAGTCCTAAGGTTCCGGGTTCGATCCCCGGTGGAAGCGGAAACAAATAGGCAGAGCTTCTTTTCACCCTGATGCCTCTGTTACCTAGCAGCAAATAGGTACCTGGGAGTTAGACAGCTGCTACGGAGCTGCTTCCTGGGAATGTGTAACAAAAAGTTTCGCTGTCGCATCCTCTAATTACGAGAGACCTCGTCCTGGTTGTATTTAAATGTTTCTACTTTTCTTCCTGAGCTCAGTAAGATAAGTGATTCAGCCGGGTTAACGAGGCATCCATAATAACCAGAGTGAACCACTCACAAGTATTCAATAACTTTGAGATTTGTCTAACAGTGCCAATAGATAATTGGTTGTAGCAGTTGTGCCTATGTGACCCTTTGGCAGTCTCTTCTGTGACGACCTGAGAGACGCATCCACGTGTTTTAACACGAGGGAGTGCTGGGAGGGTGTTGCCACGAGGCTCCACTATGTGACCGTCCATACATATTGCTCACACCCGTGTTTCTCATAGTTAATGCGCAAATCTTCCTGACAGATAGGATTAATCAGTCTTTCACTTAACAAACCGGAGAGCAGCTCACAAACCAAATTAATTGAATATTATTAATTTATAATTTACGGTTGATATAATTATTAAGCCACTCCGGCCGCCAAGATTACATGTAGAGGGCGTCACGCAGCACAAGATACGCTAAACATACAGTCCACTTATTATAGCCTACTCATATGAATCATTTTAAATAAGTTGTCTGCGGGGAAATTCCCCACAATACTTAAGCCACACAACTGTACTATTGTAATTACACACAGTGTTAGTTTAGTTCATTTATTATGCACCCCATACCCATCCCGTGGGTGGTAGTGGAAAGGGTTACAGAGGCACATAATGGGCTCAGGGACTCCTGCACAATTCATTTAGCTAAGCAAGTTACAATCTTGATGAGCTGGTTACAAAATTCAATATAATTACACACACAAATCCCAATAGCGTGATGTATCAAAATAACAAATATCATGCATAGCTCAGTCGATTAAGGCAGCGTCTGGGATCCTCTCGGATGTATGTTCGAATCCTCGTCACGGCCCTTGTGGATTTGTTTACCATTGTAATTATTGCTATCACTTTATATCATGGTTGTTGCATTGAATGCAATTTTTATTGCATCATACCTCGTTTGATTGATTGATGAAGATTAAGCCACCCAAAAGGTGGCACGGGCACGAATAGCCCGTAAGTGGTGGCCCTTTTGAGCCATTACCAGTATCAAAAGATGATACTGGAGATCTGTGGAGGTGCGACTGCACCCTGCGTGACGGGAGATGTCTCCCGGACCAAATGGTGACCAAATGGTGTCATACCTCGAAATGTTCCTCAAATTATATAACAATGTATCTGCTGATTTACCTGCTTAAAGTTATCTTTTAGATTAAGGCCCTGGCCGAAACGCTATGCGTGCTAGTGGCTTTACAAGAATGTAAAAATATCTATGCTATGTACTCTCATAAGCCCAATGTGCCTTCTTGTATATAAATTAAAAAAATAAATAAATAAATAAATAAATACTGACCTTCCCGAGGTTGTAATTCCACAAAGATTTTTTTGGTAATTAGCCGACAGTATAATTTCAAGGTGTACATGATAGATGTATTCGTTAATGTAATATTCCCTATTGAGGTCTGATAAAGTCCTTTTGTGCCCTCTGCAATCCTTTTTGCGCTACCGCTCACAGGAGGAGTATGGGGTGCACAATAAACTAGCATCCTCCGGCGTCAACATGTTGCCTAACTCAGGGGGACATATATACTGCTAGGTGAACAGAGGCATTAGACGATAGGAAACGAGCCCAACCGTTTTTACTTCACCCGGGATTCGAACAATGTATTCCCGATTGTGAGTCAAGAACGAACCCAAGCTTATTAGGATCCAGCAATCCACTTTTCTGTTGAGCAAAAGTTGCTGTAATTACTATCATTAAATGGAGGATAAATATAAAATAGTGTGCCTTACTATTTTACGTTTTCATTTCTTTACATAACCCCCCCTAAAAAGACATGATTGCTGGTAAACTGCTCTAAACGTATAACAGTTATCAATAAAAAAGTTAACCTTATATTTTTCTGATGGTGTTTACAAATATTATGTACAAGTAAATACAAACAAAATTTTTGTAAATTTTTAATTTTCTATTTATAAAAATAAAGTAAATAGTTATGTATATCTTTTTAAAAATTTCATAAATCTTCAAGTCTTTGTTTAATCTATTAATATATTAATAAAAGTGGCAACTGTAGCCTCATTAGTTACCCAAAAATATTAACTTTAAAATAGTTTTTTGATGGATACATCATCCAGAAATATCTTGATTTAATATATCTCAGGCCTTGGCATTTATTGTTTATTTTTACCCGTTTCTGTACTTAAAAGTGTCAGAAGACAACCGGGAGAGATGATGAGCCCTTCCACCATAGTATGGTAGACAATTTATATGACAAGGCGCTGTGGATCACTAATTTACTGTGCTTAGGAGGCGGGAATGGGCTCACCTTAGCCCGTGCTACTTGGAACTTTTTGTTCCAGGCAGCGAATCTACAACAACAACAGGGAGGCGGGGACGGTGTAACATCTCAGTTGGGCAAGTGTTCTCTGCCTCAGAGATCTTTCTTATTGGGCCTCCTGATAGCTCAGTAGAAGAGCTTCCGTCTCACAGTGTGGGGTCGCCGGT
>WNGS01113158.1:60179202-60189570 GCA_020271785.1 Procambarus virginalis
TATAGCAATTGACTGCCGAAGTGTACAAATTTGCTTGAAGCATGTGCCTTTGCAGAGCGTCAAAAATAGATGACTACTACAAAGAACGCTAACGACACTCTACAGAAGGAAAAAAAATCACAGAAATGACTATAAATTAAAAAAAAAATCTAACCGGGAGATCGAAGAGATTAAGTAGACGCTGAAAGATCATACCAATCTGAGGAAATTAAATGGATGAGAAAGCTATAAAAAGATATATATATAAATCGCAAATATTTTTCACGTGTGAAATCAAAAAAAAACCTAATAATATTAAACCTATGCTTACAGTTGAAGGTTCATGCACAGAAGATGGCAAAGAAATTAGTGAAACCCTAAAAGACCAGCATGTTTATCACCCCAATACGCAACGTGAAAGTTGAAGACCCGGACAGCTTTTTTATGAATGATTGCCAAACCCCCAGACAATATAACTAATATTACCACGAGCTTAGAACTAAGACTTTGAAACGGAAATCGACAACAAGCCCATGTACTCGGCCTTGGGTCCTGATTCCTGGAATTCAATATTCACAAAGAAATATAAGGCACCAGTAGCGCGAGCACTCAAGTGTAATGTGGAGACAAAACTTGGATACAGAGAGATTCCAGAAACACCTAAATCATCAGATTAGCTCTGCTACACAAGGTACCTGCTTGATGGGGGGGGGGGGAGTGTGCCTGCTTGATGGGGTTCTGGGAGTTCTACTCCCCCAAGCCCGACTCGAGGCCAGATTACTTGGAGAGCTTGGTCATCGATTGGGCAATGGAAACAACACGATGTTTAGTAGTGATAAGTTCCAGATACTTTGGTATGGTGGAAACGAGGGACATAAACGAAATGCAGAAAACAAGACACAATCAGACCTACTCATAGAAGGAAAACATATAAAAGATTTGGGAATTATGTCTGATGACATGACATTAAGTGAACATAGCCAGGCAAAGCCAACCGAGAATTATATGTACAGGCAGCATAAAACATCCACTAGACAATGTGACATTATAATTGACAGAATTAGGCTGGGATATCGATAGCTATGGCAGGTGGCTGTAAGTAATGAATCCCCCAATGTGAACATTCCAACTGTAAACTATGTGAACAAGAGCTGGGACACTATCCAACACTATCTGCGATTGCCGTTATCAGGCCTAATGGTACGAGGCACTTTGAGCTCTGTAGTTACTTCATATACTCAGGAATATTGGAAGTTATTCTTGTGCTATACCCAGATTTTGCTAGTGGAGGCTAATAGATTAGCCTCACATTTCATGTTCTCTCCTGATTCCATGTATAACTAGCCATCCTGTGAGGTGGAATGTTGGGTGAGCTTGTAGCTGGTTTTTTATCTTCACTGTAGTTGGTCTTTCATACAAAACTGGGTAGCAGTGCATTACTGTGTGTACCTAAGCTTGCTAAGTACAAAATACATTGTTTGAGAGGAATCTTATAGAAACTGGTAAAAATAAATATATAATATTCCATGATTCAACGCTATGAAAATCATAAAGTTATTATTTAGTCAAAGTTAATTTACTTTTGTATAGAGGCAGGTATTTTCTCCCTGATTCCGTATATGACTTACCATCCGTGAGATGGGAATATTAGATGAACTTAAAGCTAGTTTTTTATCTACGCTGTGAAATCTTTCATATAGAATAGCATAGCAGCACATTGCTGTGTATATCTAAGTTTGTTAATACAAACAAATAATGCTATAAAATGCCTTACGAACCACCTCTTCAGTTCCCCATGTAAGTGTAAGAGCGGTCCCCCCCCCCCCACAAACTAGGGTAGGCTGGATTAAGACATTAATTATACTGCACATAAATGTAAATTTAATGAATAAAATACAAATGTTATTCCATCAAGTGATATGCTCAGGGAAAGGAAATTTGATTGCATTTGTCTACTAGGTTAATTTTGTCCTTGTAAACTTGGTGTATGAGCTGTGCCCATATCTAATACTGGCATATATTGTAGAGTACATGCAAATGGGTTTGAAACTAAATTAAGAAATGGGCATTATAGCCTCACAGTATTTGACTAACAAGAGCTCAAATATTTAGAAACCTAACTTAAATGTGTATGTACCTGGAACATAACTTAAATGTGTGAATATAATGAGTATATATTTTTTAATGTACAAAGCAAAGATAAATCTTGTTGTCCTAGCGGTTAAATATATCCTCTTAGGATCTTACAGCAGCAACAGAAAGGTGCTTTTGGCACCAAGGAAGGTCAGGTAAGCGTGTCTTAAGGATTCGAGCTGAAATTTAGAAAGAGGAGTTATTACAAGCGTTATTAAAAGTTATTATCACACACGGTGCATTATAGTACAAGCACGGTGTGTGCTTGCCTAACTGACTATGTGAATGTGAGGTCTAGTGCTATGCACAGCTAATCAGCCTTGTTAGACCTGCTGCATTTTATTTAATTTTATTGACATTCAAATTCATTGTTAAAAGTGGCCTAAGTAGTAGATGGAGGTCTTCCAAGACTTCTTTCTTTATTAAGTGAGTTTTACGCATTGACAACATGATACGAGTGTTTAATCATATTTATTCAACTTATTTGTATTCTCTTCAGTATTTTGTATATAAAGATTATATCTTAAGTTCTTTTTAGGATGAAAGATTTACTTCCCTTAACATATCTACAGAGTAACTACTATTTTTAAATATTGGGAATTCGTTTCTCAATAATTTTATTGTAATCATATCTACCCAAGCCTATAGAATATCATATCAGTTTTATGTATTCCTAAAATTTCGTTCTTTACAAATCTGAACTCAACAGTACGGTAACAACGAATTTAAACCAAATAAGAAAAGAAAATAAGTCACAGATATGAGAATTTAGGAATTTAAACTTATTATATTCGAAAGGTAAAAATATCTTATGATTTCATCCACAATCATGTTGGACACTGGCAGACTGTATATCTTTGATACTAGGTTTCCATTTTTCACTACTGAAGAAAACTCAATGCTGATTTCTTATCAGCGTTTTAAAATAAAGATAAGGTAATGCAAGCATGTTATGTCTTGTAACTTAGTAGTTGCTGAATTTGCTAGCCGATTTGGTTTGTGTATTAGATAACCAAATTATGCCAAGTTTGAGCAACACATGATATAGAAGTCAAAGTTGAACTCTACTCAGACTTTGGCTCAAAGAACTAAAGTCATTCACACCATTTCATGTCAGATTTTTTTTGCTATCAATCTTTAGTTAAATTAACAAAAATATTGTACCAAACTGCGAGTCCATATAACGGCTACTGTATTATCTTATACCAAATAAATATAATAAATGTCGTAAAAGGGTTCTTAAAATCGACTGTAGCAAAATACCAATATTTACAGTTGGCGATGGCCCTGTTGTTTGTTCTACGAGGGCGGTGCTCCAGGAAGCTCACTTTCACATGTGGGTGCTCCAAATACATACACTCCTGGTATTTGTGTTCCAGGTACCTGTGCTCCCGATGTCGGAGTTCCAGGTACCTGTGTTCCCGATGTGGGTGTTCCAGGTACCTGTGTTCCCGGTGTGGGTGTTGCAGGTACCTGTGCTTCCGATGTGGATGTTCCAGGTACCTGTGCATCCGATGTTGTTGTTCCAGGTACCTGTGCTTCCGATGTTGTTGTTCCAGGTACCTGTGCTTCCGATGTGGATGTTCCAGGTACCTGTGCATCCGATGTTGTTGTTCCAGGTACCTGTGCATCCGATGTTGTTGTTCCAGGTACCTGTGCTTCCGATGTTGTTGTTCCAGGTACCTGTGCTTCCGATGTGGATGTTCCAGGTACCTGTGTTTCCGATGTTGATGTTCCAGGTACCTGTGCTTCCGATGTTGTTCTAGGTACCTGTGCTTCCGATGTGGATGTTCCAGGTACCTGTGCTTCCGATGTGGATGTTCCATGTACCTGTGTTCCCGATGTTGATGTTCCAGGTACCTGTGCTTCCGATGTTGTTGTTCTAGGTACCTGTGCTTCTGATGTTGATGTTCCAGGTACCTGTGCTTCCGATGTTGTTGTTCTAGGTACCTGTGCTTCCGATGTGGATGTTCCAGGTACCTGTGCTCCCGATGTTGATGTTCCAGGTACCTGTGCTTCCGATGTTGTTGTTCCAGGTACCTGTGCTTCCGATGTTGTTGTTCTAGGCACCTGTGCTTCCGATGTTGTTGTTCTAGGCGCCTGTGCTTCCGATGTTAATGTTCCGGGTACCTGTGCTTCCGATGTTTTTGTTCCAGATACCTGTGCTTCCGATGTTGATGTTCCAGGTACCTGTGCTTCTGATGTTGTTGTTCCAGGTACCTGTGCTTCCGATGCTGATGTTCCAGGTACCTGTGCTTCCGATGTGATGTTCCAGGTACCTGTGCTTCCGATGTTGATGTTCCAGGTACCTGTGCTTCTGATGTTGTTGTTCCAGGTACCTGTGCTTCCGATGCTGATGTTCCAGGTACCTGTGCTTCCGATGTTGATGTTCCAGGTACCTGTGCTTCCGATGCTGATGTTCCAGGTACCTGTGCTTCCGATGTGGATGTTCCAGGTACCTGTGCTTCCGATGTGGATGTTCCAGGTACCTGTGCTTCTGATGTTGTTGTTCCAGGTACCTGTGCTTCCGATGCTGATGTTCCAGGTACCTGCGCTTCCGATGCTGATGTTCCAGGTACATGTGCTTCCGATGTTGTTGTTCTAGGCACCTGTGTTTCCGATAATGATGTTACAGGCACCTGTGCTTTCGATGTTAATGTTCCGGTACCTGTGCTTCCGATGTTTTTGTTCCAGATACCTGTGCTTCCGATAATGATGTTCCAGGTACCTGTGCTTCCGATGTTGATGTTCCGGGTACCTGTGCTTCCGATGTTTTTGTTCCAGATACCTGTGCTTCCGATGTTGATGTTCCAGGTACCTGTGCTTCCGATGTTGATGTTCCAGGTACCTGTGCTTCCGATGTTGATGTTCCGGTACCTGTGCTTCCGATGTTGATGTTCCAGGTACCTGTGCTTCCGATGTTGATGTTCCAGGTACCTGTGCTTCCGATGTTGATGTTCCAGGTACCTGTGCTTCCGATGTTGATGTTCCAGGTACCTGTGCTTCCGATGTGGATGTTCCAGGTACCTGTGCTTCCGATGTTGATGTTCCAGGTACCTGTGCTTCCGATGTTGATGTTCCAGGTACCTGTGCTTCCGATGTGGATGTTCCAGGTACCTGTGCTTCCGATGTTGATGTTCCAGGTACCTGTGCTTCCGATGTTGATGTTCCAGGTACCTGTGCTTCCGATGTTGATGTTCCAGGTACCTGTGCTTCCGATGTTGTTGTTCCAGGTACCTGTGCTTCCGATGTTGATGTTCCAGGTACCTGTGCTTCCGATGTTGATGTTCCGGGTACCTGTGCTCCCGATGTGGATGTTCCAGGTACCTGCGCTTCCGATGTTGATGTTCCAGGTACCTGTGCTTCCGATGTTGATGTTCCAGGTACCTGTGCTTCCGATGTTGATGTTCCAGGTACCTGTGCTTCCGATGTGGATGTTCCAGGTACCTGCGCTTCCGATGTTGATGTTCCAGGTACCTGTGCTTCCGATGTTGATGTTCCAGGTACCTGTGCTTCCGATGTTGATGTTCCAGGTACCTGTACTTCATGTACATATGCTCTTGGTAGTTGTACTACTAATGTGTATGCCTCAGGCATTTGCTCTCTTGATGAGCGTGCTCTGTAAACATATGTTTCAGATATTTTAGGTTTCGATGCATGTGTTTCAGGTGTGTGTTCTCTCGGTCCCTGTAACTCCGAATACTTCTGTTTGCCTTTAGAAGAAGCGTTGCAACTCTCCCGCACAGGTAACCGAATTTTGGTGCCTCCACCGAGAACATTTCTCCTGGCGGTCTCTCGATCGAGAGTTATCGGTATATCTAATGTTCTTGAATGAACTTTTACACAATCAAGCCATTGTATACCAGTATAGCAATTCATCTGGTACGAAGCAGGGCCCACCTTTCTATTGGCCTTAATGCCACAGTAACTAAGGTGACGACCGGTATTGATAGGACATCCAATTAACTTACCGTGAATCAGACAGTAGGCTATGTATGCTTCTTTTAGAGCTTTTTGACAAATATAATACTTTTTCCTCATCTTTGATGCTGTCTTTCTAACTGTGAATTTATTCAGGAACTCTATAAAGCTGTCCTTTCCTACGTAGTTACGTGGGTAATCTGTGTACTCTCTCCTGGCTTTTCGACTAAAGGATCTGGAGGATCGTTGAGCGGAGGGTTTACTGTCCTGTTTACTATTTGGTTTACTATTCGAAGGTTTACTGGCGGGTTTACTAACCGAGGGTGCGGGGGCTTGTCCCGTGGCTTGACCGCTGTCAGGGAGGTCTATATTTTCTTCAGTGTCAAAGAGTCCTATGTCAAAGTTATATAAATAGTCGTTTCCTTCGGTGACAAATGGATCGCTGAGAGAGAGTATGCTTGCTTGCCTGCTGACAGTTGATTCATAATGTTCGCTGACAGTGAACCCATCAGCTTCTTTGCTATGAGTGGACCCACCATCTTCACTGACGGTGGACCATTCATCTCCGCTGACAGAACAGCAATCAGCTTCTTCGCTAACAATGGTCCCGCTATCTTCGCTGACGGAGGACCGAACAACGCTAACACTCGTCCCAGCGTCGCTAACGATAGACCCATCAGCGTCTTCGCTGATAGCGAACAAATCAGAGTCTTCGCTGATAATGGACTCATCAGCGTCTTCGCTGATAGTGGACCAATCAGAGTCTTCGCTGATAATGGACCCATCAGCGTCTTCGCTGATAGGGAACCAATCAGCGTCTTCGCTGATAATGGACCCATCAGCGTCTTCGCTGATAGTGGACCAATCAGTGTCTTCCCTGATAGCGAACCAACCAGTGTCTTCCCTGATAGCGAACCAATCAGCGTCTTCGCTGATAATGGACCAATCAAGGTCTCGGCTGAGAGGGTACCCACCAGCGGCTTCGCTGAAAGTGGGTCTGCTGACTTTTCCACTGGTGTTTCGTGCCCAGTCAATGAATTCTTTGTCAAATTCAAATCTGACGTCGCATCTTTCGTTATAAAACAACTCTCTAGGAAACTGTCCGCTGGGAGGTTGGCGGGCTTGTCCACTAACACTGGGTACGTTGACCTGTTCCTTAACACTGGGCATGTTGACTTCCCCACTAACACTGGGCATGTTGACTTCCCCACTAACACTGGGCATGTTGACTTCTCCACTAACACTGGGCATGTTGACTTCTCCACTAACACTGGGCATGTTGACTTCTCCACTAACACTGGGCATGTTGACTTCTCCACTAACACTGGGCACGTTGACTTCTCCACTAACACTGGGCATGTTGACTTCTCCACTAACACTGGGCATGTTGACTTCTCCACTAACACTGGGCATGTTGACTTCTCCACTAACACTGGGCACGTTGACTTCTCCACTAACACTGGGCATGTTGACTTCTCCACTAACACTGGGCATGTTGACTTCTCCACTAACACTGGGCATGTTGACTTCTCCACTAACACTGGGTATGTTGACTTCTCCACTAACACTGGGTATGTTGATTTCTCCACTAACACTGGGCATGTTGTCTTGTCCACTAACACTGGACATGTTGTCTTGTCCAATAACACTGGGTATGTTGTATTGTCCAATAACACTGGGCATGTTGACTTCTCCACTAAAACTGGGCATGTTGACTTCTCCACTAACACTGGGCATGTTGACTTCTCCACTAACACTGGGCATGTTGACGTCTCCACTAACACTGGGTATGTTGACTTCTCCACTAACACTGGGCATGTTGACTTCTCCACTAACACTGGGCATGTTGACTTCTCCACTAACACTGGGTATGTTGACTTCTCCACTAACACTGGGTATGTTGACTTGTCCAATAACACTGGGTATGTTGCCTTGACCAATAACACTGGGCATGTTGTGTTGTCCAATAACACTGGGCATGTTGACTTGTCCAATAACACTGGGCATGTTGTCTTGTCCACTAAAACTGGGCATGTTGTCTTGTCCACTAACACTGGCCATGTTATCTTGTCCACTAACACTGGGCATGTTGTCTTGTCCACTAACACTGGGTATGTTGTCTTGTCCAATAACACTGGGCATGTTGTCTTGTCCAATAACACTGGGTATGTTGACTTGTCCAATAACACTGGGTATGTTGACTTCTCCACTAACACTGGGTATGTTGACTTGTCCAATAACACTGGGTATGTTGACCTGTCCAATAACACTGGGTATGTTGTCTTGTCCACTAAAACTGGCTATGTTGACTTGTCCAATAACACTGAGTATGTTGACTTGTCTAAAAAAAACTGGGTATGTTGAACTGTCCAATAACACTGGGTATGTTGACTTCTCCACTAAAACTGGGCATGTTTTCTTGTCCAATAACACTGGGTATGTTGACTTGTCCACTAAAACTGGCTATGTTGACTTGTCCAATAACACTGGGTATGTTGACTTGTCCACTAAAACTGGGCATGTTGTCTTGTCCAATAACACTGGGTATGTTGACTTGTTCACTAAAACTGGATATGTTGACCTGTCCAATAACAATGGGTATGTTGACTTGTCCACTAAAACTGGCTATGTTGACTTCTCCACTAAAACTGGGCATGTTGTCTTGTCCAATAACACTGGGTATGTTGACTTGTTCAATAAAACTGGATATGTTGACCTGTCCAATAACAATGGGTATGTTGACTTGTCCACTAAAACTGGTTATGTTGACTTCTCCACTAAAACTGGCATGTTGTCTTGTCCAATAACACTGGGCATGTTGTCTTGTCCAATAACACTGGGCATGTTGTCTTGTCCAATAACACTGGGCATGTGGTCTTGTCCACTAACACTGGGCATGTTGTCTTGTTCACTAAAACTGGGTATGTTGACTTGTTCACTAAAACTGGGCATGTTGTCTTGTCCAATAACACTGGGCATGTTGTCTTGTCCAATAACACTGGGTATGTTGACTTGTTCACTAAAACTGGGCATGTTGTCTTGCCCAATAACACTGGGCATGTTGTCTTGTCCAATAACACTGGGCATGTTGTCTTGTCCAATAACACTGGGTATGTTGACTTGTTCACTAAAACTGGGCATGTTGACTTGTCCAATAACACTGGGCATGTTGTCTTGTCCAATAACACTGGGTATGTTGACTTGTTCACTAAAACTGGGCATGTTGACTTGTCCAATAACACTGGGTATGTTGTATTGTCCAATAACACTGGGTATGTTGACTTCTCCACTAAAACTGGGCATGTGACTTGTCCAATAACACTGGGCATGTGACTTGTCCAATAACACTGGGCATGTTGTCTTGTCCAATAACACTGGGCATGTTGACTTGTCCAATAACACTGGGCATGTTGTCTTGTCCAATAACACTGGGCATGTTGACTTGTCCAATAACACTGGGCATGTTGTCTTGTCCAAACCACTGGACATGTTGTCTTGACCAATAACACTGGGCATATTGTCTTGACCAATAACACTGGGCATGTTGACTTGTTCACTAAAACTGGGCATGTTGTCTTGTCCACTAACACTGGACATGTTGTCTTGACACTAACACGGGACATGTTGTCTTGTCCACTAACACTGGACATGTTGTCTTGACCAATAACACTGGATGTTGTCTTGTCCACTACACTGGGCATGTTGTCTTGACCAATAACACTGGGCATGTTGTCTTGACCATAACACTGGACATGTTGTCTTGACCAATAACACTGGGCATGTTGTCTTGACCAATAACACTGGGCATGTTGTCTTGTCCACTAACACCGGGCATGTTGTCTTGACCAATAACACTGGGCATGTTGTCTTGACCAATAACACTGGGCATGTTGTCTTGACCAATAACACTGGACATGTTGTCTTGTCCCTAACACCGGGCATGTTGTCTTGACCAATAACACTGGGCATGTTGTCTTGACCAATAACACTGGGCATGTTGTCTTGACCAATAACACTGGGCATGTTGTCTTGACCAATAACACTGGACATGTTGTCTTGTCCACTAACACTGGGCATGTTGTCTTGACCAATACACTGGACATGTTGTCTTGTCCAATACACTGGACATGTTGTCTTGTCCAATAACACTGGACATGTTGTCTTGACCAATACCTGGACATGTTGTCTTGTCCAATAACACTGGACATGTTGTCTTGACCATAACACTGGACATGTTGTCTTGTCCAATAACACTGGACATTGTGTCTTGACCAATAACACTGGACATGTTGTCTTGTCCAATAACACTGGACATGTTGTCTTGTCCAATAACAC
>WNGS01113158.1:60200938-60213455 GCA_020271785.1 Procambarus virginalis
CAGAGGACAGTTTGAGACTTCAAGAAGACCTGGACAAGCTGCGGGAATGGTCGAACAAATGGCTGTTAGAGTTTAACCAAGCAAATGTAATGTAATGAAGATAGGGGTAGGAAGCAGGAGACCAGATACAAGGTACCATTTGGGAGATGAAATACTTCAAGTCAGAGAGAGAGAAAGACCTGGGGGTTGATATCACGCCAGACCTGTCCCCGAGGCTCATATCAAGAGGATAACATCAGCAGCGTATGCCAGGTTGGCTAACATAAGAACAGGCCTTTAGAAACTTGTGTAAGGAATCTTTCAGAACATTATATACCACATATGTCAGACCAATCCTGGAGTATGCGGCTCCAGCATGGAGTTCATATCTAGTCAAGCATAAGACTAAACTGGAAAGGTTCAAAGGTTTGCCACCAAACTAGTACATGAGCTGAGAGGTATTAGCTACGAGGAAAGACTACGGGAATTAAACCTCACTTCGTTGGAAAACAGAAGAGTTAGGGGGGTGATATGATCACCACATTCAAGATTCTCAGGGAATCGACAGGGTTGATAAAGACAGGCTATTTAACACAAGGGGCACACACACTAGGGGCCACAGGTGGAAACTGAGTGCCCAAATAAGCCACAGAGATATTAGAAAGACTTTTTTAGTGTCAGAGTGGTTGACAAATGGAATGCATTAGGAAGTGATGTGGTGGAGGCTGACTCCATACACAGTTTCAAGTGTAGATATGATAGAGCCCAATAGGCTCAGGAACTTGTACACCTGTTGATTGACAGTTGAGAGGCGGGACCAAAGAGCCAGAGCTCAAACCCCCACAAGCACAACTAGGTGAGTACACAGACCTGCATCTGGGTGGGCGCATCTGGGGTCATCCTGGACGAAGTTTGAACCCTCATCACGGGCCTTGTAGATTTATTCAACGAAGTAGAAGATTTTCTTGAATTAATAGACGATTGCTTCCTTAAGCAACTCATTAATTAACCCTTAAACTGCGCATGGCGTATATATACTGTCTGACAGGGCCCGATGGCACCATAATTTAAATTTTTCAAAGTTGTTCTAACGCTTTCAAATTTTTTGTGCATAATCTACTAGACAAACACTCCAACTTTGTGTAAATGATCATCAACGTAACTTGAAAAACAAGAAATTAAAAATAATTATATAATTTATATTGAAAGTTTCAGATTTTCAGATGTGCAAAATATTAAATATCACAAATTGTTCATTAAGTGTTATTATGCTCTCAGAATAGTATATGATCTTCATTTTAATAGATTTAGAATATAGATTTCAGTTTAGTTTAATGTAAAAAAATCGTCAATATGGCATTTGAAATAAGTACCAAATTCAGACAACAAAAATTTATAACTCAAAACGTTTAGAGTTTATAAAAAAAATCCATTCTAATAGGATTGTAGAACAGACACGGCGCACACTACTGAACATGTAAAAATGGTGAGAATCGGTTGAAAACTTAATTTTTTTTAAGCTGACTCAATGTTGAAACTCTAGTTTTAGAGATAATTGAAGTTGAAGTTATCGACAATGTATAAGGTTGTTCTAATTCATTAATTTATTTGTATGTTTTAATTTAATTAATAAACATTGTTTGGCATTCATGCTCAAATATGTGAAAGTTTTAGGGCAATATATGTTGAAATGAAATCAAGAAAATATAACCCCCAAAAAACAAAATATAGGGATAATTGTAATAATTATAATGATTTAGGGGATATATTTAGGGTATACTTTATACAAGTCAAAAAGCCCTAATCTGGTCCCTAATAAAAAAAATCTAAAGAAATAAATAAAATAGAGTTTGAAATCTGTGAAAAAATCAGCCCAAAAAAATTCAAAGTCCCAAGTTCTTCCAGTTATGACCGATTTATTTGTTGACCAATTTAATTTTAACTTCACATTGTTATGGAAAAGTATGCATTCTCCCGGATGTAGAGGTCACAACAATATCAGATAATAAACAAAGAAAAACTAAAAAAATCTCCCCTAAAAAAAAAAAAAAATTGTGGACATTGATGAAAATAACAGGTATTACCACTGGACAATGTATTTGTATGATATATATACAAAGATAGAGCATAATAACATATTCATTATTATTTGTGTTATTATGTATTACTCAACAATGCTATAAAAACACCAGCCGCATATCCACTTTGTGGACACTTCTAACTACAGTATTATAATGATTGGGATTGCCAGCTGCAACCACATTGTACCAGCGTACAGATTCACAAATTTGTTCTTCTATCCTCTTTTCCTTAGTTACCTTGTCATGGTCATGTTGTCTGATAATGTAGGCGATGAGTCACAATAACGTGGCTGAAGTATGTTGACCAGACCATACACTAGACCGTGAAGGGACGGCGACATTTCGGTCCGTCCTGGACCATTCTCAAGTCTCACAATCGACTTGATAATAGTCCAGGACAGACCGAAACGTAGTCGTCCCTTCAATTTCTAGTGTGTGGTCTTGTCTGATAATGCCTCTAATTTGTAGAAGAGTCTTGGATATGAAGTACAGTATTCAATATGGTCTCTGTCAGTGCCCTCAGCATCTCCTCATTTGTGTGCATAGATTCCAACAAGAGAGAATCCACAGAAGTTGGATCACCCTTCCCTGATTGGTTAATACTCTCACCACTCTTGATTTCAGCCACTATCGCTTAGTTTTCTGCCTGTTTTTTCTAAGGCTTTATAGTGCTGCTTTTGAGTCAGTGAAGATCAATGCACCTCTAATGTTTCTTTCAAGAAATCTTAATGCCATAATAATGGCAGTTAACTCTGCATGCATTAACTGGAGCATACCTGGAGAGGGTTTCAGTAGTTCTTCTACTCCCCAAGCCCGGCCTGAGGCCAGGCTTGTCGTGTGATAACTTGGTCCAACAGGCTGTTGCTTGGAGCAGCTCACAGGTCCACATATCCACTACAGCTTGGTTGGCCCAGCACTTTTTGTAAGAAAGTGCCTCAGTGCCTAAGAAAGTGCCCTATGTGCCTCTTGAAGACATCCACCATTGTTCCAGCAATATTTCTAATGCTTGCTGGGAGGTTGTTGAAGAACTGTGGACCTCTGATGTTCAGACAGTGTTCTCTGATTGTGTCTATGGCACCTCGACTCCTCACTGGCTTTATTCTGCATTTCCTTCTGCATCTTTCACCCTAGTATGTTGTTATTGCCCAAAATGCTGTGTGTATTGGTGGCTTTAGGTATTGTATGTACTAGCTCTATTAAAAATCCAACATTATGTTTGTAACTCATCTTCTATGTACTTTTACCTGAATAAAAAATTTTAATTTGAATATTTTACTGTGCAAATTTGAGACCTAGCCTTCAAAGTAGGACAGAAAACAGGAGATGCTGAGCTACCATGTTGTAGCTCAGTCAATTAAGGTAGTGTCCGGGATGCTCTCGGACGTAGGTTCGAATCCTCGTCACGGCCCTTGTGAATTTGTTCATTAGATGCTGTTTCACTCATAGGATTATAAACCCAAGGAATTGCCTACCCACCGATGCCGTAAATGCCAAAACTCTGTTGGGAATTAAAATACACTTGGAAAAGGGCAAACGACAAGCCACCAGCTTTCTATCCTAGCCGAGGCCACTAGTATTAGTGGCCCTCAGGTAAATTCAGGTAAATGTTGCTCCAGCCCTGCCATTAGTAGGATATGATGATCCAATAGCGTAGATTTGACTTTATTAATTTCCAGCGACTTTATACATTTCCTCAAGCTACTTATGCCTCATTTTTGTGGTATCATGTTGGACTTTCTCGTCTCGTTTATGACCATCTTAGATGGCTCTTCCACCAAGGAAGGTAACAGGCAGGAGCTCACGGGTCTGCTCAAGCAGGTTAAGTTCATCGAGGTAAGACTTTCCTGTTTCTCACTATGGTTGTATGTTCACTGGCAGAATGAGTGCCACTTCCCAATAACCTAACCCTCCATGGCATAATTTAAATAAATTACCTTTCCTGAGGCCACTAACACATTAGTGGCCTCGATGAGGACAGGAAGCCGGTAGCTTGTCAAAGTTTCCCCCCCCCCCCCGAAACAATAATGGTGGTGCCTTTGACGAGCCGCCAGCTTCCCGTCCCAATCCCCCTACATAGTGGCCCCCTCAGGTAACTATAAGCTTACCTAATAAAAGGGTGAAGATGTACAGGGACTACACAAGACAGCAAGACGAGCCCACTCCTGCCTCTTGGTAGCGCGGCCCTGATCAAATGTAAACAAACCAAGTTGGGTTCAAAAGGGCCAAGAGATATGTCACTTTTACGTCAACATTTATTTATTTATACCCAAGAAGGTACACTAGGTTGTAGGTGTACATAACATTGGTATTCTTACAATCTTGCAAAGCGACTAAGACGCATATAGCGCTTCGGGAATAATTTTGTAACTAGCGTCAAAAATTTTTATTTGCTTAGCTAAACGAACTATAGAGGGTTCAGTTCCTGAAACTATTATGTGCCTCTGTATCCTTTACACCACCGCCCACGGGAAGGGTATGGGGTGCATAATAAAGAAAAAAATTGAATTGCTTCGGTTAATTAATATACCAGTAAGGGGGCATCAATATAATACCCCTTAAATTATTCTGTTGTTGCTTAAATTATTATTATTATATTATGCTTTTGCTTAATTATTATTATGTTATGTTGTTGCTTAAATTAATAATTATTATTTTTTTTTATATATTTTTGTATACTATTTATATTTTTTCTATATACTAAAATTATATTTTTTTTATACAAGAGTTGTTACATTGGTCAGCCACGGGCACGTGTCCTATGGTCCCCGGACTACCATCCACCAAGTCCTTTAACAACTAAAGATTTGTTGGGTAGCTCATCAAGATTGTAACTTGCTTAGCTAAATGAATTGTGGGGTTCAGTCCCTGAGCCCATTATGTGCCTCTGTAACCCTTTCCACTACCGCCCACAAGATGGGTATGGGGTGCATAATAAATGAACTAAACTAAAAACTGTTGGGTCGTATTCCAGAGGAAATTATGGCTGTAGAATTAAGGACCTGCCCGAAACGCTGTGCGTGCTAATGCCTGACTGGCTGCACAAGATTATAAGATCTCTTGTTTATATAAATAAAAGATGTGAGGTTTTCTACGGTAGACATTTAAATAAAAAATATTATTTCCTAATAAGATACATGTTCTATATTACACGGGATAATATTATTGGCTAACTACTCTAAACTTTATAATAGGCATAAATAATATTGAGTTGAACAGATAATTTACTGAAGTTGTTGATAATATAAATTATATTAATATAAATAAAAGTGTATAAGTATTTGTATTAAATATTTAAAAAAAAAATTGTATTTTAGATAAACACAAAAATAATTGCATAAAAAATTACTACCTTGTTAATACTTTTATTATTTGTCTTAAATAAACACACCTACTTTAAATCTAATAACAAGTAATTTAGTGACAATAAAAATTTTTGGTGGATATTTTGTCCATATATTTTATACATATAAAACTATTAAACGAGATGTTTTAGGCCAGTCCCGTCCAAATTTGCGAAGGGGTTAGGTTGATCAGGTATCCTTTGGAGGTGCTTATCCAGTTCTCTCTTGAACACTGTGAGGGTCGGCCAGTTATGTCCCTTATGTGTAGTGGAAGCGTGTTGAACAGTCTCGGGCCTCTGATGTTGATAGTTCTCTCTTGAACACTGTGAGAGGTCGGCCAGTTATGTCCCTTATGTGTAGTGGAAGCGTGTTGAACAGTCTCGGGCCTCTGATGTTGATAGTTCTCTCTTGAACACTGTGAGGGGTCGACCAGTTATGTCCCTTATGTGTAGTGGAAGCGTGTTGAACAGTCTCGGGCCTCTGATGTTGATAGTTCTCTCTTGAACACTGTGAGGGTTTGACCAGTTATGTCCCTTATGTATAGTGGAAGCGTGTTGAACAGTCTCGGGCCTCTGATGTTGATAGTTCTCTCTCAGAGTACCTGTTGCACCTCTGCTCTTCAACGGGGGTATTCTGCACATCCTGCCATGTCTTCTGGTCTCATGTGATGTTATTTCTGTGTGCAGGTTTGGACCAGCCCCTTTATTATTTTCCACGTGTAAATTATTATGTATCTCTCCCGCCTCCGCTCAAGGGAGTACAGATTTAGGCTCTTTAGTCAGTCCCAGTAATTTAGATGTTTTACTGAGTCGATTCTAGCAGTAAAGGATCTCTGCACGCTCTCCAGGTCAGCAACTTGGGAATTGAATTTTTGTAACTCATCAATACTGTAATTTGCTTAGCTAAATGAATTATAAGGTTCAGTCCCGAGCCCATTAAGTACACCAAAACAGAGCGCCTGAAGGAACCAACGTCGTCTATGCCTTCATATGCCCGCTTGGGGACTGTAAGCCCCAAAGAACTCAGTATATAGGCAAGACAACGACGTCTCTTTCTAGGCGATTAACAATGCACAAACAACAGGGCTCCATCAAGGAACATATAATCTCTTCTGACAACCAGACCATCACCAGAGAAGTCTTAACGAGCAACACAGAAATCATCGAAAAATACAGCGATAGCAGGAAACTCGACATCAGTGAGGCACTACACATCAAAAAGTCAACAGCCAATTAATGTACAACTATATTCTTCACTTCAAGACCCCAACCTTGCCCAACCAACATGGAAACAACAAGAGGAAGTATGGGCCAATAGGCCTTCTGCAGTTACTTCCATTCTTATGTTCTCATACCCATTGTTTTGTGTTCTGTCATAGCTTTGTCACCTCATCCAAAACTTTTGTACCATATCACCTCACCCAAAGCGAGTATAAGTTTGAATGTATTTTATGTGTAATCTAAGTCTTTGAAAATGTAATAAACATTACGAAACGCTTTCAGGCGCCAGACCAGGAATAAAGAATGAATTTTGGAGAGTTAATTTACCAATTACCCTCGACAGTGAAGAAGAACGTAAGAAATATAGAGAAGATTCTTATGTTCTTATGTGTTCCATCCCCCATTTGTCCCCATGTTTTTACCTTTATTGTCTTATCACCTGACCCAGTGCGGGTATAAATAAACCAGTTCTGAAAATTCTTTTCACTTGAGAATGAACCATGGAGGTTCGAAACGTTGTGCAAATTGTATAAATAAGTATAATACATTCTATAGTAATTCACTTTTTTCTTCACCTTGAAATTACGAAAATGAGTTTTGGAGAACTCCTCTTTCAGCTAAGCCCTGATGCTAAGAAAATAGTTAGAGGGATAGAAGCCCTAAATCAGAGGATAGTAAATACAGAATATGCGGTCATATTCAATGAGACATGTTTAAAAGAAAACCTGCTGCCAGTATTAAACCTGCCAGATAAATATACACACACACACACACATATATATATATAATATATATATATATATATATATATATATATATATATATATATTATATATATATATATATATATATTATATATAGTCACTTCTGGGGTGTGAGTTTTCAGTATATATATATGTTATTAAATATGACCGAAAAAGTAAGATTAATAATTCTAACACGAATTTTCTCGATCTTTCTTATGTTTCTTTTCACTGTTGATGGTAAATGAAAAATCAATTCTCCAAAATTCATTTTTATTTCTAGTCTGACGCAACACTTGAGCGCGTTTCGTAATACTTATTACATTTTCAAAGACTTTAGTTTACATACACACAACTATAACTGAACAGCTCTTTTATACCTGCATTTGGGTGAGGTGATGTAATACAATGGTTCTGGATGAGGTGAAAACACGAAATATTGGGTATAAGCTAAAAGTGAAAATACAGAACACGAAATATTGGGTATAAGCTAAAGGGAAGAATAGATCTGTAACTGCAGACGGCCTATTGGCCTATATTTCTTGATGCTTCTATATTGGAGCGGAGTCTTGAAGTGGGTAGAATATAGTTGTGCATTAATTGGCTTTTGATTGCTGGTGTTGACTTCTTGATGTGTAGTGCCTCGCAGATGTCAAGCCGCCTGCTGTCGCTGTATCTATCGATGATTTCTGTGTTGTTTACTAAGATTTCTCTGGTGATGGTTTGGTTGTGGGAAGAGATTATATGTTCCTTAATGGAGCCCTGTTGCTTATGCATCGTTAAACGCCTGGAAAGAGATGTTGTTGTTTTGCCTATATACTGAGTTTTTTGGGGCTTACAGTCCCCAAGAGGGCATTTGAAGGCATAGACGACGTTGGTCTCTTTTAAAGCGTTCTGCTCTGTGTCTGGAGAGTTTCTCATGAGTAGGCTGGCCGTTTTCTTGGTTTTATAGTAAATCGTCAGTTGTATCTTCTGATTTTTGTCTGTAGGGATAACATTTCTATTAACAATATCTTTCAGGACCCTTTCCTCCGTTTTATGAACTGTGGAGAAGAAGTTCCTGTAAAATAGTTTAATAGGGGGTATGGGTGTTGTATTAGTTGTTTCTTCAGAGGTTGCATGGCGTTTTACTTTCCTTCTTATGATGTCTTCAACGAAACCATTGGAGAAGCCGTTGTTGACTAGGACCTGCCTTACCCTACAGAGTTCTTCGTCGACTTGCTTCCATTCTGAGCTGTGGCTGAGAGCACGGTCGACATAAGCGTTAACAACACTCCTCTTGTACCTGTCTGGGCAGTCACTGTTGGCATTTAGGCACATTCCTATGTTCGTTTCCTTAGTGTAGACTGCAGTGTGGAAACCTCCGCTCCTTTCCATGACTGTTACATCTAGAAAGGGCAGCTTCCCATCCTTCTCCATCTCGTAAGTGAAACGCAACACAGAATTCTGCTCAAATGCCTCCTTCAGCTCCTGCAGATGTCTGTCATCAGGTACCTGTGTAAAAATGTCGTCAACATACCTGCAGTATATGGCCGGTTTCAAGTTCATGTCGACTAAGACTTTTTTCTCGATGGTACCCATGTAGAAGTTCGCAAACAGGACGCCTAGGGGAGAACCCATGGCGACCCCATCTACTCCAAACTTGTACTAAAGAGGCACCCTTCTTGAGCCCGGATGGGCACATGTATAAGCAAGTAGATATATATATATATATATATAGATATATATATATATTATATATATATATATATATATATATATATATATATATATATATATATATATATATATCGTACCTAGTAGCCAGAATGCACTTCTAGGCCTACTATGCAAGGTCCGATTTGCCTAATAGGCCGAGTGATTTTCTTTATTTTGAATAAATTGTTTACAATTAGTTTTATTTGAATTATTATTACTATATTATATTAAGAACATAAATTATTGACTTAGTTGTGTTAGTTTAGGTTAGGTTAAGATAGGTTAGGTTAGGTAGGGTTGGTTAGGTTAGGTTAGGTTAGGTAGGGTGGTTAGGTTCGGTCATATATCTATGTTAGTTTTAACTCAAATTTAAACAAATTAACTCATTCACAATGAAATTGATACCTTTATAATTCATAAGAAAAATTGGAAAACAAATTATCAATTCAGGAAAACTTGGCTTATTAGGCAAATCAGCCCTTGCATAGTAAGTAGGCCGAGAACTGCGTTCTGGCTACCATGTACGATATATATATAAATATAAATATTATTTATTTTGGATTTCTTATCCATCAAAAAAGTTAGTTGAAATTAAAGTTTTTGTGGGTAGTCAAATTATGGAGTACGTTTGCCCATTTTATTGAAATAAAAAAACAATAAACAAAGACCTGATTATTTTATGCAATAATTTGTAAATTTACAAAAAAAATTTACTTCCTTTTATCAAAAACAAATTTCATATTAACAGTTTTTTTTATATATTGTAAATATATTATTTCTTTTACACTGCCTCAGAAAAATATAACTTTAACATAATTACTCTCGATGACTGTTATAAGTTTAGAGCAGTTTACCTGCAATATAGTTTGGGTTGGAAGGGGTTATATGAAGGAAGAAAACGTAAAATAGTATGGGAAACTTTTATATTTAAACATCCAACCTTCCGTTTCTAAACTTGACAGCGGAGAGTTGCGTGTTGGACGCGGTCGCGATTGGGTGTGTTGTGAGTGAGTTCTCGCGGAGGTGGCCGGTGTCATGGCGGCTGATGGAGACGCACGTGGCGTCTCTCCTACAACCATGGACGATACCTTAGAAGCTGTTGAAAAACCACTACCGCATACCACAAAATTGGATCTTGAACGTCACCCGGTCATAGAAGAGGAGCCCGAAGGAGAATTCTTGGACAGCAAATACCATAGTAAGGCGAAAGATTGGAGGCAAAGCGCCGCCATTCAGCAGAGGTAAACAGAAATGAGGCCGACGCCACGCGGCCTCAGTATCAACATCCACTTAACCAAGGTAGGCCAAGCTCTTCTGATTACAAACCTTTATCATTGCTTTTGATGGCGAAGATGAGTATTTTCCGAAATAGTAGGGCACAAAGCATCCTATAAATGCCATCCCCAAAAAATTCGGGATCGACGTGCACGATATCAGACCAAATAAACTAAAGAACCTGATCGCAGTGGATCACAACCACAGCGCGGAACTGGAGATTTCCGACATTACTGACATCTGTGGTTACAAAGTTAGTGCTATAAACCACTAGGAGACAGACTAGTGAAATATGTAATCCGGCATGTTGTAGACATCAGCGCAGAAGACATCAAGGCACAACTCAAGACGAATGGCATCCCACTCTATGAAGTAAAAAAATTTATGCGACGAACGAACGGAGAACTGAGTGATACAGGCACCGCCCTGCTTACTTTTCTTGACTACGTTCCCCTGATAGGATTTGGTTGAACGGCTTCCTCCATAAACTAGAGGAGTATGTTCCACGCCCCACCCAATGTTTTAAATGTAAGGGTTTTAACCATACCTCGAAAGGCTGCACTAAAGATATTAATGTGGGAAATGCTCTGGTTCCCACTACACACAAAGCTGTGCATCGGATACACTCACCTGCTCAAACTGTGGTGGCGACCACGACATCACATTTAAACAATGTCCTTCTTACGTAGCAGCAGCAGCGAAAATGAAGGCTCTCCCTACCACCAACCTGCTATACAGCAGTGCATTAAAACGACCTTCCTCAGCCCATCACCAACCTCTACCTCACACTCAACCACAACCTTCGCGTGTACCGGATATCCCTGTCTCCGACAATCCCGCAACCCCAGGGTCCAACCATCTCTCACATACACACAACTGAATCCTGATTTAGTTGAACTCTTGTCACTCGCATCGAAAATGATCTTATTGAAACGATTGTTACTCGCATCGAAAATGCACTAGAAAAGACCCTGGACCGACTTCTAACAAAAATTTTTGCCCAAGTACCACAACCCACCCTGAGGCTGACCCAACAGACCCCCCATCAACAGCTACAGACACTGACATCCGCCCAAATAAAGCTACCATTGCTGGACACACATTGTTTGATCAGATGATGGAAAACTCCTAATTACCTCCTTAGCGCGCCTCACCAAAACCACTCCCCAGGCTGACGTGCCACAAACCCCAACCACCAGTACCAAGAGCAAGACACAACCCCCGTCCACATCTAGGTATCCAACACACACCACTATTGGCGCACCAAAGAAACAGACACATCCACAACACAAACATCCTAAATGGCTCCCCTAACCTTCATGACTTGGAACGCAAAAAGCGTTAAAACATCCCTCACAGAACTTAAACAATTCCTCTACTCATCCAAACCGGACTTAGCATTCATCACCGAATCCTGGCTCACTCCCAAACAAAATCCCGTATTTAAAAATTTCAGATGCAGAGACTGGACAGACCCAACCGTATGGGGGGTGGTATTTTCCTTCTAACACGAAGTAATATGACATGTAACCTGTAACACTAACGTATTTTGTGAACGGTAAACTAGAAGTTCTAGCATGCCTAATACCTTACAATGGTACACACATATCCTTTCTGGTATATACAACCCTGGAGGCACAATAAACTCAAATGAACTGGAATTTTATCTTAACCAATTACGACACCGATCATTGTTACAGGTGATCTCAATGCTAACCACCCCACATGGAGTCGAGGTACCCAAAATACTGTGGCACCGATCTCTACAACTACTTAGACACTACACCATATCTCTTCTTTCGCCGCCCTACCTTGCAACCTACTTTAACTACAGAACCAATTATGAAGCCTCACTGGACATCTGCTTTGGCTCTGCACACTTTCAACATGAACTACAGTTTCATACTGGACCAGATATTGGTAGTGACCACAAACCCCTCATTATAAAATTTACTAACTTTCAGCCACCAACCCACCCGCTTACGCTTCCCAAGTGGAACATTAAGTACCTAGACAAGAAAAAATGGGCCGATGTTGTTCGCCTCCCAGACACAGACGAAGTAGAGACCCTAACAAGCGACTGTCCACAATCACCTCGGCCATAACTCTGCAGCCACCCAAATGCTCAAGAAAACTTCAGGACATAGGCCAACAACAAACACTTAAACCGTGGTGGAACG
>WNGS01113158.1:60218598-60241789 GCA_020271785.1 Procambarus virginalis
ATGGAAATATTAAAACTCGCCCAAAGAGTTGCCAGAAAAGATGCAGAAAAAACTGTAGCAAAAGATGTAAGAAGAATCGTGGAAAGACTTGTCTCGGTAACTGCGGCAAGAACTGCCGCAAGATTTGTCGTGAGAATCGTACTCTCGTGGTCGAAATAGGAAAACTGGTTCACATCAGAACCGTTCTGCTTCTAATGGCAACAGAAAGCCTCTTAAAGATGTTTTACCCCTCGATGGCATTAGTGAAATAACAAATTTTGTGCCATCTAATATTGAACATCCAGTTTCAAACCAAGAAGGTAATCAAAATATCCAGGAAACAGTGCGAGATGAACAGTAAAAATTCCCTAAAAGGGGTGTTAAAAACTATTTAGTTAAGCAGAATGAAGCAGAGTACTGTACTGTACACTCCTATAGAGGCTTGCAAATAACTGTGGCACCTTGCAGCCAATAATTCATTGACAGTGTTGAAGATACTCTAATAATAATCGAAGATTAGTCAAATAGAACTACAAATAAATGCTTTTCAATTTGTTTTAGATGCCTATTATCTCTTTTGCAAGATACTTGTCTAGACATTTTTTGTTGCTGTAATTGTTCTTTTTGAAATTGATTTTATAGTCGTGTGTAAGAAAAATATACAAACATTTTCATAAATCAAATAATAATATGAGGTAATATCAACTGCATAAACCTCAGGACTTATAAACGATGTGAAATGACTGTGTGTGTGATCTTATAATCGCTAAATGATGAAGTGTCATCATGAACAATAAGTATCCCGGATATCATCTTTACGTTCAGAGTATTAGATCCTTCATCTTCAGTCCGTTGTTTAGTGAGTGGCGTAGCCTCTATAGTTTGTTGTATCATTGGGTCAGAACAGTTCAGGCCACGACGAAACATCTTCAGAGCTTGACGCAAAGGCTGCAAAAATATAAAAATTCCATTAGATATGCCAAAAAGATTTTATGAAGTATCTTTCCAAGAAGCAATTTAAAGACTTGAAAATTAAATAAACTTTTTTTTTATTGCAGTCAAGTAAGCTGTATCTTGGAATGAACTACCAAGAAAAGAAATTGCTGTAAAGAAAACTAAGTTTTATTATTAATTTAAAGCACACAAAAGCTGTATATAAAAGTATGGAAAAGACAACTTTAGGTGCTGACAACCAACACATTCGCCTTAACCCCTCGACTGCGCAACGCACCTGCACTGCAGGCCCTCGACGGGGGGTCGGGTATTTGTATTTTTCACGTTCCATTCAAAACTGGCGCGCGGTGAACCGGGTACGAAATGGATGCCTGGGGGCCCCATTGATCGTCCGCCATCTTGAAAAAAAATCCCAGCATGCCTTGCGGCTGTGGGGAGCCTCAGTTTCAAAGCAGCAACCATATCTGACGAATCGTCTTCGAGCTCCCGCTCCACTGTGACCCGCGGTCATAGAAAACGACTCTCTGAGGAGGAGATACGCGACCTTTTGTATGATGACGGTGCTATGGATGATGACTTAGACTATGATCCAGAGAAAGACCTTACACAGAGGTCTGATACAAGTGAGGGAGAGACTGAGGTGGATGATGTGGCGAGCGTGTACAGTACACGCGCCTTGCCCGGCCTGCCTCGCCGCCCTGGGTCAACACCGTTATCATCACCACCATCATGTATGTCCCCAGATGCAAGTTTATTCAGTGACAGTACATACGATGAATCTTTCTCGGGCTTCAGTGACATAGGCTCCGATACAAGTAGTGTGGACAACCTGAGTACAAGCAGCGAGGGTGTTACCAGGCGGGGTTTTGCCGCTTCAGCAACACGTCGCGGCAGGCGGCAGCGTGTCTCGCAGCAACAGGGCAATGACAACAGTGGCCCCTCAACATCAGGTGTTTGTGGTAGGCGTATGTTACGTAAATCTGCCTCATCGCCTACCATACCCTCACGCAGCTCCAGCACCAAATGACGTAGCCGTGTTTTTGGTGCTCGTGATGGTGTTGGCCGTGGTGTTGGCGCCATCACCAAACCCCCAGGTGCACTTGTGTGGGAGGATTGTGCCACATTTGTCCCACGAATACCAACGTTTGATGCCACTACTGGGGATGATATGGCAGAAATGAAATATTCCAAGCATATTTCGACAACAAATTCATGACCTATCTTGTGACTGAGACAAACAGGTATGCTCACAGCCTCGTAGATGCCGGCATTTTACCTGCCTCACGCCTCACGCGATGGAAGGACACGACAATTGATGAAATGTATGTGTTTCTGGCACTCAGCATGACGATGAAGCACTCCGAGAAAGCTGTCATCCAGGATTATTGGAGCAAAGACAGCCTTGTTCCATCGCTCGTGTTCATCCGATATGTCGCGTGATAGATTCCTCTTGATTCTCAGGTGCCTGCATTTCGAGAATAATGCAAATGAGGACAGACACAACAGACTGTACTCATCTAGCTGTACTCACCTAGTTGTGCTTGTGGGGTTGAGCTTTAGCTCTTTGGTCCCGCCTCTCAACCGTCAATCAACATGTGTACAGGTTCCTGAGCCTATTGGGCTCTATCATATCTACACTTGAAAACTGTGTATGGAGTCAGCCTCCACCACATCACTCCCTAATGCATTCCACTTGTCAACCACTCTGACACTAAAAAAGTTCTTTCTAATATCTCTGTGGCTCATTTGGGCACTCAGTTTCCATCTGTGTCCCCTAGTGCGTGTGCCCCTTGTGTTAAATAGACTATCTTTATCTACCCTATCAATTCCCTTGAGGATCTTGAATGTGGTGATCATGTCCCTCCTAACTCTTCTGTCTTCCAGCGAAGTGAGGTTTAATTCCCGTAGTCTCTCCTCGTAGCTCATACTTCTCAGCTCGGGTACTAGTCTGGTGGCAAACCTTTGAACCTTTTCCAGTTTGGTCTTATCCTTGACTAGATATGGACTCCATGCTGGGGCTGCATACTCCAGGATTGGCCTAACATATGTGGAAGGTACGGAAGGTGTTCAGTGACATGAGGCATTTCAGGGATTGTTTTGTACTTGCACAGAATGTGGTAATCGACGAATTGCTAGTACGTACTGTTCAAGGGGTGACTGGCATTCAAACTGTACATCCCATCAAAGCGGCACCGTTTTAGACTGAAGTTTTTCGTACTGTGAGACTGGTATGGTCTTGGACATGATTTTGTATTCTGGTACAGACATCGACATACCAGCTCACGACCCACACGGGTTCTCCGGCAGTGTCGTAAAAACCCTGATGGAACCGTTGCTGAACAAGGGGCATATACTGTTCACCAACAACTCTTACACCAGCCCTTTGTTGACCAGATACCTCCTTGCCCACAACACCGGCGTATGTGGCACTGTGAAGGCCCACAGGAAGGAAATGCCATTGTTTGGCATGGAATAGCAGTGGGTGACTGCCAGCTGCGCAAGAGTGACAATATGCTGTCAGTGCGGTGGAAGAACAGTACTTCACAGACTTGCATGCGCAAGTCTGTGAAGTGGGCGAAAAAGTTCTTCTTCCACCTAAGATACTGGAGGGCCAAGTACCAAATCTGCACAGTAAAATAACGACGTACTGGAGTGAACGATATGGAAGAAAATGCAGAATAGAACCAGTGAAGAGCAGAGGTGCCATAGGCACAATCAGAGAACACTGTATAAACACATCAGAGGTCCGTGGTTGTTCAATGTCCTCCCAGCAAGCATAAGAAATATTGCCGGAACAACCGTGGACATCTTCAAGAGGAAACTAGATTTATTCCTCCAAGGAGTGCCGGACCAACCGGGCTGTGGTGGGTATGTGGGCCTGCGGGCTGCTCCAAGCAACAGCCTAGTGGACCAAACTCTCACAAGTCAAGTCTGGCCTCGGGCCGGGCTTGGGGAGTAGAACTCCCGAAAGCCTCTGCAGGAAAACACCAGGCATACCAGGTAAGGCTGGCCACAGACCAGGCTGCTACGACAGTAGAGTCACTGCTACGACGTATGAGTCACAGCCTGGTTGATCAGGTATCCTTTGGAGGTGCTTATCCAGTTCTCTCTTGAACACTGTGAGGGGTCGGTCAGTTATGTCCCTCATGTGTAGTGGAACTGTGTTGAACAGTCTCAGGGCCTCTGATGTTGATAGTTCTCTCTTGAACACTGTGAGGGGTCTGCCAGTTATGCCCCTTGTGTGTAGTGGATGCGTGTTGAACAGTCTCAGGGCCTCTGATGTTGATAGAGTTCTCTCTCAGAGTACCTGTTGCACCTCTGCTTTTCAACGGGGGTATTCTGTAAATTATTATGTATCTCTCCCGCCTGTGCTCAAGGGAGTACAGATTTAGGCTCTTTAGTCGGTCCCAGTAATTTAGATGTGTTACCGAGTGGATTTTAGCAGTAAAGGATCTCTGCACGCTCTCCAGGTCAGCAATTTCTCCGGCTTTGAAAGGGGCTGTCATTGTGCAGCAGTACTCCACTCTAGAGAGCACAAGCGTTTTGAAAAGTATCATCATCGGTATAGCATCTCTAGGCTGAAAGTTCTTGTTATCCAACCTGTCATTTTTCTTGCAGTTGTGGCGGCTACTTTATTGTGTTCTTTAAAGGTAAGGTCTTCCGACATGAGTACACCCAGATCCTTTACATTGCCTTTTCGTTCTATGTTATGATTTGCCCGAGTTTTGTACGTGGTTTCCGTTTTTATATTTCATTTTTTCCGTAGCGCATGAGCTGGAACTTATCTTCGTTAAACACCATATTATTTTCTGTAGCCCATAGAAAGACCTGATCTACATCTGATTGGAGGTTTGCTGTGTCCTCTATGTTGCCTACTTTCATGAAGATCCTAGTGTCATCTGCAAAGGATGATACAGTGCTATAGGTTGTGTTCTTGTCTATGTCTGATATGAGGATGAGAAAAACTACTGGAGCAAGCACAGTACCCTGAGGGACTGAGCTCTTCACAGTTGATGGGCCGGATTTTATTTTGTTGACTATTACACATTGGGTTCTGTAAGTCAGGAAATTGTAGATCCATCTGCCTATTTTTCCGGTAATTCCTTTTGAACGCATTTTATGTGCAATAACACCATGGTCACATTTATCAAAAGCTTTTGCGAAATCTGTGTAAATTACATCAGCGTTTTGTTTGTCTTCCATAGCATCTAATGCCATATCATAGTGGTCCAGCAACTGCGACAGGCAAGAGCGCCCTGTTCTGAAACCATGTTGTCCGGGATTATGGAGATGCTGTGATTCCATGTATTTTGTGATCTTACTTCTTAGCACTCTCTCAAAAATTTTTATGATGTGCGATGTTAGTGCTATCGGTCTGTAATTTTTTGCCTCTGCCTTATTTCCTCCTTTATGGAGTGGTGCTATCTCTGCTGTTTTTAGTATGTCAGGGATAATGCCAGTATCTAGGCTTTGTCTCCACAGAATGTGAAGGGCCTGCGATAGTGGTTTTTTACAGTTCTTGATGAATATAGAGTTCCAAGAATCCGGGCCTGGTGCAGAGTGCATAGGCATACTGTTTATGGCTTCTTCAAAATCCAGTGGGGATAATGTGACGTCTGATATATGATTTGATGTTGGTATCATATCCATGAAAAATTCATTTGGGTTATCAATCTTTAGTGCGTTTAGTGGCTCACTGAAAACAGAGTCGTACTGCTTCCTCAGTAACTCACTCATTTCTTTGTTGTCATCGGTGAAAGTTCCATCTCCCTTTCGCAGGGGCCCGATACTAGATGTGGTTTTTGATCTTGATTTTGCATAGGAGAAAAAACATTTTGGATTTCTCTCTATTTCACTGATGACCTTTTGCTCTCTTTGCCTCTCCTGGGTTTTGTATGATTCTTGTAGCTTGAGTTCAATTATTTCTATTTCTCTACCTAACCTTCTTCGCCATTCTTGAGGTAGGGTGCGACTCTCAAGTTGTTCCACGATTCGTTTTCTTCGCCTATATAGGGAACGACGTTCCCATTCCAATCTGCATCTCTTTCACTTTTTTCTTAGGGGTATGCGGTTTGAACATATTTCTATTGTAGCCTAAACCATTTCTATTGTAACCTAAACCAAGGAGTGATCAAATAGTGCATTATTAAAAATAAAAAAATAAATAATGTAGTGCAAAAGTTTGACACCACAAGAATTTGTGAAATCTTAAAACATTTATCATTTTCTAAAAAGATTACTGAATTGTCTGAAGATATCTCGGTCACCCCCCAAATAACCTCCCCAAATAACTCCCCCTACTAATTAGTACTTCTTTATACAATTTTATTTATTTTTGATTGGTAACCTGCTAATCAGAGATAATGCAAAATTCAGTTATAATAACTTCAATTAACATTGAAGAACATTAGCCATTATCTTAAGGTTATCTTGAGATGATTTCGGGGCTTATTGTCCCCACGGCCCGGTCCTCAACCAGGCCTCCACCCCCAGGAAGCAGCCCGTGACAGCTGACTAACTCCCAGGTACCTATTTACTGCTAAGTAACAGGAGCATCAGGGTGAAAGAAATTCTGCCCAATGTTTCTCGCCGGTGCCCGGGACCACGGGATTATGTGTCCAGTGTTCTGTCCGCTCAGCCACCGGCTTTACCACTAGTAAAATATACAGTTGCAATACTGGATTGTATTTTTACCCATTATATAATTAAAATTATTCGTGGTATTATTCAGCTGCGTAACCAGTCTGAATACTGTATCACCTAACCGGTGCTCCTCTTCATCCAAAATTATAAGCAATTAGCGTGAGTGATGCATTGTACCATCATTCTAGGTAGAGTTTTCATGGGTTCTGATGGCATTGAAGATCTGTGCCTCGTCTGCCACTTTGTAAGGTATTTTGGACCAGGTCAGTGCTTGCATTTTTTGGACGTACTGCATGGTGAATTAGTTTCAAGTCATCAGTTGCCCTAATCACTTGCAGGTCACCCCCTCTACACCTTGCAGCGGCACTGCACGGTCATTTTTGATGCTAGCTGCCATATTAGGATGTCACCTGTGCACTTTTAGGCCACTGTGTCCAGAATTTGCAAGGTTGTTTTGAGTGTTTCTTGGCTCATTTTCCTGGATCTTAGGCATGCTCCTTTCCTGAGTTCAGGGTTTGGCTTGCATTCAGCACAGGCACCTCTTACATTCATTAAAAAAACTCTGCTGTTTTGGCTTAACAATGATGCTTGGCTCTTTCCAAAACTGATTTGCAAGGTCCTACAATGTCTTATTCTTCAAAGAATCTGGTATGGGATCTAGCTGTTATGGGCCAGGCCCACCCTCTTTCTCTGCCTTGGTCGGCCCTGCTGCTGCTGCACCTACAAACTTTGGCTGGCGTAAGAGTGTGTCAATTTTTCCACTGGTTTCTTTTGCACCTTAAGAGCAACATGGCTCCTGTTTGGGTGATCAGGGCCAGATTACCCAATAGGCCAAGTAGGCCACAGCCTAGGGCCCACCATGTATATGTTTAGCCTTTAAATAGCCACATTGACCAGAGGGTGGAGTCCATTTAGCTATTTTGACCTAGGGGGGGGGGGGTCCAAAAACGGCTAGATCTGGCTCTATGATGTTCACCCCAAACAGTGACTGAGGGCACTTCACTGCTTTCTTCAGTAGACATTCTGGGGATGTATTTTGTGTGGCTCATTTGCCCAAGTAAAAGACCATAAATGAAATACTGTAGAAAGGAATCCAAAATATATTTTCTCTTGTGCAAAATCTAGAACAAAAACTACATTTTGCAAGGGGTCCTTGTGTAACAGTCGAAGCTGTTTAAGATAGGTGACTGTATTGAAGGTAGTGTGGATACGCCCTTCTACAAAAAATGCAGTGGAGTGGTAGTTCTGCTTTGGAAGGTTGGAAAAGGTTCATCCCAGGAGATTAGAGCAGAGGTGTGGAAGCAAGGATCACCAGTTTCTTGTATTCAAATTATCACTTTTGAAAAATTCATGTATTAAGGTAACTGTAATTAATAACCTCTTGTATGTAGATTAATTTAACATCATGTATAAATAATCAAATCTCCTCTTTAGTTCAAGATCAGACGACTCATGTAAGGACTGGCAACACCTGCCTAGCTTAGGTTAGGTCGCCAGCATGAGACTGGTCTCACCCTCACCTTCACCCTCCCTCTACTCCATGACTCCTCCTTGCTGTTAATTCAATAATGTAGAGAAATGCAAGTTATCATTCAATATTGTATTCAATAATTTACCTGCTCAAGTATCTAGGTAATTTTCCAGTTGTTTTGGAATGATGATTAGGTCGCCTTTAGCGATCAGTACAAGATTAATCTTTGTTAATCATCCTTGAAGATTAATTTGGCAACTAGCCTAGGTCAGTCTCAGCTTGAGAGAGCAGGCTAAGTAGTTCAGTGTGGTTTGAGCAGCGACTGGAGGAGGTGGCTCTTCCCTGGGGGGAGGTCAAGGTCACGACCTCTGGCCCAGGACTTTGCAGGGGGAAGAGGGGCAAGGTTAAGTCTCAATGTTAATGTATTGTTTAATAAACATCATGTCATTTGCCTAAATTAGGATATTGTCAGCTGGAGTGTGTTCAATTATAATAAATTTGTGTTGGAATAAATTTGATTATTCATTTATTCGTGTTTAGTGAGTTCCCTGTCTTGTGTTTCATGATTATGCGGATCTTGAGATCCTTGGCTTTGGGCGATAACACCATGGGTTCTCTGTAAGTTTCTTTATCTTTTCAATAGACGTTTCCTTGTTCTAGTTCAGTAAGCCACATTTGATAGCAAGTTCATCCCTCCTATTCATAACTGGGGATCCATATTCAGGGGATTATGTCTAATGGGCAACTTCCTGTTTCATCATCCATTAGGGGGGATTAATCAGGGCCAAGTGAATCAGGTGGTGGCGGTGGAATGTTCTAGAATTCTCTAGAGTTATGGGTAGCTGATCAAGTACAATACCTTGTTGGTGTAGTACCTAGGTAATCAAATACTTAGGTGATAAGGTGTTGAACTGGAGAGGTTGCCGTGGTAACTCTGGGGAACTCTAGAATAGTTAACTAAGGGCGGGATAATGGACAGTACTGTAGAGTCATTTCCCCCGTCCCCGTTACACTTGTGCAAGAGTGGTGGAATCTTCACAGATGACAATATAAAGAAATGAGTGAAATACTGAGGCTTCAGTACAATTCTTAATCTGCCAACCAGATAAGGACCTATTATACAAATACCAAATTATGTGCAGTACTCTCATATGTGACCTATCCCAGTGACTGAAGCAGGAACTGCAGAATGTCTCTTAATAGGTTTTTGTATTGGCCTCACATGATTAACTCATTGGCATTATATCATGGTCATGTGCTAGTCTCTGTTCCATCACCTTACTGTCAGAAGTACATTGTTTTAACAGTCACAGTCCTTACCTTGCGATGATTTCAGGACTCAACGTCCCGGTCCTCTACCAGGGCTCCTCAAAGAATATCTGGAATGATTGGAAAGTCTTTTTCCATTGTTCCAATGAGCATACCTGGAGAGGGTTCTGGGAGTTCTTTTACTCCCTGAGCCCTTGGTCCAACAAGCTGTTGCTTGGAGCTGCCCACAGGCCCACATATTCACCACAGCCTGGTTGGTCCGGCACTTCTTGCAAGAACCTGTCCAAGTGCCTCTTGAATATATCCACTTTCATTCCGACAATATTTCTAATAATTGCTGGGAGGGTGTTGAACAGCCGTGGACCTCTGATGTTCAGTGTTCTCTGATTGTGACTATGGCACCTCTACTCTTCACTGTTTCTATTCTGCATTTCCTTCCGTATCTTTCACTCCAGTATGTTGTTATTCTACTGTGCAAATTTGGTAAATCCATCTTGTACTGATTATACTGATGAAGTCTTACATCCATCAGTACAATCCTCTGTGAAATCCTACGCCATTAACAACACTCATTATGTCTTCCTGCTCTAGTACTGGCATCTTGCATATCTCACAACTTTGGATTATTCTTTACCACAGATGGCTCAGATAATTAAGGCCTGCATCGTGATGTATGTGATAAAAAATAGTCCACAAAACTTATGTAAAAAAAAATTGCATTTAGCAAATTTGAACAAAGGAAATAATTACATGTGCCAGTTATCCATTTAAAAATAGGTTCTAAAATAGGTCACCAGAGCTACATGGCCAATTATGACAAAAACAATTTTCTTTCATAATAAGTGTTTCAAAATATGAAACAAGAGCAACAAATAACTAGGTCTGACAAGAATGTTATATCAGGTATTCCTACTGGAAATATTTAATTACGATTATGTTTTAAAAAATAATAATAATAATAATACAGTACAGGTAATAATAATAATATGGAAATTTGTGATAACTGTAAATGACAACTTCGCATACATACCTTTGACTTCTTGTATGGCATGACGAAAGTAGGTATGAATACTGCCCCAAGTTGACGACCCATTATAAGGAATGGTTTCCTGGAAGGAGCAATGGAACAACAGCTTGCTTCTTCAGTCAAAGAGAAACGAATGCGTTTCAGCGCTCGTCTCTCATCCTCCGTAGACTTCATGCTCTTGTATATTCGTCTAGACTTCTTGATCACCAGTTGTGCTCTGCGCTGTTTCTTCACACGTGTTTTCACAACTAGGAAAGTAAGGAAAATGTTAAAATGGCAGATATATAGTTTTGTATGAAATATGTAACAAATTGTACAGAAATGAATTGATAATTATTCAAATCTGACCTTGAATTAGATTTGAAGCTCATAAATGTAACCAGTGAAGGAAATTAGCTTTGAAAAGTAGGTTTATTCTGGTTTTGGGAACTAAGTAAAAAACATATGAGATCACATTGTAAACAAAAGATCATACAGTAATTGGACTTATTCTTCTAACATTCTTTGATGCTTCCAGCAACCTGTTCTTTATCTTTTCAATTAACTTAAGAATGCAAGAATGAAGGAAACGGCAGAAGTCCTATTGGCCTATATGAGGTAGCTCCTATTGCCCCATACGAGGCAGTTCCTATTGGCTCACAAGAGGCATTTTGTGTTCTATTTTTTGTTGATACAATATATTTATATTTATATTTACAGTATATCCCCTTAAATAAATATGATTATTTTTTGGCAAATTTCTAAATTAGTTGCTGTATTTATATGATATACAGTACAGTATACTGTATAGTATTCATGTTTATATTTTAATAAATGGTTTCTCTCTCATCCTTGCACCTCAGGTTTACCAAAAAATATTATGCAATAATTGCCTTTGATAATTTGTCTAATTTTATTTCATGCTTTTTCCTGTAGGCCGGTCGGCTGAGCGGACAGCACACTGAACTTGTGATCCTATGGTCCCGGGTTTGATCCCGGGCGCCGGCAAGAAACAATGGGCAGAGTTTCTTTCACCCTATGCCCCAGCAGTAAAATAGGTACCTGGGTGTTAGTCAGCTGTCACGGGCTGCTTCCTGGGGGTGGAGGCCTGGTCGAGGACCGGGCCGCGGGGACACTAAAGCCCCGAAATCATCTCAAGATAACCTCAAGATAGGCAATTTCGATAGTTTTGTGTACACCTCTTACTTTAACGTTGCCTACATATTATTCTGAATCTGAACTAACAATCAAGAATCCCATTGTTCAATTCCCAGGCAGGACAGAAATGGTTGGGCATGTTTCCTTTCACCTGATGCCTCTGGTCTCCTTTACAGTAAAATAGGTATCTGGGAATTAGGCAACTGTTGGTCTCCATATTCTGTTTAACTTCCATCAAAATATTTCTTTCACATACTGTATTACTTTTTCAGTGTGAATCTTTTGGATATGAATGAACACCTTCCACTTCTCCCTCTCAGTCTCCATGTAAAGCTCAGTCTCTGCGTGCCTTGCACTTTCCCCTCCTGCCCTATCCAAAGAACATAAAAGACTAGGGAAATGATCCAGTCTTACATTAGTAGATCCAGTCTTACAAAACACAACGTTTTCTAAACATTACAACATTGTAACAATGTAAAAATAGTAAATCTAATAATATATTGTGGTTACATTGTGTATAAGCTGGGGGAATAAGAATGATGGCATGTATACTCACCCAGGTCTGCCCGGCAGTAGTTGTCCAGGATGTTCTCGTAGGTCTCAACGGGACTGCAGGCCGGGCACTCCCCATCTGTGGCCACAAGGTTGCCATGAAATAAGCATTACTAATCTTTTTGTTCAACACATTCTCTAGCCTACACCATTCTTGACAATGTTTACAGGAAAATATAAACAAATTTTAATTTGGAAGTCTAATTTTCACTAGAATACATGACATTGATGGTTTAATGGCATTTATATAGGAGTTAACATAATTTTTTACATTTTTATATTTAATTTGACATATTGACCAAGATCTTGGATAAATAAATTTGTTTAGTTATACTTACTGAACAATGAAATCTCAAGAATGTGATGCATCTATGAGAACATATTGGGATTGTACGAGGGTATCGAACCCGTGACCCTGGACTCCACTGGCATATGCACTACCGACTGGACCTTTATGTGCTGAAAAGTATTTCGGTAGCAAGTGTGCCCAAGGAGTCAAAAGATGTGGGTTCTATTCCATTGTATGACCCCAATATTTTTCCTTTACTTGCTGTTACTACTTATAAAAATTTGTTTAGCCACACTAAACTTGTTTACTGAACTATTTGGTTAAACATTGAGATTTTGTGCTTGAAACTCTCACCCTAATAATCCCTGGGAATTAGGCAACTGTTGCAGGTTGCATCCTGGAGAGGATCAGTCACTGACAGACCTGAGTACCCTAACAGACTTTTTGTCCTCAAAATGGGAAACCATAGGAATGTTTTCTTTCATCAGAGCCTGTTAACAACCAATGCTGTAGTGTATGGTACAAGTAACAACAGCCTTGCTGGTCAGGAAGAACAAGAAAACTCTACCTCAGGATGGACTATGAGGCACGAGAAATAGAATCTCTAGTCACAAGGACCCAGTGTTGGATGTAGTTTTTGTTCTAGATTTTGCATAGAAGAAAAAGTATTTTGTATTCCTCTGTTTCACCGATAGCCTTTTGTTTATACTAGTATTATTCAATACCTCTCTCGTCACCTTTCTAGGGAGATTTGAGACAATTCCAATAGTTTAGGTGCTTTATCACGACTGTGTGTCGTATATGTTCTCTGTACTCCAATATTTCGTCTGCTTCAGCAATCTTTCCTGCTCTGAAGGAGACTGAGTATTAAGCAGTACTCTAGACGGGTCAGCACAAGTGATTTGAATAGCATGAGCATTGTGATGGGATCCCTGGATTTGAAGGTTCCTGTAATACAGCCTAGCATTTTTCTGGCTGATGCAATATTTGCTTGGTTATTCTCCATAAACGTTAGATCATCAGACATCATATTCCCAGATGCTTTACATGATGCTTTCCTACTATGGGTAGATTTTATTGTGTTTTGTACCCTATATTTTGTTTAAGGTCTTCATTTTTACCATATCTAAGTACTGTGCCTGACATTTATCACTGTTAAACATGTTATTTTCTGCTACCCAATTGAGAACTTGATTAATATCGGCTAGTAGTTTTCCAATGCCTTCTATAGAATTAATTTTCCTGCTGATTTTTGTGTCATTTGCAAAAGATGACACAAAGCTGTGACTTGTATTTCTGTCTATATTTGATATGAAAATATAATAGAGCAACTGAATTTAATGCCTTCTTCTCATCAAATGTTGCTGACTGCCAGAAAAATCCCAGAAATCGTTGGGTGTCTGATAGGTTAGGTTAGGGCACTTTAATTTGACAGTTTCTTGATGTTGGGAAAGCTTGCGAGAATGGGCTGGATTTTTGTATCATCTGTAAAGGATGGCATAAAGCTGTGACTAGTATTTTTGTCTATATCTGATATGAGAATGAGAAAAAGCAGTAGTGCAAGGACTGTGCCCTCTGAGGTACAGAGCCTTTTACTGCACTTGGACTTGATTTTGTTTGACTGTTTCTCTTTGCATTCTGCTTGGTCCCTTCATCTATGTGGTTGCTGTCTAGGAAGATAACTTAGGAAGCAAGCACAAACTAAACAATCGGGCTAAGACTAATCACAGCTTCACAGGTACGTCGTAAATCTTAAGAATGATGGATGCTTCATTACTGAACATGTTACACAATGAGCTTCATGTCGTAAAAATATAAATAATATACAATTTTGGTAAGATTGGCAGAATAAATCTTTATTATTAACAGCAGCTTGTAAAGTCTTTTGAAGGTTTGATCTTGTGTTATTATTTTACCGTGTTGGTGTGTGGTGGTGGTGGTGGTAGTGGAGGTGTTGGTGTGTGGTGGTGGTGGTAGTAGTGAGTGGAGGTGTAGGTGTGTGGTGGTGGTGGTAGTAGTGAGTGGAGGTGTAGGTGTGTGGTGGTGAGTAGTGATGGTGGTAGTAGTGAGTGGAGGTGTAGGTGTGTGGTGGTGGTAGTGATGGTGGTGTTGGTGTGTGGTGGTGAGTAGTGATGGTGGTAGTAGTGAGTGGAGGTGTTGGTGTGTGGTGGTGAGTTGTGGTGTTGGTGTGTGGTGGTGGTAGTGATGGTGGTGTTGGTGTGTGGTGGTGAGTAGTGATGGTGGTAGTAGTGAGTGGAGGTGTTGGTGTGTGGTGGTGAGTTGTGGTGTTGGTGTGTGGTGGTGAGTAGTGATGGTGGTGAGTAGTGGTGTTGGTGTGTGGTGGTGAGTAGTGGTGTTGGTGTGTGGTGGTGAGTAGTGGTGTTGGTGTGTGGTGGTGAGTAGTGGTGTTGGTGTGTGGTGGTGAGTAGTGGTGTTGGTGTGTGGTGGTGAGTAGTGGTGTTGGTGTGTGGTGGTGAGTAGTGGTGTTGGTGTGTGGTGGTGAGTAGTGGTGTTACCACCACATCACTGCTTAGTGATGTGGTGACAACACCAGTGAACAAGGAATAAGTGAAGTAGTTTCCTCACATAACATGTGAGAACATGTGAGTTCCACTGTTCATGGTGTGATTAGATAAAGTGTGTTAGCTTCTTAAGTGTGACCACACTTTTTCTCATATTGCATTGTTTTAGTTTGATATTCTGGTCTTAACATTCTTATTTATTTAGATTTTTCTCTTAAAGTCGTAAAAGACTTCATATTATACAGTTGGATTGAGGGGCGGGCCTGAAATACACATTTGAAAGTGTTGATGTACATAGAACTATTGCATACATCACAGCCATTACGAAATATATATATTATACAGTATATATACAGTATATATATATATATATATATATATATATATATATATATATATATATATATATATATATATATATATATATATATATATATATGGAACATGTTGGAATTAATACTTATACCAGGACTTTTGCATTATTTTCAAGGTTGTTAGAGAAAGCTTTTTATGTAGAGTTGGGAAGGTAAGGTAATTACGAGGAGAAAGTGCAAAGCCAGTATAGCTATAGCACTTGGATAGGACATAGGGACAAGGATCTGAGATATGAGGACAGGGTGAAGGAAGCTGTGAAGATGAGGTGAGGCAGGGTGAGGGTGGGGTTGGGATGAGCCAGGGGGGGGGGGGGTATATGATGTCGGTGCAACAGCAACAGCAGGTGGGGTTAGACAGGATCAGCACAGCAAGCCAGCAGGGAAGCAGCCAGACGCTAGCAGGGGTTAACAAAGCTCCACGCTCACCTTGCACAATTTCTGTAAAGAAACAAGATAAAACATTATTAGTGGCTTTTTGAAGTTGTTAGTCCATACAATATATGACTGAGTTATTGGACAGGTTAATGTGGGTTAGTTACCATGGGAGGAGGTAGACCTATGGTGAGGCTAGGTGCAATAGACCTACGTTGTGCCTACACCCAACTATTTCAATACATCCTCTAAAATTCATGGCATTGAAATTGGTCAAATGTACAGAAATGTACTGTTGTACCCAGAAGTTGACGTATATTATTATTGGAACACTGCAAATATCATGCCAGAAATGTAAATAGGTTAATTTAAGGTATATACTATCATATGCCTAAATAACCAATCTTAGGCCTAAATATGTACAGGTCTAGGGAAGTTTAGGTTTGGTTGTTGTCTTCATTCTCTACAACATTGACAGTACAAAATGTGAACTTTCAGAGTGCAACAGTTTAATTTTATAGGGTGGACCAATAGTAGAGTACTGTACTATCATTGTTGGATGACAGGTTCCATTATAACCAATGAGAATGTGCTGTAGGTGCTCCTTAAGTAATTTTCAAAGTATTTATTGGACATGAGGCAGACATTGGCACACCAGACGTAACACACTGATAGATACACAACATTATATTCATCAGTATTCAACATTTTCCTACAGGAGCGAGTAGATTTTCTACAGATTCGCATGCTCCTTAAAAATGTTGATGTACATAGATCTAACACGTTCTTCAACCTATAGCCTCTTGTTAGGTGAAGTAGGTAACATTACACTATAAAGGTTTTTATTCATATGTCAAAATCTGCATCATTTAAAGTATCGACACCACATTCATAAATGTCAAAGAAAATGTATATAAAAATAACTGAACTTAACTTGCTCAGTCAGCAGTCATAGCAGAGGAAACTATTGTATGTATCTCCATGTCACCTCTATCATTGTATGTATCCCCATGTCACCTCTATCATTGTATGTATCTCCATGTCACCTCTATCATTGTAGTATCCCATGTCACCTCTATCATTGTATGTATCCCCATGTCACCTCTATCATTGTATGTATCCCCATGTCACCTCTATCATTGTATGTATCCCCATGTCACCTCTATCATTGTATGTATCCCCATGTCACCTCTATCATTGTATGTATCCCATGTCACCTCTATCATTGTATGTATCCCCATGTCACCTCTATCACTGTATGTATCCACATGTCACCTCTATCACTGTATGTATCCACATGTCACCTCTATCACTGTATGTATCCACATGTCACCTCTATCATTGTATGTATCCCCCGCATCAGTTCAATTTCTTTATTATGCACCCCATACCCATCCCGTGGGCGGTGGTGTAAAGGGTTACAGAGGTACATAATCGGTTCAGGATTATTGTTGTTGTTGTTAAAGATTCGCTACCTGGAACAAAGTTCCAAGTAGCACGGTCTATGGTGAGCCCGTAGTGCCTTCGGTTCAGGAACTGAACCCTCTAGTTCGTTTAGTTAAGCAAAATAATAATTTTGACGCTAGTTACACAATTATTAATGTTATGTATGCATGTACACATACATACATATATACATATTTAATCACCTACACAAATACACATCAAAAATCATGCATGCTAAACACTATATCTCACCTGAAGATGTTCCAGGCAGGAATGTGCACATTTTTTTGACAAGTTGCGCACAAATCCAAAATTCTGATTGTCTGTTTGTAACTCATTTTGTATGTATGTACTTTTTCCTAAATAAACATTACCATTATTATTATTATCAATACGTCATAAGTCATTCTTATTGTGTTTTATTCTCCTAAAACCCAGACTGACTATGAATGTTGGTTACGTGATCACACAACTCTACACTGATACAAAGATGATTATGAGATCCATCAAATGTCTCGGTATCAAAATCAACAAATCAAAAGATGATAGTGAGAGCAATGCAGTCACTTTCAACCAAATAAATACATATATAAATATTAATTATATATACTGTGTATTAATATTTACACACACTTGAGAAATATATACTCCTTAGAAAATACTTGAGACAAATAAGATTTTGTAAAAATGCATTATTTTCTTTACCGTCTTTGCCAAAATCAGGTCTTTCTATGGGGTACAGAAAATAATGTGGTGTTTAACCAAGATAAGTTCCAGCTCATGCGCTACAGAAAAAATGAAAATATAAAACGGAAACGCAGTCAAATCATAACATAGAACGAAAAAGCAATGTAAAGGATCTGGGTGTACTCATGTCGGAAGATCTTACCTTCAAAGAACACAATAAAGTAGCCGTCACAACTGCAAGAAAAATGACAGATTGGATAACAAGAACCTTTCACACTAGAGATGCTATACCGATGATGATACTCTTCAAGACGCTAGTGCTCTCTAGAGTGGAGTACTGCTGCACAATGACAGCCCCTTTCAAAGCTGGAGAAATTGCTGACCTGAAGAGCGTGCAGAGTTCCTTTACTGCTAGAATCCACTCAGTAAAACATCTAGACTATTGGGACCGACTAAAGAGCCTAAATCTGTCTTCTCTTGAGCACAGGTGGGAGAGATACATAATAATTTACACGTGGAAAATAGTAGAGGGGCTGGTCCCAAACCTGCACATAGAAATAACACCACATGAGACCAGAAAGCATAGCAGGATGTGCAGAATACCCCCGTTGAAAAGCAGAGGTGCAACAGGTACTCTGAGAGAGAACTATCAACATCAGAGGCCCGAGACTGTTCAACACGCTTCCACTACACATACGGGACATAACTGGCCGACCCCTCACAGTGTTCAAGAGAGAACTATCAGTGTTAACTATCTTCATTTAAAACTATATAGCAGTGAGAACTATAGCAGTGTTAGCTCTCTAACACTGTATACTGTAGCAGGGAATGTATATATGCTGGTTAACATTGTATACATAAACCGTCACGTTTAAGGAAGAAGAAATATTTAACTACTAAACTTTCCAAAATAATGACTAATTAAGAATTTGCGAGTGTGACCCGCAGAACGGTTGCAACACCGCGATTCATAGCCCTTTAACGCTTAACAAATCAAACACATCATTCTACATAAGAATAGGCTACTTAAGCAATAACAAAATAGGTCCCGCTCTAGCAAATGGGTTCATCATCCCTGCCCGACGCTAATAGCAGGGGTGAGGCGGTCTGGCCTTCTTCCCGCGCTATATGGGCGACACCAGGGGTAACTTACTCTAATTTATTAGTGGGGGGGTAGGTGACCGCCTACTGGGTGGGGGGGGGTCACTCCAGAGGGTTGCGGACGGCTCGTCTAGAGAAAAATACGAAATATTTTTTCTCCTATGCAAAATCTAGATAAAAAAACATCTAGTATCGGGCCCCTGCGAAAGGAAGATGGAACTTTCACCGATGACAAAGAAATGAGCGAGTTACTGAAGAACCAGTACGACTTTTTTTTTTTTCAGCGAGCCACTAAACACACTAAAGATTGAAAACCCAAATTAATTTTTCATGGAGTGATACAAACATCAAATCATACATCAGACGTCACCCTATCCCCACTGGATTTTGAAAAAGCCATAGACAGTATGCCAATGCACTCTGCACCAGGCCCTGATTCTTGGAACTCTATATAGTCATCAAGAACTGTAACAAAAAACACTATCGCAGGCCCTTCACATTCTGTGGAGACAAAGCCTAGATACTGGCATTATCCCTGACATACTAAAAATAGTATGTCAGAGATAGCGCCACTCCATAAAGGAGGAAATAAGGCAGAGGCAAAAAATTACAGACCGATAGCACTAACGTCACACATCATAAAAATCTTTGAGAGAGTGCTAAGAAGTAAGATCACAAAATACATGGAAGCACAGCATCTCCATAACCCCGGACAACATGGTTTCAGAACAGGGCGCTCTTGCCTGTCACAGTTGCTGGACCACTGTGACATGGCATTAGATGCCATGGAAGACAAACAAAACGCTCATGTAATTTACACAGATTTCGCAAAAGCCTTTGATAAATGTGACCATGGTGTTATTGCACATAAAATGCGTTCAAAAGGAATTACCGGAAAAATAGGCAGATGGATCTACAATTTCCTGACTAACAGAACCCAATGTGTAATAGTCAACAAAATAAAATCCGGCCCATCAATCGTGAAGAGCTCAGTCCCTCAGGGTACTGTGCTTGCTCCAGTAGTTTTTCTCATCCTCATACCGGCCATAGACAAGAACACAACCTATAGCACTGTATCATCCTTTGCAGATGACACCATGATCTTCATGAGTAGACAATATAGAAGACACGGCAAACCTCCAATCAGATGTAAATCAGGTCTTTCTATGGGCTACAGAAAATATGATATTTAACGAAGATAAGTTCCAGCTCTTGCACTACGGAAATAAATAAAATATAAAAATAGAAACCACGTACAAAACTCAGGCAAATCATAACATAGAACGAAAAAGCAATGTAAAGGATTTGGGTGTACTTATGTCGGAAGACCTTACCTTTAAAGAACACAATAAAGTAGCCGTCACAACTACTAGAAAAATGACAGGTTGGATAACAAGAACCTTTCACAATAGAGATGCTATACCGATGATGATACTCTTCAAGACGCTAGTGCTCTCTAGAGTGGAGTACTGCTGCACAATGACAGCCCCTTTCAAAGCTGGAGAAATTGCTGACCTGGAGAGCGTGCAGAGATCCTTTACTGCTAGAATCCACTCAGTAAAACATCTAAACTATTGGGACCGACTAAGTCCCTAAATCTGTAGTCTCTTGAGCGCAGGCGGGAGAGATACGTAATAATTTACACATGGAAAATAGTAGAGGGGCTGGTCCCAAACCTGTACACAGAAAAAACACCACATGTGACTTAAAGGCATGGCAGGATGTGCAGAATACTCCCACTGAAGAGCAAAGGTGCAACAGGTACTCTGAGAGAGAACTATCAACATCAGAGGCCCGAGACTGTTCAACACGCTTCCACTACACGTAAGGGACATAACTGGCCGACCCCTCACAGTGTTCAAGAGAGAACTATCAACATCAGAGGCCAGAGACTGTTCAACACGCTTCCACTACACATAAGGGACATAACTGGCCGACCCCTCACAGTGTTCAAGAGAGAACTGGATAAACCCCTCTAAAGGATACCTGATCAACCAGGCTGTGACTCATAGGTCAGGCTTACCTCCTACCTCGCGGCTGCGAGCAGCCGCGTCTAACAGCCTAGTTGACCAGTCCAGCAACGAGGAGGCCTGGTCGAGGACCGGGCCGCGGGGACGCTAAGCTCCGAAACCAACACAAGATAACCAGGTACCCGAGGGCTTGGTGCTGTAGTCTGATGTTTAGTGGCTGTGTTCAGGCGCTCACGGAGCTCCTGGATTGTCTGGTCATATGGTGGACGGTGTTGTGCTGCTCTCCTTAGTGCTATATTTTGCATTGCTTGTAGTTTTTGCATGTTAGTTTTCGTTAAGGAATGTAAAGGTAGTTGAGGGTATTCTAGATAAGGGGGCCTAACGTCTGAGTGGACAGCGCTCGGTGTTCGTAGTTCTAAGGGTCCGGGTTCGATCCCCGGCGGAGTCGGAAACAAACAGGCAGAGTTTCTCTCACCCTGATGCAGTAAATAGGTACCTGGGAGTTAGACGGCTGCTTCCTGTGAATGTGTGTGTGTGAAAATTAGGATTAAGGACTTGCCCGAAACGCTACGCGTGCTGGTGGCTGAACAAGAATGTAACAACTCTTGTATAAAAAATGAAATACATAAAAATGTGGGCCTTGTATCGCTGTGTGATCGTGCTGGGGCTCCGGAATCTCCTAAGTTCGTCTAGGGCAACTTTTGCTTCCATTGTTTTATCTTTAATCTTAATTCCTGTTCTATTAATGTTGAGTTCCAGTATTATATAGTAGCAGGGTATCATAGAACACCTTGGGAGAGGAGGGGGGGGGGGTGTGCAGGCCGGGGGCACCTTCCTGGGGGTGGTGGGCACGTGGGGCGGGGGGCAGGAAGGTACTATTGGGCACTGGGCACCCAAGTGTGGCGTCTCGTCAGTAACTGAGGCACGTACAGGGCAAGATGGATGAGACCTCCCTGGTGCCCCCACCACCACCTGTCTCCCTCCCCTCGCCTCCCCTCCCTGTCTGACCTCCTACCTCGCCTCCCCTCGCTGTCTGGCCTCCTACCTCGCCTCCCCTCCCTGTCTGGCCTCCTACATCGCCTCCCCTCCCTGTCTGGCCTCCTACCTCGCCTCCCCTCCCTGTCTGGCCTCCTACCTCGCCTCCCCTCCCTGTCTGGCCTCCTACCTCGCCTCCCCTCCCTGTCTGGCCTCCTACCTCGCCTCCCCTCCCTGTCTGGCCTCCTACCTCGCCTCCCCTCCCTGTCTGACCTCCTACCTCGCCTCCCCTCCCTGTCTGGCCTCCTACCTCGCCTCCCCTCCCTGTCTGGCCTCCTACCTCGCCTCCCCTCCCTGTCTGACCTCCTACCTCGCCTCCCCTCCCTGTCTGGCCTCCTACCTCGCCTCCCCTCCCTGTCTGGCCTCCTACCTCGCCTCCCCTCCCTGTCTGGCCTCCTACCTCGCCTCTCCTCCCTGTCTGGCCTCCTACCTCGCCTCCCCTCCCTGTCTGGCCTCCTACCTCGCCTCCCCTCCCTGTCTGGCCTCCTACCTCGCCTCTCCTCCCTGTCTGGCCTCCTACCTCGCCTCCCCTCCCTGTCTGACCTCCTACCTCGCCTCCCCTCCCTGTCTGGCCTCCTACCTCGGCTCAGACACTTGTCAAGTACAAGGAAGAGAAGGGAAGTATAACACCAGGCAACATGGGTTTAGAAACCGCAGAGGGGCCCGATACAACTATAGCCCTGATCTACCCACTTATAGCCAGCGCAAGTCAAAAAGAATCAGTGCAATATTGTGCTCAGAAATGTTTCAAAAGTCTTCAACAAAGTTTGGAACAGAGAACTAAAATACAGATATCGGAGCTAGGTCTTCCACCGAGATTTTACTGCCACACTCTGCAGCTTTGTAGACAACAGAACTGCTGGCTAAACATCGGCAGCTGCTTGGGTGCGTAGTAGAACTGAGAAGTGGAGTACCACAAGGAAGCTGCCTCTCTCCCACTCTATTCAACATATTACAGCTGACCTACTACCCCAACCCAACATGGAGAATACGCACATCGCTGACCATGTCACCCAAATAGTATGTCAACCGGTACCATCAAAGCCGCTACTAGCCGACAATACCAAGGCAGCAATTGAACTCATAAACCTTTGTGAAGCAATAGAAAATAAGTACAAATAAACGTTCAAGATAATACACAATGGAGAAATAAACCCAGACCCCCTTATTCCCCTTGTTCCTGGCGACCCCCCCCTTGTTCCTGGACCCCCCCTTGTCCTGGCCCCCCTTGTCCTGGACCCCACCTTGTCTGGACCCCCTTGTCCTGGACCCCCCCTTGTCCTGGCCCCCCTTGTCCTGGACCCCCCTTGTCCTGGACCCCCCTTGTCCTGGCCCCCCTTGTCCTGCCCCCCCCTTGTCCTGC
>WNGS01113158.1:60241889-60254750 GCA_020271785.1 Procambarus virginalis
AACTACACAACTAGTTATATAAACCACTTTTCTGACCAGTGATTAACGCATTCCCGTAAGCTTGCGAGGGGTCGAGCTTCGGCTCTTTGGTCCCGCCTATAAGTGAATGCCTCAGAGCAAACTACTCCCCCTCTCTTATTCAGGAAGGGAGAGTACGAGGTGCACGTGTTGCTCTGCACGTGAGGCCCCTAACCCTGCTCTGCACGTGAATTCCGATAGCCATACTCAAGCACGTGAGTGTCCAGGGCATCGAGTACAATCATAACTAATCAAACCGCTGATGACACACACACGTAGCTGCAGGTTATAAGTTGTGAGAGCGGGTGCTGTGGTGAGAGCGGTGTGTGGTGAGAGCGGGTGTGTGGTGAGAGCGGGTGTTTGTGGTGAGAGCGGGTGTGTGGTGAGAGCGGGTGCTGTGTGAGAGCGGGTGCTGTTGTGAGAGCGGGTGTTGTGGTGAGAGCGGGTGTTGTGGTGAGAGCGGGTGTGTTGTGGTGAGAGCGGTTGTTGTGGTGAGAGCGGGTGTGTGGTGAGAGCGGGTGTTGTGGTGAGAGCGGGTGTTGTGGTGAGAGCGGGTGTTGTGGTGAGAGCGGGTGCTGTGGTGAGAGCGGGTGCTGTGGTGAGAGCGGGTGCTGTGGTGAGAGCGGTGCTGTGGTGAGAGCGGGTGCTGTGGTGAGAGCGGGTGTTGTGGTGAGAGCGTGTTGTGGTGAGAGCGGGTGTTGTGGTGAGAGCGGGTGTTGTGGTGAGAGCGGGTGTTGTGGTGAGAGCGGGTGTTGTGGTGAGAGCGGGTGTTGTGGTGAGAGCGGGTGTTGTGGTGAGAGCGGGTGTTGTGGTGAGAGCGGGTGCTGTGGTGAGAGCGGGTGCTGTGGTGAGAGCGGGTGCTGTGGTGAGAGCGGGTGCTGTGGTGAGAGCGGGTGCTGTGGTGAGAGCGGGTGCTGTGGTGAGAGCGGGTGCTGTGGTGAGAGCGGGTGCTGTGGTGAGAGCGGGTGCTGTGGTGAGAGCGGGTGCTGTGGTGAGAGCGGGTGCTGTGGTGAGAGCGGGTGCTGTGGTGAGAGCGGGTGTTGTGGTGAGAGCGGGTGTTGTGGTGAGAGCGGGTGTTGTGGTGAGAGCGGGTGTGTGGTGAGAGCGGGTGCTGTGGTGAGAGCGGGTGCTGTGGTGAGAGCGGGTACTGTGGTGAGAGCGGGTACTGTGGTGAGAGCGTGTAGTGTTTAGTGAGAGTCGTAGTGAGAGTGTCACAGTGAGAGCGTGTAGTGTAGTGAGTGTCACAGTGAGAGCGGGTGTAGTGAGTGTCACAGTGAGAGCGTGTAGTGTAGTGAGAGCGGGTGTAGTGAGTGTCACAGTGAGAGCGGGTGTAGTGAGAGTGTCACAGTGAGAGCGGGTGTAGTGTAGTGAGAGTGTCACAGTGAGAGCGGGTATAGTGTAGTGAGTGTCACAGTGAGAGCGGGTGTAGTGTAGTGAGAGTGTCACAGTGAGAGCGTGTAATGTAGTGAGTGTGACAGTGACAGTGAGAGCGGGTGTAGTGTAGCAAGTGTCACAGTGAGAGCGGGTGTAGTGTAGTGAGTGTCACAGTGAGAGCGTGTAGTGTAGTGAGTGTGTCACAGTGAGAGCGGGTGTAGTGTAGTGAGAGTGTGACAGTGAGAGCGGGTGTAGTGTAGTGAGAATGTCACAGTGAGAGCGGGTGTAGTGTAGTGCCACAGTGAGAGCGAGTGTAGTGTAGTGAGTGTGACAGTGAGAGCGTGTAGTGTAGTGAGTGTGACAGTAAGAGTGGGTGTAGTGTAGTGAGTGTGACAGTGAGAGCGTGTAGTGTAGCGAGTGTGACAGTGAGAGCGTGTAGTGTAGCGAGTGTGACAGTGAGAGCGTGTAGTGTAGTGAGAGTGTCACAGTGAGAGCGGGTGTAGTGTAGTGAGAGTGTCACAGTGAGAGCGTGTAGTGTAGTGAGTGTGACAGTGAGAGTGTGTAGTGTAGCGAGTGTCACAGTGAGAGCGGGTGTAGTGAGTGTCACAGTGAGAGCGGGTGTAGTGAGTGTCACAGTGAGAGCGGGTGTAGTGAGTGTCACAGTGAGAGCGGGTGTAGTGTAGTGAGAATGTCACAGTGAGAGCGGGTGTAGTGTAGTGAGAGTGTGACAGTGAGAGTGTGTAGTGTAGTGAGAGTGTGACAGTGAGAGCGGGTGTAGTGTAGTGAGAGTGTGACAGTGAGAGCGGGTGTAGTGTAGTGAGAGTGTGACAGTGAGAGCGGGTGTAGTGTAGTGAGAGTGTGACAGTGAGAGCGGGTGTAGTGTAGTGAGTGTGACAGTGAGAGCGGGTGTAGTGTAGTGAGTGTGTGACAGTGAGTGTGTAGTGTAGTGAGTGTCACAATGAGAGCGGGTGTAGTGTAGTGAGAGTGTGACAGTGAGAGCGGGTGTAGTGTAGTGAGTGTGACAGTGAGAGCGGGTGTAGTGTAGTGAGTGTGACAGTGAGAGCGGGTGTAGTGTAGTGAGAGTGTGACAGTGAGAGTGTGTAGTGTAGTGAGTGTCACAGTGAGAGCGGGTGTAGTGTAGTGAGAGTGTGACAGTGAGAGCGGGTGTAGTGTAGTGAGAGTGTGACAGTGAGAGCGTGTAGTGTAGTGAGAGTGTCACAGTGAGAGCGGGTGTAGTGAGAGTGTCACAGTGAGAGCGGGTGTAGTGTAGTGAGAGTGTGACAGTGAGAGCGTGTGTAGTGTAGTGAGAGTGTGACAGTGAGAGCGTGTAGTGTAGTGAGAGTGTCACAGTGAGAGCGTGTAGTGTAGTGAGAGTGTCACAGTGAGAGCGGGTGTAGTGTAGTGAGAGTGTCACAGTGAGAGCGGGTGTAGTGTAGTGAGAGTGTGACAGTGAGAGCGGGTGTAGTGTAGTGAGTGTGACAGTGAGAGCGTGTAGTGTAGCGAGTGTCACAGTGAGAGCGGGTGTAGTGTAGTGAGAGTGTGACAGTGAGAGCGTGTAGTGTAGTGAGTGTCACAGTGAGAGCGTGTAGTGTAGTGAGTGTCATAGTGAGAGCGTGTAGTGTAGTGAGTGTGTCACAGTGAGAGCGGGTGTAGTGAGTGTCACAGTGAGAGCGGGTGTAGAGAGTGTGACAGTGAGAGCGTGTAGTGTAGTGAGTGTCACAGTGAGAGCGGGTGTAGTGTAGTGAGAGTGTCACAGTGAGAGCGGGTGTAGTGTAGTGAGAGTGTGACAGTGAGAGCGTGTAGTGTAGTGAGAGTGGCACAGTGAGAGCGGGTGTAGTGTAGTGAGTGTCACAGTGAGAGCGGGTGTAGTGTAGTGAGAGTGTCACAGTGAGAGCGGGTGTAGTGTAGTGAGAGTGTCACAGTGAGAGCGGGTGTAGTGTAGTGAGTGTGACAGTGAGAGCGGGTGTAGTGTAGTGAGTGTGACAGTGAGAGCGGGTGTAGTGTAGTGAGTGTGACAGTGAGAGCGGGTGTAGTGTAGTGAGTGTGACAGTGAGCGGGTGTAGTGTAGTGAGTGTGACAGTGAGAGCGGGTGTAGTGTAGTGAGTGTGACAGTGAGAGCGGGTGTAGTGAGAGCGGGTGTAGTGTAGTGAGTGTCACAGTGAGAGCGGGTGTAGTGTAGTGAGAGTGTCACAGTGAGAGCGGGTGTAGTGTAGTGAGAGTGTCACAGTGAGAGCGGGTGTAGTGTAGTGAGTGTCACAGTGAGAGCGGGTGTAGTGTAGTGAGTGTCACAGTGAGAGCGTGTGTAGTGAGAGCGGGTGTAGTGTAGTGAGTGTGACAGTGAGAGCGGGTGTAGTGTAGTGAGTGTGACAGTGAGAGCGGGTGTAGTGTAGTGAGAGTGACACAGTGAGAGCGGGTGTAGTGTAGTGAGAGTGACACAGTGAGAGCGGGTGTAGTGAGTGTCACAGTGAGAGCGGGTGTAGTGAGTGTCACAGTGAGAGCGGGTGTAGTGAGTGTCACAGTGAGAGCGGGTGTAGTGAGTGTCACAGTGAGAGCGGGTGTAGTGAGTGTCACAGTGAGAGCGGGTGTAGTGTAGTGAGAGTGACACAGTGAGAGCGGGTGTAGTGAGTGTCACAGTGAGAGCGGGTGTAGTGAGTGTCAAAGTGAGAGCGGGTGTAGTGAGAGTGTCGTAGTGAGAGCGTGTGTAGTGAGAGTGTCGTAGTGAGAGCGTGTGTAGTGTAGTGAGAATGACACAGTGAGAGCGGGTGTAGTGTAGTGAGAGTGTCGTAGTGAGAGCGGGTGTAGTGTAGTGAGAGTGTCGTAGTGAGAGCGTGTGTAGTGAGAGTGTCGTAGTGAGAGCGGGTGTAGTGAGAATGACACAGTGAGAGCGGGTGTAGTGAGAATGACACAGTGAGAGCGGGTGTAGTGAGAGCGGGTGTAGTGTAGTGAGAGTGACACAGTGAGAGCGGGTGTAGTGTAGTGAGAGTGTGACAGTGAGAGCGTGTGTAGTGTAGTGAGTGACACAGTGAGAGCGGGTGTAGTGTAGTGAGTGTCGTAGTGAGAGCGGGTGTAGTGAGAATGACACAGTGAGAGCGGGTGTAGTGTAGTGAGAGTGTCGTAGTGAGAGCGGGTGTAGTGAGAGTGTCGTAGTGAGAGCGGGTGTAGTGTAGTGAGAGGACTGACCTGGGCCAGGGGCGGCGCTGTGCTGCACAGTGATGCACATGTCATTGTCCAAGGGGAACTTGTCGCAGCTGAGCATCTCGGGCCAGGGAAGCTGTAGGTCTGCATGCGGCGCTCGCAGCCGCTGCGGACGGCCTCGCACAGGCTGCGGCACGGGTAGATGGGGCTCTCGAGGCACACGGGCGTGAAGAGCGAGCACAGGAAGAGCTGGGTGTTGGGGTGGCAGCGGAGGTTGAGCAGCGGCACCCAGTAGCCCGCCTGTGCTGCGCCTCCTTCAAGGTGTCGTGCTCCAGCAGGTTGGGCAGCCGCATCTTGTCGTAGTGTTCGATGCCAGAGAGAGGGGCATGTTCTGGGGTATGTCGACGCAGGTGGGCTCCTGCGGCCGCCCGCCGATCACGCCCCAGTCGGCGAAGTAGGCGTTCGTCTCCCCGGCCGCCCCCCGCCACCACACCAGCAGGAGGAGGAGCGGGAGGGCTGCGAGAGGTGGCCAGCGGGGCATCGCGCACATCCTCCCCCACTGACTGCTAGACGCACACTGACGGTGCGGCGGCGGGCAGCGACTAGTCGTCCCACGCCGCCGCGCCGCCGCCGCCACACGCCCACACGCAGCACACGCACGCACACGCAAACCTCACACACACACACACGCTCCTCAACACCTCACTACTCATCAACGCTCTTCATCATGCATCCCGGGCGTGATTGGCAGGTGGGGAGGCGTGGTGGGTATGTGGGCAGGGTGTTGGGGGCATTGTGGGGAGGCTGGCGGCCACCCACCGAGGCCACCTGTGGTGAAGGACGCGCCGTCTACCNGGAGGTTTTCTACTGCCGGAGCCCGACTTGAGGCCAGGTTGACAGCTTGGTCCAACAGGCTGTTGCTTGGAGCGGCCCGCAGGCCCACATATCCACCACAGCCTGGTTGGTCCGGCACTTCTTGCAAGAACTTATCTAAGTGCTTTTTGAAGACGTCCACCTTTGTTCCAGCAATATTTCTAATGTTTGCTGGGAGGGTGCTGAACAGCTGTGGACCTCTGATGTTCAGTGTTCTCTAATTGTGTCTATGGCACCTCTACTCTTCACTGGACCTCTGATGTTTAGTGTTCTCTGATTGTGCCTATGGCACCTCTACTCTTCACTGGTTCTATTCTGCATTTCCTTCCGTACCTTTCGCTCCAGTATGTTGTTATTCTACTGTGTAAATTTGGGACCTGGCCCTCTAGTATCTTCCATGTGTATATTATTTGATACCTTTCTCGTCTCCTTTCCAGACAGAACATTTTGAGAGCTTTGAGACGGTCCCAATAGTTTAGATGTTTTATCGTGTCTATGCGTGCCGTATATGTTCTCTGTATTCCCTCTAATTCAGAGATCTCTCCCGCTCTGAAAGGTTAAGTGAGTACCGAGCAGTACTCAAGACGGGACAACACCAGTGATGTAAATAGTATTAACATTGTTGTGGGATCTCTGGATGTGAACGTTCTCATAATCCATCCTATCATTGTCCTGGCCGCCGCCGCCGCCGCTATATTTGCTCGGTTATGTTCACTAAATGTCACGTCGTCAGACATCATAATTCACAGATCTTTTACATGTTGCTTTCCTTCTATGATTGTGTATGTGTCCTGTACTCTGTGTCCTGTACCCTGTGTCCTGTACCCTGTGTCCTGTACCCTGTGCTTAGTTTAACTTCCCCGTGTCCACCACACCTCAGTACCTGGAACTTATCACTGTTAACATATTTTTTTCCGTTGCAAAAAGACTATTAATACCGGCTTCTAATTTCTGAGTCTTCTACATAGGAAATTCTCATGGTGACTTTCGTATCATCAGCAATATAGGTTGAGGGTGGTTAGGTTAGGGAGGGTTGCGTTAGGACAGGTTTGGGTAGGGTAGGTTAGAATAGGTTTGCTTAAAGCTCAGTGATGACGCAAGATTGCATAACCTTTGACCATTGTTGTAGGTTACAGAGATGACTGGGACCCAGAGCCCAAGGTGGCCGGAGTGGAGGTGAAAGTCCCGGACCCTCTCTGTCTGCTGGTGAGCAGAGTTCTGGGGGTGGGGTGAGCAGAGTTCTGGGGGGTGGGTGAGCATACTCCTGGGAGCTCTACTTAAGGCCAATAAGGGGGGAGGGGAGTCTATTTAAGGTCAGTGGAAGGTTGTACTTAAGGCAAGTGGAGGTGTAATTAAGAATTAGATGGAATGAGTCATCGTTTATGGTGATAGGTTCAAAAACCCTTTATCAGTCTACATCAGCGTTGGTCTTTAAACAAACCTATTCTAACCTAACATAAGCTATCCTAACCTAACATAAGCTATCCTAACCTAACATAAGCTATCCTAACCTAATATAAGCTATCCTAACCTAACATAAGCTATCCTAACCTAATATAAGCTATCCTAACCTAACATAAGCTATCCTAACCTAATATAAGCTATCCTAACCTAACATAAGCTATCCTAACCTAACATAAGCTATCCTAACCTAACATAAGCTATCCTAACCTAACATAAGCTATCCTAACCTAATATAAGCTATCCTAACCTAACATAAGCTATCCTAACCTAATATAAGCTATCCTAACCTAACATAAGCTATCCTAACCTAACATAAGCTATCCTAACCTAACATAAGCTATCGTAACCTAACATAAGCTATTCTAACCTAACATAAGCTATCCTAACCTAACATAAGCTATCCTAACCTAATATAAGCTATCCTAACCTAACATAAGCTATCCTAACCTAATATAAGCTATCCTAACCTAACATAAGCTATCTTATTCTAGCCTAACCTAACCTTCTCTAACTTAATTAACCTATCCTATCCTAGCACATTTCTATTCATCCGTGTCCTAACCTTCCAAGAGCACAAGGTAACCCTTAACAGTTTTACCTGGAACAGTTTACCACTCAGTTTACACCCAGGTATCCAGGTATCCAATTACTGTTGGGGGTGAATATGGAAAGTTTCGGGCTAAGTCTACTACTCTCCCTGTCTAGGACTCGAACCCGGCTGGGCTCGCGATGTGAGAGCTCAACAAGCAATATTACCTGAATTTACCTGAGGGGCCACTAACACTCTAGTGGCCTCGATGAGGAAAGGAAGCCGGCGGCTTGTCAAAGGTCCCCAACCCCCAATTGTCTTGATATTTTTTTCAAGCTGGATTTCAAAATTCAGCACAGTTTTGGCATTTACGGCTTCGGCGGGTAGGCGGTTCCATGGGTTTATAAATCTGTGCGTGAAAAGCATCTCCTGTTTTCAGTCCTACAGTGTGGCGTGTTGAGCTTGGACCCGCTGCTCCTTGTTTGTGTTACAACTGACCTATTGATGAAGTTGTCTCGATCAACATCCTCTAAATTGTTCAGTATTTTGCAAGTTACGATGAGATCAGCCTTGTCATGTCTAGTTTGTAGTGCTGTTGGTCCCGAGGCCCTCAACCGTTCCTGACATGAGAGTTGACTTATGTTCTGGAGAGATTTTAGTCGCTCGCCGTTGAACTTTCTCCAAAAAAGCTACAGTATGTCTTTCTGAAGATGAGGTCTCCGTGCTTGGATACAACGGTCCAATGTTGACCAAACCACACACTAGAAAGTGAAGGGACGACGACGTTTCGGTCTGTCCTGGATCATTCTCAAATCGATTGTGAATGAGAAAGGTCCAGGACGGACCGAAACGTGGTCGTCCCTTCACCTTCTAGTGTGTGGTCTGGTCAACATACTTCAGCCACGTTACTGTGACTCCTCGTCTGCAATAGTCCAATATCACAAGCCCAAGCACCGAAGCTACCACCGGAGATAAATAAACTTGAATAACTATCTTCTTTTCCTTGAAGTCAAATATTTGGTTTGATTGTTCCTAGTCCAATTGTTCCTAGGACAGTGATGGGCAGTTTTTACCGCAGCCAGCACTTGTTCTGCAACTTTCAATGATTGCTGGATTCTGGCTCCAAGATCCTTTTCTTCGCCAACCTGCCCCAAGGCAGTGGTTCAACATCCACTAACTACACTAACTAATCCACTAACATCCACTAACTAATCCACTAACATGTGATAGTTTTGACCGGGATTGTTAAGACCTATATGCAAAGCCTTGCAATTTTCGATATTAACAAATTTACCAGTCTTCTGACCATTTCACTATATAAGGACATAAATGGATATCTATTGGATAAAAACTATTATCAGCGCTAAGGTTAGTAACTGGATGGGTGACCACGTAGACATAACCTCGCATCTGTTTTAACAATCCTTGACACGCCTCACAGTTTTAAATGCTGACATGATACCTGGTTGATACCTGGTTGATACCTGGTTGATGGGTTGTGGGAGTTCTTCTACTCCCCAGGCCCGGCCCGGGGCCAAACACAGCCCAATTGGCTCTGGAACCTATACACCAGTAGATTAAGAGTTAAGAGACGGGACCCAAGAGCTGTGGCTCATTACCCCACAAATACAACTAGGTGAGTACTGTGTACCCTATGTACTCTAATTTATATTACAAAACCTAAAGTACAATTACAGTATATATATTTATCACCACTATACTTAAAGAATTTTCCATTGGATAGGCCTAATCACTTGTGATTACAGCTTGATGAAGTTGATTATAAAAGCTTTAGATTAGGCTAAGTGATGAAGCTGATTATAAAGCTTTAGATTAGGCTAAGTGATGAAGTTGATTATAAAGCTTTAGATTAGGCTAAGTGATGAAGTTGATTATAAAGCTTTAGATTAGGCTAAGTGATGAAGTTGATTATAAAGCTTTAGATTAGACTAAGTGATGAAGCTGATTATAAAGCTTTAGATTAGGCTAAGTGATGAAGTTGATTATAAAGCTTTAGATTAGGCTAAGTGATGAAGCTGATTATAAAGCTTTAGATTAGACTAAGTGATGAAGCTGATTATAAAGCTTTAGATTAGACTAAGTGATGAAGCTGATTATAAAGCTTTAGATTAGGCTAAGTGATGAAGCTGATTATAAAGCTTTAGATTAGACTAAGTGATGAAGCTGATTATAAAGCTTTAGATTAGACTAAGTGATGAAGCTGATTATAAAGCTTTAAACTAACATTTTCCTGACAGTGGTTTAACTTGACAGTCCCCGTGGCGCAGTGGTAACTCACTCGTCCGGCGCTTCCAGAGCGATTTGATCTCCAGGTTCGTATCCAGCCCGGGGAGGATTGGCTGAGCGCCAATCCTTAACTGTTGCCTCTGTTCACCCAGCAGTGATCGGGTACCTGGATGTTAAACAATTGGTGGTTGTGTTCCAGGGGCCAGATTCACGAAGCAGTTACGCAAGTACTTTACGAACCTGTACATCTTTCTTCAATCTTTGAGGCCTTTGGTTACATTTATTAAACAGTTTCAAACATGAAAACTTCCCAATCAACTGTTGATGTTGTTATAAACAGCCTCAGGTTCACCTACCAGCACACAGGTTCACCTACCAGCACACAGGTTCACCTACCAGCACACAGGTTCACCTGCCAGCACACAGGTTCACCTACCAGCACACAGGTTCACCTACCAGCACACAGGTTCACCTACCAGCACACAGGTTCACCTACCAGCACACAGGTTCACCTACCAGCACACAGGTTCACCTACCAGCACACAGGTTCACCTACCAGCACACAGGTTCACCTACCACACACAGGTTCACCTACCAACACACAGGTTCACCTACCAACACACAGGTTCACCTACCAACACACAGGTTCACCTACCAGCACACAGGTTCACCTACCAGCACACAGGTTCACCTACCAGCACACAGGTTCACCTACCAGCACACAGGTTCACCTACCAACACACAGGTTCACCTACCAACACACAGGTTCACCTACCAACACACAGGTTCACCTACCAGCACACAGGTTCACCTACCAGCACACAGGTTCACCTACCAGCACACAGGTTCACCTACCAGCACACAGGTTCACCTACCAGCACACAGGTTCACCTACCAACACACAGGTTCACCTACCAACACACAGGTACCTGAAAGTTATCCAACTGCTGTGGGCAACATCCTGAAGGATCGTAAACCTGATGCATCTGTCCACCTAGCAGCAATGTATATACAATTTTGACATGTATGGTAATACAGTATGGAACCAACAATACTTTAGTCCATCAAGAGAAGGCAACTATACATGTGGATCATTAGGGAAAGGCCTGGGGAAATTATACATAGTTACGAGGTCTCTTAAGTCTGGCAGGAATTCTTCAAGCATCTACGCGTCCAGTTACGACACCTGTATTCCTTCGTCATTATGGCGGTTGTCAGTGTTTAGTAAACAGTGTACGAGCTGGGAGGCGCTACGAGATGGTTCACGACTCCAGGTGTTGGTAGAGACAGCCTCGTAGCGCTCCGCAGCTCGTAAAGTATTCAATAGACGCAAACTAAGCTGCCATGACCGGAAAGATATACTGGGCCGGGATTCACCAACTAACCACTTACGAACCCTCTTAACTCCATAACTTACTAACTCCTACTTACTCCATCACCAACTAATTCTAACGTCCTCCATCATGGCGGCTGTGTTTACATTTTGTAAACAGTTTATAACCTCATAACCTGTTTAATGAATGTAAACAAAGCCGCCATGATTAAGGAAAGACGTAGAAGTTTCTTAAGTGGTGGGGGGGGGGACAGTGACACTGGCGTGTAGACCCATATACACACTGGTCACTATACAGGAGCTGCCAACTGTATTCTTGCAGGGATCCTAGAGTCATAAAAACAGCCTGGTTGATCACAGTATGATCAGGCGGGACCAATATATTTATGTCCTGATCACAGTATGATCAGGCGGGGGTTGAGCCAAAGCTCAACCCCCGCAAGCACAAATAGGTGAGTACATTATCACCAACAGCCTGGTTGATCACATTATCACCAAGAAACTTCATCTCAGTCTGAGGAAGGAAGATGGGACTCACGAACCGACACTAAATTAAGAAACATTCTCACTTTAATACATACCAAAAGTTACTTGCAAGAATAAAGAGGTATTTCTTAATAAAAAAAAAACTAGAAATATTTAAATGGAAAAAAATAAGGATATTATAAGGAGGAAGCGCTAAGCCAGGATGACTATATTGCATAAGAAAGGAATATGAGACAAATTAAGTTATTTCAGATTTCTTCAGATTTAGCTATACAGTATATGCTTATATACCACATGGGGAGGGATATGGGTATAGGATAGGTGCTAGGATAAGAGCGATCCCCAATCCCCTGAAATAGAGGGAATACAGAGAACATATACGGCACGTATAGACGCGATAAAGCACCTAAATTATTGGGATCGTCTCAAAGCTCTCCAATGTACTCACTAGAAGGAGACGAGAGATACCAAATAATATACACCTGGAAGATACTGGAGGGCCAGGTCCCAAATCTACACAGTAAAATAACAACGTACTGGAGTGAACGATATGGAAGAAATGCAGAATAGAACCAGTGAAGAGCAGGGGTGCCATAGGCACAATCAGAGAACACTGTATAAACATCAGAGGTCCGCGGTTGTTCAACGTCCTCCCAGCGAGCATAAGAAATATTGCCGGAACAACCGTGGACATCTTCAAGAGGAACTAGATTTATTCCTCCAAGGAGTGCCGGACCAGCCGGGCTGTGGTGGGTATGTGGGCCTGCGGGCCGCTCCAAGCAACAGCCTAGTGGACCAAACTCTCACAAGTCAAGCCTGGCCTCGGGCCGGGCTTGGGGAGTAGAAGAACTCCCAGAACCCCATCAACCAGGTATCAACCAGGTAAATCCTAGAGCTAGGATAAGAGCGATCCCCCAATCCTATTAGCTAGGATAAGAGAAGAGACTGAAGGAGCGACCCCCCCCCCCCCAATCACTTGAAGAACCATCTGGGATCGAACGCCGACCTGCAAGAGGGGAGAACGTTGCTGTACCGGCAAGTTCGTGGCTGAACTGTCTCAATGGGAGAGGAACGCCACTTCTAAAACCCGATCCAGCAAGCTAGGTATGCATGCCTGGTTTTTGCGTGGTCATCTTAAAGAGTGCAAGTAAGCGACCTTCAAGATAAAACCCCAATATTACCTGCATAGTTTCGCTATGATTAATACCATACTCTCATGTTTATTATATAAATATTTCATGGTGGTAATGCCAGTAGTGAGTGTAGGACTAGGCTGCTATAAGAGTAATTATGATGAGTGGGGGTTGTGAGGTAGCCTAGCGCAGGGGTGGCAAGGCGCCAGCACCGCCCGCAGGAGAGCGGCCAGCGCACCGTATAGGTCGCTATCATTCTTCTTTTCTAT
>WNGS01113158.1:60296924-60309424 GCA_020271785.1 Procambarus virginalis
ACAGCTTGCTATATTGGTTGTTACAGCTGTTAGATGGTTGTTACAGCTTGTTAGATGTTTGTTACAGCTTGTTAGATGTTTGTTACAGATTGTTAGATGGTTGTTACAGATTGTTAGATGGTTGTTACAGATTGTTAGATGGTTGTTACAGATTGTTAGATGGTTGTTACAGCTTGTTAGATGGTTGTTACAGCTTGTTAGATGGTTGGTTACAAGTTGTTAGATACTTGTTACAGCTTGTTAGATGGTTGTTACAGCTTGTTAGATGGTTGTTACAGCTTGTTAGATGGTTGTTACAAGTTGTTAGATACTTGTTACAGCTTGTTAGATGCTTGTTACAAGTTGTTATAACGTTGCATGAACGTGGTAGTTTGGTGGTGGTGTTTGACGTGACGGCGAGGTGAGAGGTGGTTACAGGGCCTGGAGGCGGTTACTGCTGTAACTGCTGTAATAGAGAGCAAGAGGACGGTGACTGGTACAGATAAGGTGACAAATATGACAGATAAGGTGATAGTGAAGACAGTGTGGAGTGGGCGTGACGGTAATGGTGTCATCACTATATGCTCCCGTCAGCCCGGGACGACCCATTGTGGTAGACACTGTACTATGGTGCTAAGGGACGGTTGGCACCACAGTACAGGTGCCACAGGTGTAACCTGAGGGGCACCAAGGTGGGCACCACAGTGCAGGTGCCACAGGTGTACCTGGGGGGCACCACAGTACAGGTGCCACAGGTGTACCTGAGGGGCACCAAGGTGGGCACCACAGTACAGGTGCCACAGGTGTACCTGTGGGCACCACAGTACAGGTGCCACAGGTTACCTGTGGGCACTACAGTGCAGGTGCCACAGGTGTACCTGTGGGCACTACAGTACAGGTGCCACAGGTGTACCTGTGGGCACTACAGTACAGGTGCCACAGGTGTACCTGTGGGCACTACAAGTACAGGTGCCACAGGTGTACCTCAGGGCACTACAGTGCAGGTGCCACAGGTGTACCTGTGGGCACCACAGTACAGGTGCCCACAGGTGTACCTGTGGGCACTACAGTGCAGGTGCCACAGGTGTACCTGTGGGCACCACAGTACAGGTGCCACAGTGTACCTCAGGGCCACCAAGGTGGGCACCACAGCACATGTGCCACAGGTGTACCTGAGGGCCACCAAGGTGGGCACCACAGCACATGTGCCACAGGTGTACCTGAGGGCCACCAAGGTGGGCACCACAGCACTGTGGCCACAGGTGTACCTGAGGGCCACCAAGGTGGGCACCACAGTACAGGTGCCACAGGTGTACCTCAGGGCCACCAAGGTGGGCACCACAGTGCAGGTGCCACAGGTGTACCTGTGGGCACCACAGTACAGGTGCCACAGGTGTACCTCAGGGCACCACAGTACAGGTGCCACAGGTGTACCTGAGGGGCACCACAGTGCAGGTGCCACAGGTTGTACCTGAGGGGCACCACAGTACAGGTGCCACAGGTGTACCTGAGGGGCACCACAGTACAGGTGCCACAGGTGTACCTGAGGGGCACCACAGTACAGGTGCCACAGGTGTACCTGAGGGGCACCACAGTGCAGGTGCCACAGGTGTACCTGTGGGCACCACAGTACAGGTGCCACAGGTGTACCTCAGGGCACCACAGTACAGGTGCCACAGGTGTACCTGAGGGGCACCACAGTACAGGTGCCACAGGTGTACCTGAGGGGCACCACAGTACAGGTGCCACAGGTGTACCTGAGGGCCACCAAGGTGGGCACCACAGTACAGGTGCCACAGGTGTACCTGAGGGCCACCAAGGTGGGCACCACAGTACAGGTGCCACAGGTGTACCTGAGGGGCACCACAGTACAGGTGCCACAGGTGTACCTGAGGGGCACCACAGTACAGGTGCCACAGGTGTACCTGAGGGGCACCACAGTACAGGTGCCACAGGTGTACACCATCAAATTTTAAGAAGTTCCAGATTCATATAACCGTGCCTATTGGCATATTGTGTGTGTGTCATGTTTATGTGCTGTGGCCCGGGTTCGATTCCCGCACCAGGCAGAAACAAATGGGCAAAGTTTCTTTCACCCTGAATGCCCCACTGTTACCTAGCAGTAAATAGGTACCTGGGAGTTAGTCAGCTGTCACGGGCTGCTTCCTTGTGTGTGTGTGTGTGTGATGTGGAAAATAAAGTAGTTAGTAACAGTTGATTGACAGTTGAGAGGCGGGCCGAAAGAGCAAAGCTCAACCCCCCGCAAGCACAACTAGGTGAATACAACTAGGTGAATACAACTAGGTGAATACAACTAGGTGAGTACAACTAGGTAAATACACTAGGTGAATACAATAGGTGAGTACAACTAGGTGAATACAACTAGGTGAATACAACTAGGTGAGTACAACTAGTAAATACAACGAGGTAAATACAACTAGGTGAATACAACTAGATGAATACAACTAGGTGAATACAACTTGGTGAATACAACTAGGTGAATACAACTAGATGAATACAACTAGATGAATACAACTAGGTGAATACAACTAGATGAATACAACTAGGTGAATACAACTAGGTGAACACAACTAGATGAATACAACTAGATGAATACAACTAGGTGAATACAACTAGATGAATACCAACCCTTTTCCGACCTGGATTGGCGGCGGCGTCGTCGTCGTCAGGGCGTCTTAACGCGTCCTCTAACCTCTTACGTCGCTTTTTCCTGCGGAATCAACCAATCCGTTAAAAAATGCGACGTACTAGTGACACCTAAAACCACCGACATATTGACGTTTTGTATCCGTGGTCCTCGAAAGGTTAGGTGGGTTGGTTGGGCTCACACCTGTCCTGTTAGGTTAGGTTGGTCTCACACCTGTCCTGGTTAGGTTAGGTTGGGCTCACACCTGTCTGGTTAGGTTGGGCTCACACCTGTCTGGTTAGGTTGGGCTCACACCTGTCTGGTTAGGTTGGGCTCACACCTGTCTGGTTAGGTTAGGTTGGGCTCACACCTGTCTGGTTAGGTTGGGCTCACACCTGTCTGGTTAGGTTAGGTTGGGCTCACATCTGTCTGGTTAGGTTAGGTTGGGCTCACATCTGTCTGGTTAGGTTAGGTTGGGCTCACACCTGTCTGGTTAGGTTAGGTTGGGCTCACCCCTGTCTGGTTAGGTTAGGTTGGGCTCCACACCTGTCTGGTTAGATTAGGTTGGGCTCACACCTGTCTGGTTAGGTTAGGGTGGGCTCACACCTGTCTGGTTAGGTTAGGTTGGGCTCACACCTGTCTGGTTTGGTTAGGTTGGGCTCACACCTGTCTGGTTAGGTTAGGTTGGGCTCACTCCTGTCTGGTTAGGTTAGGTTGGGCTCACACCCTGGTCTGGTTAGGTTAGGTTGGGCTCACACCTGTCTGGGTAGGTTAGGTTTGGGCTCACACCTGTCTGGTTAGGTTAGGTTGGGGCTCACACCTGTCTGGTTAGGTTAGGTTGGGCTCACACCTGTCTGGTTAGGTTAGGTTGGGCTCACACCTGTCTGGTTAGGTTAGGTTGGGCTCACACCTGTCTGGGTTAGGTTAGGTTGGGCTCACACCTGTCTGGTTAGGTTAGGTTGGGCTCTGCACACCTGTCTGGTTGGGTTAGGTTGGGCTCACACCTGTCGGTTTAGGCTCACACCTGTCTGGTTAGGTTAGGTTGGGCTCACATCTGTCTGGTTAGGTTAGGTTGGCTCACACCTGTCTGGTTAGGTTAGGTTGGGCTCACACCTGTCTGGTTAGGTTAGGTTGGGCTCACACCTGTCTGGTTAGGTTAGGTTGGGCTCACACCTGTCTGGTTAGGTTAGGCTCACACCCTGTCTGGTTAGGTTAGGTTGGGGCTCACACCCCTGTCTGGTTAGGTTAGGTTGGGCTCACACCTGTCTGGTTAGGTTAGGTTGGGCTCACACCTGTCTGGTTAGGTTAGGTTGGGCTCACACCTGTCTGGTTAGGTTAGGTTGGGCTCACACCTGTCTGGTTAGGTTAGGTTGGGCTCACCCCTGTCTGGTTAGGTTTAGGTTGGGCTCACCCCTGTCTGGTTAGGTTAGGTTGGTATCTAAGTCATTTATATACATTATATATAAGGTCAATACACGTTGGGAATAACATTTAATTGACTAAGAGCCTGGAAACACCGCCCCCCAGAGACGGTAGCTCTGAACAGCCACAATAAGGAATGATTCCAAGAGACTGCTGCCCAACTGGAACCGGCAGCCCTCCCTGGGCTGCCACTCAAGCATGGAGGTACTATAGAGGTGATCCAAGCCCGTGCTCATGATCCAAGCGATCATGAGCACGAGCTCATGATCTATCAAGAGATAAATTAGAGGTGATCCAAGCCCGTGCTATAAATGATCAACCACAGTCAAGTTGGTCAATATAGGCACTAGAGGCTGCTACTGGCAGTATTGTAAGGTTATACTGTGGTGTTCTTAAGGCTCAGTGCTCTTGTCAGCGGGTCTCTGGCCAGGCCTCTTGGTCTCTGGCCAGACCAAACAGGTTGTTAGATGCTGCAGCATGCAGTCTGGAGAGGCACATAGCTTCTGACTAAGTACCAGTACTACAAGCAAGGGGTTAAAAATCCACACTTTTGTATTTGTGAAATTTATGTCAGGAATTTACACCAAGTTTTTCGCACTCTCCTGAGTGCTTTGTAAAGGTGTGAGTGTGTGGTGAGGACCAGACTTACAGCTCAACAGCTGATCAGTAAGTCTTGCCCTCATCACACACTCACACCTTGATAAAGCACTCAGGAGAGTGTAAAACACTTGGTGTAAATTCCTTACATAAATTTCACATATACACAAGTGTGGATTATTATCTTTAGTTGTGACGCTAAGAGAGAACTATCAACATCAGAGGCCCGAGACTGTTCAACACGCTTCCACTACACGTAAGGGACATAACTGGCCGACCCCTCACAGTGTTCAAGAGAGAACTATCAACATCAGAGGCTCGAGACTGTTCAACACGCTTCCACTACACATAAGGGACATAACTGGCCGACCCCTCACAGTGTTCAAGAGAGAACTATCAACATCAGAGGCCCGAGACTGTTCAACACGCTTCCACTACACATAAGGGACATAACTGGCCGACCCCTCACAGTGTTCAAGAGAGAACTATCAACATCAGAGGCCCGAGACTGTTCAACACGCTTCCACTACACATAAGGGACATAACTGGCCGACCCCTCACAGTGTTCAAGAGAGAACTATCAACATCAAAGGCCCGAGACTGTTCAACACGCTTCCACTACACATAAGGGACATAACTGGTCGACCCCTCACAGTGTTCAAGAGAGAACTATCAACATCAGAGGCTCGAGACTGTTTAACACGCTTCCACTACACATAAGGGACATAACTGGCCGACCCCTCACAGTGTTCAAGAGAGAACTATCAACATCAGAGGCCCGAGACTGTTCAACACGCTTCCACTACACATAAGGGACATAACTGGCCGACCCTCACAGTGTTCAAGAGAGAACTATCAACATCAGAGGCCCGAGACTGTTCAACACGCTTCCACTACACATAAGGGACATAACTGGCCGACCCCTCACAGTGTTCAAGAGAGAACTATCAACATCAGAGGCCCGAGACTGTTCAACACGCTTCCACTACACATAAGGGACATAACTGGCCGACCCCTCACAGTGTTCAAGAGAGAACTATCAACATCAGAGGCCCGAGACTGTTCAACACGCTTCCACTACACATAAGGGACATAACTGGCCGACCCCTCACAGTGTTCAAGAGAGAACTATCAACATCAGAGGCCCGAGACTGTTCAACACGCTTCCACTACACATAAGGGACATAACTGGCCGACCCCTCACAGTGTTCAAGAGAGAACTATCAACATCAAAGGCCCGAGACTGTTCAACACGCTTCCACTACACATAAGGGACATAACTGGTCGACCCCTCACAGTGTTCAAGAGAGAACTATCAACATCAGAGGCTCGAGACTGTTTAACACGCTTCCACTACACATAAGGGACATAACTGGTCGACCCCTCACAGTGTTCAAGAGAGAACTATCAACATCAGAGGCTCGAGACTGTTTAACACGCTTCCACTACACATAAGGGACATAACTGGCCGACCCCTCACAGTGTTCAAGAGAGAACTATCAACATCAAAGGCCCGAGACTGTTCAACACGCTTCCACTACACATAAGGGACATAACTGGCTGACCCTTCACAGTATTCAAAAGAGAGTTTGATAAGCACCTCCAAAGGATACCTGATCAACCAGGCTGTGACTCATACGTCAGGCTGCGAGCAGCCGCGTCTAATAGCCTGGTTGACCAGTCCAGCAACCAGAAGGCCTGGTAGAGGACCGGGCCGCGAGGACGCTGAGCCCCGAAACCACCGCAAGGTAACACCAAGGCAGTATGTCTGTGAGAAGACATTACCATTATAAAAGCAGTGTTCTGAATGTTTTAAAATCACTCATTGATGGTTTCACAATGTATCCTGAATGTTTTCACAATGTATCCTGAACATCTTCACAATGTATCCTGAATGTTTTCACAATGTATCCTGAACATCTTCACAATGTATCCTGAATGTTTTCACAATGTATCCTGAACATCTTCACAATGTATCCTGAATGGTTTTACAATGTATCCTGAATGTTTTCACAATGTATCCTGAACGTTTTCACAATGTAAGTGCCATAAATGCTTTCACAGAACCCTTTGGCAGGACACTGAGGTGTTCTCAGTAGCGGCTTGTGGCCGAGGGGGGGGGGGGGCGTTCTTGTAACTTAACGAGCACCACAGGCGGATGGTGCATGACAAGTGCTCTCACAAGCTGGGTGAACACTGCTGACACTTACGTATTAACACTTAATATTTCACTACAACAACACCGTCTAAGTGACGCTGATGTAGGCTTAACTTAAAAAAAAAATAACTGATGCATTGTAGTGAGTGAATAAAATGGTTGAAGGACTCGGGTCGTGGTGATAGATTAGTCGTGTGATAGATTAGTCGTGGTGATAGATTAGTCGTGGTGATAGATTAGTCGCGGTGATAGATTAGTCGCGGTGATAGATTAGTCGCGGTGATAGATTAGTCGCAGTGATAGATTAGTCGCGGTGATAGATTAGTCGCGGTGATAGATTAGTCGCGGTGATAGATTAGTCGTGGTGATAGATTAGTCGCGGTGATAGATTAGTCATGTGATACATTAGTCATGTGATAGATTAATTCACAATAACAGATACATGATGTATATATCTGGACAACTGTCACCTAAAGCACACTTTACATGGGGGGGGGGGATAATACATCATGCTGTTAGTAACATTCAGTAGTTAGTATACTTAGATGTGAATAGCCTCGTTTAGTAGTTAGCAAGCGAGTGTCAAGCACAGGACCTTACGACGAACTAGAAGACTAGAACAATACTCTCCTAATGAACGTCAACGAAATTAAACAAAATTAACTGCGTAAAATGGAGAAATAATTAATTATTTGATTGAGTGCTTAGCAAGTGAGGCCTGGTGCCCCCCCCCCCCCAGGGAGTGGGACGATACTCGCCTTGGTGAACACTGCCGAGGTTGGCAGTGTTCACTAATGAACAAATTCACAAGGGCCGTGACGAGGGTTCGAACCTTCGTCAATTAAGATTAAGGCAGCGTCTGGGATCCTCTCGGACTAAAGTTCGAATCCTCGTCACGGCCCTTGTGGATATGTTCATTTGATGCATCACGCTATGGTGATTTCATTGTGTAGTGTTCACTACCTTCGGTGAACACTTAGATCCACCAAAATGGTTTCCGGGGTTCCGGCGAGAGTGCCATCATCCTGGCACCAGATGTTTAACTCGCATGTCACACTATCACTGACCTCTCTGGTAGCTTAGTAGACAACTGTGCTGAATACTGTAGACTCTACTTTCTTAGACTAAACAAACTCCTCACTCCACACTCCAAGCAACTACACTCTACAATCATCAGCAGATTTCCTAGAGATAATCAAGGCCACTCAGCCCGATGGAATCATTGCTTCCCTATACGTCGAGTCCCTATTTACCAACGTCCCAGTCGACACAACCATAGGAATGATACTGGACAGAGTATACAGAGACGAGAGCACCCCCAAATTAGACATACCCGAGCCACACTTGAAGAGTCTTCTCGAAGCATGTACGAAGGAAGCCCCTTTCATCAGTCCACAAGGAGACATGTATCTACAAATAGACGGAGTAGCAATGGGCTCCCCCTTAGGAGCCATCAAAGATAGAGTCTTCAGTAGCAGACAAAAACCAACTGTATATTGCCGTTATGTAGATGACATATTCGTCATAGTAAAAGGCTCAGATGAACTAATTGATCTAAAAAGCCATCTAGAGTGAGAGTCAGTACTGCGATTTACACATGAAAATAGTGAAAATAACAGTCTGCCATTCTTGGATGTACTAATAACAAAAACAGGAACCTCTTTAAGCACCAACGTATATACCAAGCCCACCAACATAGGATTATGCCTGAACGGTAGAAGTGAGTGCCCCCAAAGATACAAAGCCAGTGTTCTCAATGCTTATATTCGTCGAGCGCTTACCCACTGCTCTGAATGGAGCAACGTGAGTAGAGAGTTTGAAAGAGTAACTCAGGTATTGGTGAACAACGGATATAGCAACGCGGAAATAAACACTGCTATAAGAAGACAATTGGACCGATGGTATATTCCTGAACAGAGAACAGAAACCACAATACCTCCAATAAAATTATATTACAAATCCACTATGCATATTGAACATAAAAACGAAGAACGAATAAAGAAAGAAATAATCCGTAAAGGAGTAAAAAGCATTACTCCTAACCCAAACATAAACCTGATAATATTCTATAAAACCAAGAAGACTACCGACCTTCTTATTAAAAACAGTCCGAAGCCGACGGAGAACCCTCTACAGCAGTCAAGCGTTGTATACATGTACACTTGCCCCTACGAAGGATGTAACCTTCAATCTAAGTTCATAGGTATGACGTCGACCAAGCTGACGAGGCGTTTGACATGTCATCTTCAATCCGGTGCCCCCAGGAATCACATGAGACAAGCCCATGACATCACCCTAACAAGAGAAATGTTGAATAAAAACACTTGTATATTAGACAAAACCTAAGATGTAACAAGAATACAAATTCTTGAAGCTCTTCACATAGAAGTCGCACAACCCAAGCAGGTGTTGACAACACTGCCACAAGTCAACAAACACATGGAGTGATGGAACACAAAATGAGGTCAGTGGGAATAACTGGTAAAGTAGGACGCTGGATACTCAGTTTTCTGTCGAACAGAACACAACGAGTAACAGTCAACCATATAAAGCCAAGTCCAAGCTCAGTTAAAAGCTCTGTTCCTCAGGGTACAGTCCTTGCACCACTGATTTCCCCTATTCTCATATCAGATATAGACAAAAATACGTCACAGCTTTGTCATCCTTCGCAGATGACACAAAAATCTGTATGAAAATTACCTCTGCTGAAGGCATTGAAAAACTTCAAGCTGAAATTAATAGAGTTTTCGACTAGGCAGCAGAAAATAACATGATGTTTAACAGCGATAAGTTCCAGGTACTCAGGTACGGTAAAAATGAGAACCTTAAACATAATACAGGGTATAAAACACAATCAAATCTTCCCATAGTAGGAAAACAGCATGTAAAGGATTTGGGAATAATGATGTCTGACGACCTAACGTTTAGGGAGCATAACCAAGCAAATATTGCGACAGCCAGAAAAATGATAGGATGGATTACGAGAACTTTCAAATCCAGGGATCCCATCACAATGTTTGTACTCTTCAAGTCACTTGTGTTGTCCCGTCTTGAGTACTGCTCAGTACTCACTTACCCCTTCAGAGCAGGAGAGATTGCTGAAATAGAGGGAATACAGAGAACATATACGGATTGCTGAAATAGAGGGAATACAGAGAACATATACGGCACGCATAGACGCAATAAATCACTTAAATTATTGGAATCGTCTCAAAGCTCTCCAAATGTACTCACTAGAAAGGAGACGAGAGAGATACCAAATAATATACACGTGGAAAATACTGGAGGGACAGGTCCCTAATCTACACAGTAAAAAAAAAACATACTGGAGTGAACGATATGGAAGAAAATGCAGAATAGAACCAGTGAAGAGCAGAGGTGCCATAGGCACAATCAGAGAACACTGTATAAACATCAGAGGTCCACGGTTGTTCAACGTCCTCCCAGCGACTATAAGAAATATTGCCGGAACAACCGTGGACATCTTCAAGAGAAAACTTGATTGCTTCCTCCAAGGAGTGCCGGACCAACCGGGCTGTGATGGGTATGTGGGCCTGCGGGCCGCTCCAAGCAACAGCCTAGTGGACCAAACTCTCACAAGTCAAGCCAGGTCTCAGGCCGGGCTTGGGGAGTAGAACAACTCCCAGAACCCCATCAACCAGGTATCAACCAGGTCCCTGCTTGTCAATACCTTGTGGCAGGTGTTGTCATCATTCTCACAAGTCAACAAACACTACTAGTACTACGCACCACTACTACCAGGAAGAGCGCCACCTCACCACCACCACCCCCCTCACCACCACCACCCCCTTCACCACCACCAAGGTACCCCCAGGGCCACAGAGACTCCAGCTTTAAGGACAGACTATGGGGCATAATTCACAGCTATAGAACTGGGCCCCGTGCCAAGAGGGCCACCAGTCATGGTGCCACCTTTAAGTGTCTCTTGGGACCTGGCTCCCGGGACCTGGCTCCATCCCCAGTCCCTCAGCGATGATAAAGTAATTTACTAGTCTACCTCAAAATATTAACACCCATCTTTGACAAGTCGCCGGCTTCCTGTCCCGTCGTGGCCATCAGGTCAAATCAGGTAAAGTTAATATATTTCCAAAATTATCATAACCAATAACAGTCCAGAATAGTGAGATAATTACTTTCTTGAAATGTTACCAGAAACGTTTCTGCTCATAATATTATGACTTAAAACCCAAGAGCTCTATGGTGACAGCGTCACTCATCCTGTGAGTGGACACACCGCCATAGTGACAGTATTGGACAGCGTCACTCATACTGTGAGTGGACACACCGCCATAGTGACAGTATTGGGCAGCGCCACTCATCCTGTGAGTGGACACACCGCCATAGTGACAGTATTGGGCAGCGCCACTCATCCTGTGAGTGGACACACCACCATAGTGACAGTATTGGGCAGCGCCACTCATACTGTGAGTGGACACACCGCCATAGTGACAGTATTGGGCAGCGCCACTCATACTGTGAGTGGACACACCACCATAGTGACAGTATTGGGCAGCGCCACTCATCCTGTGAGTGGACACACCGCCATAGTGACAGTATTGGGCAGCGCCACTCATACTGTGAGTGGACACACCGCCATAGTGACAGTATTGGGCAGCGCCACTCATCCTGTGAGTGGACACACCGCCATAGTGACAGTATTGGGCAGCGCCACTCATCCTGTGAGTGGACACACCGCCATAGTGACAGTATTGGGCAGCGCCACTCATCCTGTGAGTGGACACACCGCCATAGTGACAGTATTGGGCAGCGTCACTCATCCTGTGAGTGGATACACCGCCATAGTGACAGTATTGGGCAGCGCCACTCATCCTGTGAGTGGACACACCGCCATAGTGACAGTATTGGGCAGCGCCACTCATCCTGTGAGTGGACACCCCGCCATAGTGACAGTATTGGGCAGCGTCACTCATCCTGTGAGTGGATACAGCTGTGTGCCCCCAGGGTGTGGTTGAGGGGGTGCTGTGTGCCCCAGGGTGTGGTTGAGGGGGTGCTGTGTGCCCCCAGGGTGTGGTTGAGGGGGTGCTGTGTGCCCCCAGGGTGTGGTTGAGGGGGTGCTGTGTGCCCCAGGGTGTGGTTGAGGGGGTGCTGTGTGCCCCCAGGGTGTGGTTGAGGGGGTGCTGTGTGCCCCAGGGTGTGGTTGAGGGGGTGCTGTGTGCCCCCAGGGTGTGGTTGAGGGGGTGCTGTGTGCCCCCAGGGTGTGGCCCAGGGGTGGTGATGGGCAGGGCGTGCGGACCCCTGCCAGCCCACATTGTGTAACAGATTAATCTTTCAATTAGACAAGTGTTGGGGTACTTGTCATCTGCCCCCCCCCCACCACCATTGTCTCCCCCACCACCACCGTCTCCCCCACCACCACTACCACCACCACCAAAGATAAACTATTCAACACTGGTGGGACGCGAACAAGGGGACACAGGTGGAGACTTGAGTGCCCACATGAGCCACAGGGACGTTAGAAAGAACTTTTTCAGTGTCAGAGTAGTTAACAGATGGAATGCATTAGGCAGTGATGTGGTGGAGGCTGACTCCATACACAGTTTCAAATGTAGATATGATAGAGCCCAGTAGGCTCAGGAACCTGTACACCAGTTGATCGACAGTTGAGAGGCGGGACCAAAGAGCTAGAGCTCAACCCCCGCAAGCACAACTAGGTGA
>WNGS01113158.1:60314424-60319424 GCA_020271785.1 Procambarus virginalis
GCTGCAGGCCAGCTGCGCCAGGCTGCAGGCCAGCTGCGCCAGGCTGCAGGCCAGCTGCGCCAGGCTGCAGGCCAGCTGCGCCAGGCTGCAGGCCAGCTGCGCCAGGCTGCAGGCCAGCTGCGCCAGGCTGCAGGCCAGCTGCGCCAGGCTGCAGGCCAGCTGCGCCAGGCTGCAGGCCAGCTGCGCCAGGCTGCAGGCCAGCTGCGCCAGGCTGCAGGCCAGCTGCGCCAGGCTGCAGGCCAGCTGCGCCAGGCTGCAGGCCAGCTGCGCCAGGCTGCAGGCCAGCTGCGCCAGGCTGCAGGCCAGCTGCGCCAGGCTGCAGGCCAGCTGCGCCAGGCTGCAGGCCAGCTGCGCCAGGCTGCAGGCCAGCTGAGCTAGGCTGCAGGCCAGCTGAGCTAGGCTGCAGGCCAGCTGCGCCAGGCTGCAGGCCAGCTGCGCCAGGCTGCAGGCCAGCTGCGCCAGGCTGCAGGCCAGCTGCGCCAGGCTACAGGCCAGCCGAGTCAGGCTGCAGGCCAGCTGCGCCAGGCTGCAGGCCAGCTGCGCCAGGCTGCAGGCCAGCTGAGCTAGGCTGCAGGCCAGCTGCGCTAGGCTGAAGGCCAGCTGAGCTAGGCTGAAGGCCAGCTGAACCAGGCTGCAGGCCAGCTGCGCCAGGCTGCAGGCCAGCTGCGCCAGGCTGCAGGCCAGCTGAGCTAGGCTGCAGGCCAGCTGAGCTAGGCTGCAGGCCAGCTGAGCTAGGTTGCAGGCCAGCTGAGCTAGGTTGCAGGCCAGCTGAACCAGGCTGCAGGCCAGCTGCGCCAGGCTACAGGCCAGCCGAGTCAGGCTGCACGCCAGCTGCGCCAGGCTGCAGGCCAGCTGCGCCAGGCTGCAGGCCAGCTGAGCTAGGCTGCAGGCCAGCTGAGCTAGGCTGAAGGCCAGCTGAGCTAGGCTGAAGGCCAGCTGAACCAGGCTGCAGGCCAGCTGCGCCAGGCTGCAGGCCAGCTGCGCCAGGCTGCAGGCCAGCTGCGCCAGGCTGCAGGCCAGCTGCGCCAGGCTGCAGGCCAGCTGAGTCAGGCCAGCTGCGCCAGGCTGCAGGCCAGCCGAGCCAGGCTGCAGGCCAGCTGCGCCAGGCTGCAGGCCAGCTGCGCCAGGCTGCAGGCCAGCCGAGCCAGGCTGCAGGCCAGCTGAGCCAGGCTGCAGGCCAGCTGAGCCAGGCTGCAGGCCAGCTGAGCTAGGCTGCAGGCCAGCTGAGCCAGGCTGCAGGCCAGCTGAGCCAGGCTGCAGGCCAGCTGAGCTAGACTGCGCGGCGCCTCAGGGAGGAGAGCCACTCAAAGGAATGGATTGTTGAAGATGTTGTTATAGATCCCGCCAAACACACACCGAATCTACTTTCTATCCACTGCTGGGTTAAGATTAAGTTTGGGTTAGTTTAAGGTCACTTTAGATTAAACTTTGGTAAGGTCTGATTATGTTTGGTTAAGTTAATACAAACTATTATTGATGATAATGTGACATATGGAAATCTAAAAGCATTTCAGTGTGCCCTCGAATTTCGTTTACAGAAAATCTAATTCCTGAAAGAAAACGTGTCCAGGATACACTTTTTATATTTTCAACCAACGATTTATATTACCATAAAGTTATAACTTGAAAATAATCTCTGTTTGGGACAAAGGATCATTTTCCAGTTTACATGTAGACTACTACTGATACCGTAATATGCTTCCAGACCATCGCAAATGCCTAGATAACTATCTAGGTGGTTTGAGGGGGGGGGTGTAGTTTCTCGCGGTAATGGATAGTCTGAGGACGAGCTGAGGTCTCTATGGGTTAGGTGGGTTATCTTGAGGTTATCTTGAGATGATTTCGGGGCTTTTTAGTGTCCCCGCGGCCCAGTCCTCGACCAGGCCTCCACCCCCAGGAAGCAGCCCGTGACAGCTGACTAACACCCAGGTACCTATTTTACTGCTAGGTAACAGTTGCATAGGGTGAAAGAAACTCTGCCCATTGTTTCTCGCCGGCGCCTGGGATCGAACCCGGGACCACAGGATCACAAGTCCAGTGTGCTGTCCGCTCGGCCAACCGGCTCCCTTGCTTGGGTTCATATGTGTCCCGTTGGGCAAAACAGTCGCATTTGTTACGGAAGTTTAAACAAGAGAAAACGGGCTGGGTGCAGCCGCCCACCACAAGGAAACACATATTTAACTCCAGATAAATTATGCATCCAATTTGCAACCATTTATATACATTACGCACACTGCTACACCAAGTTAGATACATTACCTACACTTGTGCAACAAGCAACGTGGACTATGTCTACTTGCAACACATTTTGACGAGCAACACACAATTGTAATATGTTAGATGCAAGGAGCACGCTATTGCAACACTGATGCAGGGAGCACACTACACCAACACCGATGCAGGGAGCACACTACACCAACACCGATGCAGGGAGCACACTACACCAACACTGGTGCAGGGAGCACACTGATGCAGGGAGCACACATGTGTCACGGGATATATTCGTTCGTTAAGAATGCGACACATTAGTAACTGACAGCACCGTAATACTGACGTGTTGCCTGGATAGATCAAGTGGGATGAGGTCCCTGTACCTTGTCACTCAGGGAGACCCGTCCCTGACACATGGGAGGCTGGTCCCTGCAGGGAGGGTCAGACCAAGCCAACTGTTGTGGGTGTGTGCGGGCATGCAGTGGGGGGGGGGGCTTCCCACAGCAGCCTGGCCGGATGTGGCAAGTGGTCTACATCCCCCTCAACCCTCTCCAGGTATACCTGTAGTATACTATGGGAATACTCCAGGTATACTGGTATACTCCAGGAGCACTCAAGGTATAACCCAGATACACTCAGGATATCTGAATGTTTACACTGGAGGCAGACATACGTGAAGCTGGTAAACCCAGTGACGTTCACCAACCAATGGGAAGAGGGCNTCCCTGGTGGCCCGGGACTCTCCCAGGTGGCCCGGGACTCTCCTGGTGGCCCGGGACTCTCCCTGGTGGCCTGGGACTCTCCCTGGTGCCCGGGACTCTCCCTGGTGGCCTGGGACTCTCCCTGGTGGCCCGGGACTCTCCCTGGTGGCCCGGGACTCTCCCTGGTGGCCCGGGACTCTCCCTGGTGGCCCGGGACTCTCCCTGGTGGCCCGGGACTCTCCCTGGTGGCCCGGGACTCTCCCTGGTGGCCCGGGACTCTCCCTGGTGGCCCGGACTCTCCCTGGTGGCCTGGACTCTCCCTGGTGGCCTGGGACTCTCCTGGTGGCCCGGGACTCTCCCTGGTGGCCCGGGACTCTCCCTGGTGGCCCGGGACTCTCCCTGGTGGCCCGGGACTCTCCCTGGTGGCCCGGGACTCTCCCAGGTGGCCCGGGACTCTCCCTGGTGGCCCGGGACTCTCCCTGGTGGCCCGGGACTCTCCCTGGTGGCCCGGGACTCTCCCTGGTGGCCCGGGACTCTCCCTGGTGGCCCGGGACTCTCCCTGGTGGCCCAGGACTCTCCCTGGTGGCCCGGGACTCTCCCTGGTGGTACGGGACTCTCCCTGGTGGTACGGGACTCTCCCTGGTGGCCTGGGACTCTCCCTGGTGGCCCGGGACTCTCCCTGGTGGCCCGGGACTCTCCCTGGTGGCCTGGGACTCTCCCTGGTGGCCTGGGACTCTCCCTGGTGGCCCGGGACTCTCCCTGGTGGCCTGGGACTCTCCCTGGTGGCCTGGGACTCTCCCAGGTGGCCTGGGACTCTCCCAGGTGGCCTGGGACTCTCCCTGGTGGCCCGGGACTCTCCCTGGTGGCCCGGGACTCTCCCTGGTGGCCTGGGACTCTCCCTGATGGCCCGGGACTCTCCCTGGTGGCCTGGGACTCTCCCAGGTGGCCTGGGACTCTCCCTGGTGGCCTGGGACTCTCCCTGGTGGCCCGGACTCTCCCTGGTGGTACGAGACTCTCCCTGGTGGCCTGGGACTCTCCCTGGTGGCCTGGGACTCTCCCTGGTGGCCTGGGACTCTCCCTGGTGGCCTGGGACTCTCCCTGGTGGCCTGGGACTCTCCCTGGTGGCCTGGGACTCTCCCTGGTGGCCTGGGACTCTCCCTGGTGGCCTGGGACTCTCCCTGGTGGCCTGGGACTCTCCCAGGTGGCCTGGGACTCTCCCTGGTGGCCTGGGACTCTCCCTGGTGGCCTGGGACTCTCCCAGGTGGCCTGGGACTCTCCCTGGTGGCCTGGGACTCTCCCTGGTGGCCTGGGACTCTCCCTGGTGGCCTGGGACTCTCCCTGGTGGCCTGGGACTCTCCCTGGTGGCCTGGGACTCTCCCTGGTGGCCTGGGACTCTCCCAGGTGGCCTGGGACTCTCCCTGGTGGCCTGGGACTCTCCCTGGTGGCCTGGGACTCTCCCTGGTGGCCTGGGACTCTCCCTGGTGGCCCGGGACTCTCCCTGGTGGTACGGGACTTATGCATCGTTAAACAACAGGGCTCCATTAAGGAACATATAATCTCTTCCCACAACCAGACCATCACCAGAGAAATCTTAACAAACAACACAGAAATCATCGATAGATACAGCGACAGCAGGCGGCTTGACATCTGCGAGGCACTACACATCAAGAAGTCAACACCAGCAATCAACAGCCAATTAACGCACAACTATATTCTACCCACTTCAAGACTCCGCTCCAATATAGAAGCATCAAGAAATATGGGCCAATAGGCCCTCTGCAGTTACTTCCATTCTTCCCTTTAATTTACCCAATTTATACCCATTGTTTCGTGTTCTGTCTCGTGTTGAAAGTTTTGTTCACCTCATCCAAACTGTTGTAACATATCACCTCACCCAAAATGCGGGTATAAAATAAAATGAAAGCTGTTTAAATCAAAGCATAAGTAAGAACTCTGTTAAGTGTTTGCAGGTTATAGTTTGTGTGTAAACTAAAAGTTTTTGAAAATGTAATAAGTTATTACGAAACGCGTTCAAGTGTCGCGTTAGACTAGAAAAAAAATGAATTTTGGAGAATTGATTTTTCAATT
>WNGS01113158.1:60359136-60371112 GCA_020271785.1 Procambarus virginalis
CTAGAGTTTAGTTAGTTTTAGTTCATTTATTATGCACCCCATACCCATCTTGTGGGCGGTAGTGGAAAGGGTTACAGAGGCACATAATGGGCTCAGGGACTGAACCCCACAATTCATTTAGCTAAGCAAGTTACAATCTTGATGAGCTAGTTACAAAATTCAATATAAGTCGTCACATCAACAATGGGTTCGAGATCGACCTCAAATACAGGTTCTAAATTAAGCAACTGACATATGTGGAGAGCTAGTGTCACAATTTATATGTTTGTCCTGCACACCGCCCCCATCCAGTGGGCAGCGGTGGATAGGTTACAATCACTCAGTTACTACCTACAGTTAGCAAACTGGGGATATTTGGCTAAAATTTCTGGTAGCAGATCATTTTGAATGAAATATTTACACATCGCTGGAACATTGGTTATAGAATTGTCTCTAAATTCACGTATCTTTTCGCACTCCATCACATAGTGACGGAGGGTGTGCGAATAATTTTGTTGACACAGTTTACATTTGGTCAGGTCTACATCGGCAGATAATGAGAATTCCCAGAGATACTTGTAACCGAGTCTAAGCCGAGCAGCAGTAACATCTAGAAGTCTGCTGATTTTATTGGATGATCCATAGATGTGTGGCTCCTCTTGCATGATAGTATGATGATAGATGGAATTACTGGTGTCAATTTCACTTTGCCTCAGATCTACAAGATCTTGTTGAAGTTCTCGGTGTACTGCTGCTCTCAGATTGCTCATTGACAATCCAAGGTTACACTCAACGGCTCCTTTAAAGGCAGATTCTTTGGCTAACTTATCAGCTCTATCATGCATTCGGAGGCCAACATGAGATGGAGACCACATGAAATGGACTCTGTTACCATCCTTAATAATTTTGTTGTATTTGTGTCTAGCTTCGGACACGAGCATGTTACAGTTATGTCTTAAAGAGTTGAGAGCATTTAAGGATGATAAGGAGTCACTTACAATTAATGTATCAAGTTTGGAGACTTGTACACATTTCAGTGCAAGGATCAAGGCAAATAGTTCAGTCTGAAGGGTAGAGGCCCAATTGTTTATACGGACTCCCCACTCAAAGTACAAGCCATCGCCCATTGTCAGAACAACTGCACTTCCAGCTGCACCCGTGGTGCGGTGTAGGGAACCATCAGTGTATATGATTTGAGAGAGAGAATGCTCTGTGGACAGAGCATCAATATGGCTTAAGGCGTTGAGCTTTGCCTCAAGACGAAGCTTGGGCTTATCTCTAATTTGCTTCTTGGGTGGAAAGGGAGGGATTAAAACTGGAAAGGGTGTAACCTCCCACGGTGCAGGAAAGTGCCGTTGTTGTTTCTCTTGGTACAAATCATGAACCCCATACATTCTGAGTTGAGTTCCAGTTTTTGTTATCCATTTGGAACAATGCTGATCTTCAATAAAGTAAGTCTGGAGGGCTTCTGTGCAAGGATTAGGATGAGTTAGCCTAAGCATTTTTATACCAATTTGACAGTTAATTTCAGTAACACGATCAACAACGCTCAGAATATTAAGTTCCTTTCTCATATTAAGTATCTTTGTGGTACGAGGGCACCCAAGGATTATCCTCAGGGCTTCGTTCTGCAATTTTTCAAGCCCTCCAAGCTTTCTTTCAGGCATCAAAACAAGCAGAGGTGCAGCATAATCCACTAAAGATCTGATGTATGCAAGGTACATCATTTTGACAATTCTGACATTGGCACCATAGCCTGAGTGATAACCTGCAACAGCCTTGAGAGCTCGGAGCCTCTCTTTATACTGACGACAGAGTCTGAATACAACAGGACCATACAGTGGCACCTCAAGGCCAAGGTATTTGAATCTGTTTACATAGTCAAGCTGGGAGCCATCAGATAGTTGCATCTTGCGAACAGCTCCTCCCTGCCTGGGTGGGCGCCGATTTAGTATCTTTGTTTTCTCTGCTGAGATAATTAAACCTAGGTCCTGACATGAATCTAATACAGAGTTAAGAGTGTTCTGTGTGTTAGCATACCCAGTGGTGTGTATCATTATATCATCAGCATAGCTAATGATGTGGACGTTGGGTTTGCTCGGTATAGAGTTTAACAGCGTGTTTATTAAGATATTAAATAAGGTAGGACTGAGGACACCACCCTGCGGGGTACCTAGTTCAAAGTCTCTTGTTACACTCCTATGCCCCTGGAAAAATACAGATGACTTCCTGTTGGATAAGTAACCCCTGATCCAACAAAGAAGCCGACCACCAATATTCATTCTTGCAAGCTCACTCAAGATAACATGTCTATTTGCAATATCAAAGGCAGACTTAAGATCTAGGAAGGTGGTATATGACTTTTCAGTGTGCAGGGTAAGAAAGGTGGTGATGCAATGATGCACACTCCTTCCATGCATGAAGCCATATATCTGGGGGGATAGCATGGTTCTTATTCTATGGAGGAGACGGTTTAGGACCATTCTCTCGAATGTTTTGCAAATGCAGCTGTAAGGGAAATTGGGCGGAAAGCATTCTCTTGATTTGGCTTGGGAATTGGAATGATTATACTGTTGGTCCAAGAGATAGGAAGTTCCCCAGTAACATAGCTCATATTATACAGCTCAAGCAGGGGATTCCCTGGTACTAAAGGGAGCAGACGCAATGCCCTGGAACATATACACACTAGAGCAACCTTGGAACATATACACACTAGAGCAACCCTGGAACATATACACACTAGAGCAACCCTGGAACATATACACACTAGAGCAACCCTGGAACATATTCACACTAGAGCAACCCTGGAACATATACACACTAGAGCAACCCTGGAACATATACACACTAGAGCAACCCTGGAACATATACACACTAGAGCAACCCTGGAACATATACACACTAGAGCAACCCTGGAACATATACACACTAGAGCAACCTTGGAACATATACACACTAGAGCAACCCTGGAACATATACACACTAGAGCAACCCTGGAACATATACACACTAGAGCAACCTTGGAACATATACACACTAGAGCAACCTTGGAACATATACACACTAGAGCAACCTTGGAACATATACACACTAGAGCAACCTTGGAACATATACACACTAGAGCAACCCTGGAACATATTCACACTAGAGCAACCCTGGAACATATACACACTAGAGCAACCTTGGAACATATACACACTAGAGCAACCCTGGAACATATACACACTAGAGCAACCTTGAGACATATACAGACAGGATGCTTGACAACGCCGCTTTGCTTAACTGTGTACTTATAAATTACATATTAATTTATTATTTGAACATAAAAAGATAATTTCTCCAATAAAGATTAATTTAATATTTTATAATTAGAAGTTATTGTAATAAATATTTCCCACAAGAGGCCGGCGGGAGGAGACGGAACGCACTATTATGGGTAAGGAATTACCTGACAGACAGGTGTCAGAGAGTGAGAGTGAGGGACGAGGAGTGGGACTGGCGTAGAGTAACAAGCGGGGTGCCTCAAGGATCACTCCTGGGGCCCAATCTATTCCTCATTTATATAAATGACTTGACTCCAGGAGTTGAGTCTCTTATGACAATGTTTGCTGATGATGCTAAACTAATGAGGAGGGTTGAGATAGGTAAGGATTGTAAGGTTCTCCAGGATGACCTGAACAGGTTGCAGAGCTGGTCCGCGAAATGGCTACTAGAGTTCAACACCAGTAAGTGTAAGATGATGGAAACGGGATCAGGAGCCAGGAGACCGAAAGACCAATACACGATGAAGGGAAACTACCTCCCTATAACGACTAGAGCAAAACACCTGAGAGTGAACATAACACCAAACCTAACTCCAGAGGCTCATATAAACAGAATAACGTCAGCCGCATACTCTACTCTGGCAAGTCACAACATCCTTCACAAACTTGAATAAGGAGGCTTTTAGACCACTGTTTACCGCCTGTGTGAGGCCAGTCTTAGAGTATGCCGCCCATCCTGGAACCCCCATCTTAACTAACACATGAGGAAGCTGGAAAAGGTGCAGAAGTTTGCAACGAGACTCGACCCAGAGCTGCGAGGGGTGAGGTACGAAGACAGACTGAAGGAACTAAACCTGATGATGCTAGAGAAGAGGAGGGAGAAGGGGGGACATGACACAGGCGTATTAAATACTTAGGGGGATTGACAAGGCCGAAAGAAATAAGAAATGTTTACAATGAATAACAATGGAACAAGGGGCCACGGATGGAAGCTTGAGACTCACATGTGTCATAGAGATGTTAGAAAGTATTCCTTTAGCGTGAGAGGAAGTGAGTAAAAGGAATAACCTAAAGCAGCAGGTTGTAGAGGCTAACTAAATTCATAGCTTAAAAGCAGGTATGATAGGGAAATAGGCCAGGAGTCATTACATTAGACAACCAACCTGCTAGAAAAGCGGGCTCCAAGAGCTAGAGTTCGATCCTGAAAGGAAGAGAGGTGTGAGAACAGAGGGTAACACACGACTTGCCAGCGGCCCGCACCAGCAACGTGTCCGAGGTCAGGGTTGTAGGAGGAGGCTGCAGGCGTGTAGTAGATCACAACAACAACAACAACCAGGAAGGCACACAGTTACAACCAGTAACCACCATTGACAACAGGTAAGTGACCCAGGCTCCACACATTCTTCACCCACCCAACCCTCACAGCCTCCCAGTACCCATCTCCCATTCCACTCTTCCCTTCACCCAAACTCCTCCATAACTATACCTTCTCTACAAGACTTGGTAATGGTCCAGGACCCACACAGACTTGGTAATGGTCCAGGACCCACACAGACTTGGTAATGGTCCAGGACCCACACAGACTTGGTAATGGTCCAGGACCCCCACAGACTTGGTAATGGTCCAGGACCCACACAGACTTGGTAATGGTCCAGGACCCACACAGACTTGGTAATGGTCCAGGACCCACACAGACTTGGTAATGGTCCAGGACCCACACAGACTTGGTAATGGTTCAGGACCCACACAGACTTGGTAATGGTTCAGGACCCACACAGACTTGGTAATGGTTCAGGACCCACACAGACTTGGTAATGGTTCAGGACCCACACAGACTTGGTAATGGTCCAGGACCCACACAGACTTGGTAATGGTCCAGGACCCACACAGACTTGGTAATGGTCCAGGACCCACACAGACTTGGTAATGGTCCAGGACCCACACAGACTTGGTAATGGTCCAGGACCCACACAGACTTGGTAATGGTCCAGGACCCACACAGACTTGGTAATGGTCCAGGACCCACACAGACTTGGTAATGGTCCAGGACCCACACAGACTTGGTAATGGTCCAGGACCCACACAGACTTGGTAATGGTCCAGGACCCACACAGACTTGGTAATGGTCCAGGACCCACACAGACTTGGTAATGGTCCAGGACCCACACAGACTTGGTAATGGTCCAGGACCCACACAGACTTCGGCTCATCTCCATCTTCTGACTTGTGGTTTGGTCATCTTATCTGCCATCAGTTGGCCCCCACCTGCCAAAACCAGTGTGGCCAGCTGCAGGCCACCTGCCACCACCAGTGTGGCCAGCTGCAGGCCACTTGCCACCACCAGTGTGGCCAGCTGCAGGCTATCTGCCACCACCAGTGTGGCCAGGTGCAGGCCACCTGCCACCACCAGCGTGGCCAGCTGCAGGCCACCTGCCATCACCAGTGAGTCCAGCTACAGGCCGGCCACCTGCCACCACCAGAGTGGCCAGCTACAGGCCACCTGCCACCACCAGTGTGGTCAGCTGCAGGCCACCTGCCACCACCAGTATGGCCAGCTGCAGGCCACCTGCCACCACCAGTGTGGCATGCTGCAGGCCACCTGCCACCACCAGTGTGGCCAGCTGCAGGCCACCTGCCACCACCAGTGTGGCCAGCTGCAGGCCACCTGCCACCACCAGTGTGGGCAGCTGCAGGCCACCTGCCACCACCAGTGTGGCCAGCTGCAGGCCACCTGCCACCACCAGTGTGGCCAGCTGCAGGCCACCTGCCACCACCAGTGTGGCCAGTGGCCACTCAAGCCTAGCCTGACATATACACCGGCGCCACCACGACGCCTACTCAGCCTCCCCTGACCCACACACCGGCGCCACCACGCTGTCGCTGGTGAGGATAGGCGCAGACAGATTCACTACAAACGGCAAGGAAGTGTGCGAGGAACTGAATAAGAAATTCCAGGAGGTCTTCACATTAGAGCAAGAGGAAGTTCTAGAAATAAGAGAGGGAATAGTTATCCAGGACCCACTAGAAGATTTTGAGATTACCGGTGGGATGTATGGATGTTTTGCTAGAGTTGGATGTGACAAAGGCCATAGGCCCAGATGGAATATCACCATGGATACTAAAGGAAGGAGCAGAAGTACTGTGCCTGCCACTCTCCATGGTGTATAACAAATCACTGGTAAGAGGGGAACTGCCAAAAATTTGTAAGACGTCCAATGTAGTCCCAATATACAAGAAAGGGGATAGACAGGAGGCACTGAACTACAGGCCAGTGTCCCTAACCTGCATACCATGCAAGCTGATGGCGAAGATTGTGCGAAGAAAGCTAGTGGAACATCTGGGGTGAAAGAACTTTGTAACACAGCATCAACATGGGTTCAGGGATGGCAGGTCCTGCCTCACAGGATTAATTGAATTCTGTGACCGTTGAACGAGGAAAGGCTGCGTGAGATGCGACTCATGACATTGGAAGTCAGAAGAGTAAATGGAGACATGATCACTACAAAATTCTCAGAGGAATTGACAGGTTAGATAAGGATAAAAATTTTAACGCTGGTGGTACGCGAACAAGGAGACACAGGTGGGGACTGAGTACCCAAATGAGCCACAGGGACGTTAGAAAGAACTTTTTCAGTGTCAGAGTAGTTAACGGGTGGAATGCATTAGGCAGTGATGTGGTGGAGGCTGACTCCATACACAGTTTCAAGTGTAGATATGATAGAGCCCAGTAGGCTCAGGAACCTGTACACCAGTTGATTGACAGTTGAGAGGCGGGACCAAAGAGAGAGAGCTCAACCCCCAAGCACAACCAGGTGAGTACAAATAGGAGAGTACGCCGCCCACATAAGCCTCGCCTGACCCGGCCTCCATATGACCTCTGTCTCCCGTAATATCCAACATTTACAAATTATTTGTAACTATTTAAAATGTGAAATCTTTGACATAATGTATTGCAATACATAGAAGTTGCAGAGCAGGAAGTTCATTACTAGTTGTCATTATAATGAATCATGTGAGTGAGTTAAGACATTGTTGGAACAATGTTAAACGTCCACTGAACTCTGATAAACACTTTTTATGCCACCACTCACAGTATGAGTATGAGGCACACAGTATGAGTATGAGGCACACAGTATGAGTATGAGGCACACAGTATGAGTATGAGGCCACAGTATGAGGCACACAGTATGAGGCACACAGTATGAGTATGAGGCACACAGTATGAGTATGGGGTACACAGTATGAGTATGAGGCACACAGTATGAGTATGGGGCACACAGTATGAGGCACACAGTATGAGTATGAGGCACACAGTATGAGTATGAGGCACACAGTATGAGTATGAGGCACACAGTATGAGTATGAGGCACACAGTATGAGTATGAGGCACACAGTATGAGTATGAGGCACACAGTATGAGGCACACAGTATGAGGCACACAGTATGAGTATGAGGCACACAGTATGAGTATGGGGTACACAGTATGAGTATGAGGCACACAGTATGAGTATGGGGCACACAGTATGAGTAAGAGGCTCACAGTATGGGGCACACAGTATGAGTATGAGGCTCACAGTATGAGTATGAGGCACACAGTATGAGTATGGGGCACACAGTATGAGTATGGGGCACACAGTATGGGGCACACAGTATGAGTATGGGGCACACAGTATGAGTATGGGGCACACAGTATGGGGCACACAGTATGGGGCACACAGTATGAGTATGGGGCACACAGTATGAGTATGGGCACACAGTATGGGGCACACAGTATGGGGCACACAGTATGAGTATAGGGCACACAGTATGAGTATAGGGCACACAGTATGAGTATAGGGCACACAGTATGAGTATGGGGCACACAGTATGGGGCACACAGTATGGGGCACACAGTAGGGGGCCACAGTATGGGGCACACATTATGGGGCACACAGTATGGGGCACACAGTATGGGGCACACAGTATGAGTATGGGGCACACAGTATGAGTATAGGGCACACAGTATGAGTATGGGGCACACAGTATGAGTATGGGCACACAGTATGAGGCCACAAGTATGAGTATAGGGCACACAGTATGAGTATGGGGCACACAGTATGAGTATGGGGCACACAGTATGAGTATGGGGCACCAAGTATGGGGCACACAGTATGAGTAGGGGGGCACAGTATGGGGCACACAGTATGAGTATGGGCACACAGTAGTATGGGGCACACAGTATGAGTATGGGGCACACAGTATGGGGCACACAGTATGAGTATGGGGCACACAGTATGGGGGCACACAGTATGAGTATGGGGCACACAGTATGAGGCACACAGTATGAGTATGGGGCACACAGTATGAGTATGGGGCACACAGTATGAGTATGAGGCACACAGTATGAGTATGGGGCACACAGTATGAGTATGAGGCTACAGTATGAGTATGGGGCACACAGTATGAGTATGAGGCACACAATGAGAGTATGGGGCACACAGTATGAGTATGAGCTCACAGTATGAGTATGGGGCACACAGTATGAGTATGAGGCACACAGTATGAGTATGAGGCTCAACAGTATGAGTATGAGGCACACAGTATGAGTATGGGGCACACAGTATGAGTATGGGGCACACAGTATGAGTATGAGGCACACAGTATGAGTATGGGGCACACAGTATGAGTATGGGCACACAGTATGAGTATGGGGCACACAGTATGAGTATGGGGCACACAGTATGAGTATGGGGCACACAGTATGAGTATGGGGCACACAGTATGGGGCACACAGTATGGGGCACACAGTATGGGGCACACAGTATGGGGCACACAGTATGAGTATGGGGCACACAGTATGAGTATGGGGCTCACAGTATGAGTATGGGGCACACAGTATGAGTATGGGGCACACAGTATGGGGCACACAGTATGGGGCACACAGTATGGGGCACACAGTATGGGGCACACAGTATGGGGCACACAGTATGAGTATGGGGCACACAGTATGAGTATGGGGCACACAGTATGAGTATGGGCACACAGTATGGGGCACACAGTATAGGGGGCACACAGTATGGGGCACACAGTATGGGCACACAGTATGAGTATGGGGCACACAGTATGAGTATGAGGCACACAGTATGAGTATGGGCACACAGTATGAGTATGGGGCACACAGTATGGGGCACACAGTATGGGGCACACAGTATGGGGCACACAGTATGAGTATGGGGCACACAGTATGGGGCACACAGTATGGGGCACACAGTATGAGTATGGGGCACACAGTATGGGGCACACAGTATGGGGCACACAGTATGGGGCACACAGTATGAGTATGGGGCACACAGTATGGGGCACACAGTATGGGGCACACAGTATGAGTATGGGGCACACAGTATGAGTATGGGGCACACAGTATGAGTATGGGGCACACAGTATGAGTATGGGGCACACAGTATGAGTATGGGGCACACAGTATGGGGCACACAGTATGGGGCACACAGTATGGGGCACACAGTATGGGGCACACAGTATGGGGCACACAGTATGGGGCACACAGTATAGGGCACACAGTATGAGTATGGGGCACACAGTATGAGTATGGGGCACACAGTATGGGGCACACAGTATGGGGCACACAGTATGAGTATGGGGCACACAGTATGAGTATGGGGCACACAGTATGAGTATGGGGCACACAGTATGGGGCACACAGTATGAGTATGGGGCACACAGTATGAGTATGGGGCACACAGTATGGGGCACACAGTATGGGGCACACAGTATGAGTATGGGGCACACAGTATGAGTATGGGGCACACAGTATGGGGCACACAGTATGGGGCACACAGTATGGGGCACACAGTATGGGGCACACAGTATGGGGCACACAGTATGAGTATGGGGCACACAGTATGGGGCACACAGTATGAGTATGGGGCACACAGTATGGGGCACACAGTATGAGTATGGGGCACACAGTATGGGGCACACAGTATGGGGCACACAGTATGGGGCACACAGTATGGGGCACACAGTATGAGTATGGGGCACACAGTATGGGGCACACAGTATGGGGCACACAGTATGGGGCACACAGTATGAGTATGGGGCACACAGTATGGGGCACACAGTATGGGGCACACAGTATGAGTATGGGGCACACAGTATGAGTATGGGGCACACAGTATGAGTATGGGGCACACAGTATGAGTATGGGGCACACAGTATGGGGCACACAGTATGAGTATGGGGCACACAGTATGAGTATGGGGCACACAGTATGGGGCACACAGTATGGGGCACACAGTATGAGTATGGGGCACACAGTATGAGTATGGGGCACACAGTATGGGGCACACAGTATGGGGCACACAGTATGAGTATGGGGCACACAGTATGAGTATGGGGCACACAGTATGGGGCACACAGTATGAGTATGGGGCACACAGTATGGGGCACACAGTATGAGTATGGGGCACACAGTATGAGTATGGGGCACACAGTATGGGGCACACAGTATGGGGCACACAGTATGGGGCACACAGTATGGGGCACACAGTATGGGGCACACAGTATGAGTATGGGGCACACAGTATGGGGCACACAGTATGGGGCACACAGTATGGGGCACACAGTATGGGGCACACAGTATGGGGCACACAGTATGAGTATGGGGCACACAGTATGGGGCACACAGTATGAGTATGGGGCACACAGTATGAGTATGGGGCACACAGTATGGGGCACACAGTATGAGTATGGGGCACACAGTATGAGTATGGGGCACACAGTATAGGGCACACAGTATGAGTATGGGGCACACAGTATGAGTATGGGGCACACAGTATGAGTATGGGGCACACAGTATGGGGCACACAGTATGGGGCACACAGTATGAGTATAGGGCACACAGTATGGGGCACACAGTATGGGGCACACAGTATGAGTATGGGGCACACAGTATGAGTATAGGGCACACAGTATGGGGCACACAGTATGAGTATGGGGCACACAGTATGAGTATGGGGCACACAGTATGGGGCACACAGTATGGGGCACACAGTAGGGCACACAGTATGGGGCACACAGTATGGGGCACACAGTATGGGGCACACAGTATGGGGCACACAGTATGGGGCACACAGTATGGGGCACACAGTATGGGGCACACAGTATGAGTATGGGGCACACAGTATGAGTATAGGGAACACAGTATGGGGCACACAGTATGAGTATGGGGCACACAGTATGAGTATAGGGCACACAGTATGGGGCACACAGTATGAGTATGGGGCACACAGTATGGGGCACACAGTATGAGTATGGGGCACACAGTATGAGTATAGGGCACACAGTATGGGCACACAGTATGAGTATGGGGCACACAGTATGGGGCACACAGTATGAGTATGAGGCACACAGTATGAGTATGGGGCACACAGTATGAGTATGGGGCACACAGTATGGGGCACACAGTATGAGTATGGGGCACACAGTATGAGTATGGGGCACACAGTATGAGTATAGGGCACACAGTATGAGTATGGGGCACACAGTATGAGTATGGGGCACACAGTATGAGTATGGGGCACACAGTATGGGGCACACAGTATGGGGCACACAGTATAGGGGCACACAGTATGGGGCACACAGTATGGGGCACACAGTATGGGGGCACACAGTATGAGTATGGGGCACACAGTATGAGTATAGGGCACACAGTATGGGGCACACAGTATGAGTATGG
>WNGS01113158.1:60385682-60402573 GCA_020271785.1 Procambarus virginalis
GAAAGGACAGACCAGAGGCGGACTGATGGGGTCCGGAGGAGGAGGAGACAACTGAGAGGGGCAGTCAAGGACAGCTGGAGGAGGGGGGGGGTCAGAAATCAGGGAGTGCACCTCAGCAAGGACAGCAACCGACAGGGAATCGGGGGTGAAAGAAACCTCAAGGACAGGGCTCCCGGCCACTGAAATAGGAGGGGATGCAGTGATAGTGTCAGAGGGAGGGAGCGAGGAAGAAAGCGATACTTTCTTACCCGCTGGGGAGGAAGGAGAGGAGCCAGGCTTACGTTTCTGACTCAAAGAGACAGGGGTTCCAGTAAAAACGTACCGGGTGGCAGACTCGAGGGTCTCAGCAGGAGAAGAGGAACGGGAGCGAACAACACGAAGATTGCTGGGAGGATGATGGACATCAGCCTGGATAGACAGGGGCGTGGAGGGTCAAGAGACTGGGGGAGGGTTGGGAGAAAGAGTGGGGGGGAGATGGGAAAGAAGACATGGAGACATTGTGGACTGGGCAGGAAGGGGGGGAAACTCCAGGTGGAGAACCAGGAGGGAGACCTTTCGCGACAGGATGCAAAGGAATAGGAAGGAGGTGGAGGGCGTGTTCGGGTCTAAGGCCTAGAAATGGTTGTGAGGCGGAGGAAGGCATGATGGACGAGGAGAGGTAGAACGCAACACGCGAGCATAGGATACGCCGCGAAAGGGGTGAGACGACGAACTTGGCGTCTCGCTTCAGGAAAAGTCAGACGATCACGGTGTTTCAAGTTGAGGACGGCTTCCTCGAGTTTGTAGTGTATACACGAGCGTAAGAAGGTAGGGTGGGCCTTACTGCAATTCAGGCAGCAAGCCTGGGGAGAAGTGCAATCGAGCTTAGAATGATCATCGGCCCCACACAAGGAGCATAGATACACAGTACTTGTGCACTTGAGGATACCGTGCCCAAACTTCCAACACTTATTGCAAAATCTAGAAGAGGGAATGTACTCCTGAACGTAGCATCTGGCACTGGCAAGAATAATGGAGGGTGGAAGGGCCCTACTATCAAAGGTGATTTTTACAAATCGAAGGGGCTGACGGCGACGACCACGACGGCCTTGGGCTTCGAGGATATGTTTAATATCCTCATGGCAGTCTTTGAGGTCCCTAACACCAATTGCAACACGGTGTGGGAGGAAAACAGTGCCAACACTGGCATTTAACCGAGCGTTTTTTGAGACCCGAACAGGGGTCTTCTCAATGCAGGACAAAGCGAGTAGCTGCATCCTGAGAAGGAATAGTACCGACACGCGTACTGTAATTGGTGGGGGTTAAAAGTAACACAGGCATCTACTGAATCAACAAGGTGTTTATGGAGGGAGAAATTATCAGGAGGAGTAGAATCCAGACGGTGGAGATCAAAGTATTTAGCCCATGTAGCGGGACCAAGCAAGGCGTTGTAAGTATTTTTGAGATATATACAAGAGTTGTTACATTCTTGTACAGCCACTAGTACGCGTAGCGTTTCGGGCAGGTCCCTGGAATACGATCCCCGCCGCGAAGAATCGCTTTTTTCATCCAAGTACAAATTTTACTGTTGCGTTAAACAGAGGCTACAGTTAAGGAATTGCGCCCAGTAAATCCTCCCCGGCCAGGATACGAACCCATGACATAGCGCTCGCGGAACGCCAGGCGAGTGTCTTACCACTACACCACGGAGACTGTTCCCCTCCTACCTCCTCCGGAGACTGTTCTCCTACACCCTGTTATGGGTGTAGATCGCTACACCCATATTAGTATGGGAAGGGATCATGTGAGTGCGGCCGTGGCGGGGACGACGTTGAGAACCCCCAGAGTGAGAGGGGGTAAAAGGCGCAGTAGTCACAATGAGAGACGGAGCCGTGCCAGGGGGCGAGGTAGTCACCACTGGGGGCTGGGAACTCGACCCAACCACAGAGGAGAGAGGGGAGCTGAGGGGAGTAGTCAGGTGGGTCAGAGGAGGAGCAAGGTCGGGGCCCAATGCAGTAGGGGGTTACAGGGCCTGGTCTTCCAACACAGTCCGACTCGGGGGCTTGGTCGCCCACCCCACGAGCCTGAGAAGGTTCAAGGGAAACATTATCTGCCATAGAAACGATGAAAGGCTTTCATTCACGAATGTGCCCCCATACCCACCATGGTGCCACAATTAGAGGCAGGACACCCAACAAGAAGCTATCGCCCATCATGCCGGGGCCCCCCCCCCAGGGGTGCGTCGTGAGTATACGCCCCACAAACGCCACCTTAAGAACCGTCAGTCCGTCGAGATCGCGTTCAGTGATGAAAGGAGGATTGACAATGAAAGATTCCCCTCGCTCTCAACGTTGGGTACTACAGTTCTACGGGAGCAAGAGTATGCCTCCCCAAGCACCCGGGCGTCAAAATAGAAGTCCAAAAGAATAACCAAAACAAGCAAAAGGTCGGCAGGAAACGACAAGCAAATAGGAGAAGAGAGGGGAAAAACGAAACATAAGGAAAAGGAAAAGCGATCGGGCACAATTGGAGAGGACAGCAGCAGGAGCATAAGCCCACAAAAGGACAGAGGACTGTCCCATGGAGCATCACACTCCGGCAGCCAACCACCAAGCCCCCTCACGTCGCCAACGGGCCGGATGGGGAGGGGAGCCCTACTTTAAAAGTTAACAGCGTTTTGGCATTTACAGCTTCGGCGGGTAGGCGGTTCCATGGGTTAATAACCCTGTGGGTGAAAAAGCATCTGTTCTCAGTCTTACATTGTGGTTTATTGAGCTTGAACCCGTTGTTCCTTGTTTGTGTTACAGCTGATCTTCTGGAGAAATTGTCTGGATCAACATGCTCCAAATTGTTCAGTATTTTAAACGATTCAGTGAGCTCCGCCCTGTCATGCCTGGTTTGTAATGTTGTTAGCCCTGTGGCTCTCAACCATTCCTGGTACGTGAGTTGGCTTAGCTCTGGAATTGTTTTTGTTGCCCGGTGTTGCCAGTTATGTCCTGCGTAGGTCTCGCTTCATGCAGGTCAGTGATCAATCCCCGACCGTTTAGGTGGTTAGACACCATTCCTCCCCCCGTTCCATCCCAAATCCTTATCCTGACCCCTTCCAAGTCGTATCCAAGCTCTACAGCCGTAATAGCATGGCACCTTCTCCTGATAGTTCCCTTCTTTTCTGAAGATGAGGTCTCCATGCTTGGATACAGTAATCCAAATGGGGGCGCACTATAGATTTATACAATGTAATCACTACCTTCTTTTCCTTTAAGGTACGCTTGATTATTCCCAGTGTTTGGTTAGCTATTTTGACTGCTGCCCCCTACCTGCTGTGTAACTTTCACTGAGTGGTGGAGCTAGACTCCGAGGTTCTTTTTTTCATCAATCTGCTGTGATGTAATGTTATTAATATGGTAGTTGTGTCGAGGGTTGTTATGCCCCACATGAAAGATCTTGCATTTGTCGGTATTAAAAAGCACTTGCCAGTCATCTGACCATTTGCAGAGTTCATGTAGACCTCTTTGTAAGGCTTTAATATCATTATCATTTCCACTTTACCATAAATCTTAGTGTAATCTGTAAATTTAATGATGTGGTTTGTAATATTCTCATCTATTTCATTGATGTATTATGACGAAAAGGGTTGGCCCCAAAATGGACCGCTGTGGTCTAAATATAATATGTTGAAAATAATTTAGCTCCTGAGTGAAGAGAGTCGACTTAGCAGCACTCGTCAACACAGCCATAACTGTACGAGGGCAAAGCCTAGTCTGGGCGTCAACAACTTGAAATATTTTCAGCGGACGGAAGAAGCAACTGAGAAGTGGAGCATTTATACCTGCCCCTCCTCACCACTCACTCCTCTTCCAAATTCACCGATAATCACTGGCATATACTATAACCTATGCTCACCGTGGTATACTATTTGACATATAATACCCTATATCATTCTGACCATAAATGCACCAAAACATTAACTCTTGCAAGGTTTAGATAGAGATAAAATTAGACTTGATTTACATCGTCAGAGAATCTGATCCCTTAAGCAAACATTGTGGGTGGTCAAGGCGTATTTTTGTCATGCCCCCAGCCTACAAGATCTCTGGTAGCACCTAGGGTACAAGATCTCTAGTAGCACCTAGAACACACGACCTCGGGTAACCTTGCAACATATACACACTAGAGTAACCTTGCAACATATACACACTAGAGCAACCTAGGAACATATACACACTAGAGCAACCTAGGAACATATACACACTAGAGCAACCCTGGAACATATACACACTAGAGCAACCTAGGAACATATACACACTAGAGCAACCCTGGAACATATACACACTAGAGCAACCCTGGAACATATACACACTAGAGCAACCTTGGAACATATACACACTAGAGCAACCTTGCAACATATACACACTAGAGCAACCCTGGAACATATACACACTAGAGCAACCCTGGAACATATACACACTAGAGCAACCCTGGAACATATACACACTAGAGCAACCCTGGAACATATACACACTAGAGCAACCCTGGAACATATACACACTAGAGCAACCCTGGAACATATACACACTAGAGCAACCCTGGAACATATACACACTAGAGCAACCCTGGAACATATACACACTAGAGCAACCCTGGAACATATACACACTAGAGCAACCCTGGAACATATACACACTAGAGCAACCTAGGAACATATACACACTAGATCAACCCTGGAACATATACACACTAGAGCAACCTAGGAACATATACACACTAGAGCAACCCTGGAACATATACACACTAGAGCAACCCTGGAACATATTCACACTAGAGCAACCCTGGAACATATACACACTAGAGCAACCCTGGAACATATACACACTAGAGCAACCTTGGAACATATTCACACTAGAGCAACCCTGGAACATATACACACTAGAGCAACCCAGGAACATATACACACTAGAGCAACCCTGGAACATATACACACTAGAGCAACCTTGGAACATATACACACTAGAGCAACCTTGGAACATATACACACTAGAGCAACCTTGGAACATATACACACTAGAGCAACCCTGGAACATATACACACTAGAGCATCCTAGGAACATATACACACTAGAGCATCCTAGGAACATATACACACTAGAGTAACCCTGGAACATATACACACTAGAGCAACCTTGGAACATATACACACTAGAGCAACCCTGGAACATATACACACTAGAGCAACCTTGGAACATATACACACTAGAGCAACCCTGGAACATATACACACTAGAGCAACCTTGGAACATATACACACTAGAGCAACCCTGGAACATATACACACTAGAGCAACCTTGGAACATATTCACACTAGAGCAACCTTGGAACATATACACACTAGAGCAACCCTGGAACATATACACACTAGAGCAACCTTGGAACATATACACACTAGAGCAACCCTGGAACATATACACACTAGAGCATCCTAGGAACATATTCACACTAGAGGAACCCTGGAACATATACACACTAGAGTAACCCTGGAACATATACACACTAGAGCAACCTTGGAACATATACACACTAGAGCATCCTAGGAACATATTCACACTAGAGCATCCAAGGAACATATTCACACTAGAGCAACCCTGGAACATATACACACTAGAGCAACCTGGAACATATACACACTAGAGCATCCTGGAACATATACACACTAGAGCAACCCTGGAACATATACACACTAGAGCAACCTTGGAACATATACACACTAGAGCATCCTAGGAACATATTCACACTAGAGGAACCCTGGAACATATACACACTAGAGCAACCCTGGAACATATACACACTAGAGCAACCTTGGAACATATACACACTAGAGCAACCTTGGAACATATACACACTAGAGCAACCCTGGAACATATACACACTAGAGCAACCTTGGAACATATACACACTAGAGCAACCTTGGAACATATTCACACTAGAGCACCCTGGAACATATACACACTAGAGCACCTTGGAACATATACACACTAGAGCAACCTTGGAACATATACACACTAGAGCAACCCTGGAACATATACACACTAGAGCAACCCTGGAACATATACACACTAGAGCACCTTGGAACATATACACACTAGAGCAACCCTGGAACATATACACTAGAGCACCCTGGAACATATACACACTAGAGCAACCCTGGAACATATACACACTAGAGCAACCCTGGAACATATACACACTAGAGCAACCCTGGAACATATACACACTAGAGCAACCCTGGAACATATACACACTAGAGCAACCTTGGAACATATACACACTAGAGCAACCCTGGAACATATACACACTAGAGCAACCTTGGAACATATACACACTAGAGCAACCCTGGAACATATACACACTAGAGCAACCCTGGAACATATACACACTAGAGCAACCTTGGAACATATACACACTAGAGCAACCTTGGAACATATACACACTAGAGCAACCTTGGAACATATACACACTAGAGCAACCCTGGAACATATACACACTAGAGCACCTGGAACATATACACACTAGAGCAACCCTGGAACATATACACACTAGAGCAACCTGGAACATATACACACTAGAGCAACCTGGAACATATACACACTAGAGGAACCCTGGAACATATACACACTAGAGCAACCTTGGAACATATACACACTAGAGCAACCCTGGAACATATACACACTAGAGCACCTGGAACATATACACACTAGAGCAACCCTGGAACATATACACACTAGAGAACCCTGGAACATATACACACTAGAGCACCTTGGAACATATACACACTAGAGCAACCCTGGAACATATACACACTAGAGCAACCCTGGAACATATACACACTAGAGCAACCTTGGAACATATACACACTAGAGCAACCCTGGAACATATACACACTAGAGCAACCTGAGAACATATACACACTAGAGCAACCTTAGAACATATACACACTAGAGCAACCTGAGAACATATACACACTAGAGCAACCTGAGAACATATACACACTAGAGCAACCCTGGAACATATACACACTAGAGCAACCTGAGAACATATACACACTAGAGCAACCCTGGAACATATACACACTAGAGCAACCCTGGAACATATACACACTAGAGCAACCTGGAACATATACACACTAGAGCACCCTGGAACATATACACACTAGAGCAACCTGAGAACATATACACACTAGAGCAACCCTGGAACATATACACACTAGAGCAACCCTGGAACATATACACACTAGAGCAACCTGAGAACATATACACACTAGAGCAACCTGAGAACATATACACACTAGAGCAACCTGAGAACATATACACACTAGAGCAACCTGAGAACATATACACACTAGAGCAACCTGAGAACATATACACACTAGAGCAACCTGGAACATATACACACTAGAGCAACCCTGGAACATATACACACTAGAGCAACCCTGGAACATATACACACTAGAGCAACCCTGGAACATATACACACTAGAGCAACCTGGAACATATACACACTAGAGCAACCCTGGAACATATACACACTAGAGCAACCCTGGAACATATACACACTAGAGCAACCCTGGAACATATACACACTAGAGCAACCCTGGAACATATACACACTAGAGCAACCCTGGAACATATACACACTAGAGCAACCCTGGAACATATACACACTAGAGCACCCTGGAACATATACACACTAGAGCACCCTGGAACATATACACACTAGAGCAACCTGGAACATATACACACTAGAGCAACCCTGGAACATATACACACTAGAGCAACCCTGGAACATATACACACTAGAGCAACCCTGGAACATATACACACTAGAGCAACCCTGGAACATATACACACTAGAGCAACCTGGAACATATACACACTAGAGCAACCCTGGAACATATACACACTAGAGCAACCCTGGAACATATACACACTAGAGCAACCCTGGAACATATACACACTAGAGCAACCCTGGAACATATACACACTAGAGCAACCCTGGAACATATACACACTAGAGCAACCCTGGAACATATACACACTAGAGCAACCCTGGAACATATACACACTAGAGCAACCCTGGAACATATACACACTAGAGCAACCCTGGAACATATACACACTAGAGCAACCCTGGAACATATACACACTAGAGCAACCCTGGAACATATACACACTAGAGCAACCCTGGAACATATACACTAGAGCAACCCTGGAACATATACACACTAGAGCAACCCTGGAACATATACACACTAGAGCAACCCTGGAACATATACACACTAGAGCAACCCTGGAACATATACACACTAGAGCACCCTGGGAATATATATGTCGGTTGGTTGGTCAGTCATGGAGCACAGTTAATAAGCACCAGGACTGACCAATCCTTATAGACGATCATTGGTGCGGTGGTCACGGTACTGTGTACGTTTAGGAGTGATCCTGGACGGCATGGGTTCGAATCCTGGCCGGGTCAAATAGAGTTCTTAGTGATCTATGGCTTGCGCGTTTCACGCAGTTTTTTCATATATATATATATATATATATATATATATATATATATATATATATATATATATATATATGCACACGGTTAGCCCTAATAGGTTGGGTAGGTTTGGTATTTAGATTCTTTTAGTGATTATTATCACCTTGTTATCAGAGAACCCGCCCTCAGGCTAGGATCGTTAATGCGGCCCCCCCCCCAAGACACATCCATAAATGTTAATGTACTGAGAATTAAAAACAGGTTTCATCTGATGTATAAATAAACATTATTATTCATTATAGTTGTATGTATACTTCGGCATAGGGGCTAAGTTAGGTGTTAGGTCGTGTTGGCGATTATTTGTATTAGATGTACATGGGTGAAGCATTTACAGGGTCGTGGTTCGAACACGGCGTCACTGCTCCCAGTGTTGGGTCAATGTGGGAGGGGTGGACAGGTTGGAGGCGTGTGTGAGGTGCTTCTCATTCATAAACTGGGTCCGGGTGGCCAGCTGTGCAGCATCCGGCCCGTGTTGATGAGGAGCGCCGCGACGCACATCTCCTCACTCAAGGCCCCACAACACTGCCGCGGGTCAACTACACAACTGGTCTGATTGCTTGCCCAATTTGTTCATAATTATCACTGGGCACGAGACCACCTTCAGCTGCTGTATACTGTTCTCACCTAGTTGTGCTTACGGGGGCTGAGCTCTGGCTCTTTGGTCCAGCCTCTCAACCGTCAATCAACAGGTGTACAGGTTCCTGAGCCTATTGGGCTCTATCATATCTACATTATAAACTGTGTATGGAGTCAGCCTCCACCACATCACTGCCTAATGCATTCCACCTGTTAACTACTCTGACACTGAAAAAGTTCCTTCTAACGTCTCTGTGGCTCATGTGGGCACTCAGTTTCCACCTGTGCCCCCTTGTTCGCGTCCCACCAGTGTTGAATAGTTTATCCTTGTTTATCCGGTCGATTCCTCTGAGGATTTTGTAGGTTGTGATCATGTCTCCCCTTACTCTTCTGTCTTCCAGTGTCGTAAGGTGCATTTCCCGCAGCCTTTCCTCGTAACTCATGCCTCTTAGTTCTGGGACTAGTCTAGTGCCATACCTTTGTAATTTTTCCAGCTTCGACTTGTGCTTGACAAGGTACGGTCTCCATGCTGGGGCCGCATACTCCAGGATTGGTCTTACATATGTGGTGTACAAGATTCTGAATGATTCCTTACACAGGTTCCTGAACGCTGTTCTGATGTTAGCCAGCCTCGCATACGCCGATGTTATTGTTTTTATGTGGGCTTCAGGAGACAGGTTCTGGTCCCTAATCTACACGGTAAAATAACAACGTACTGGAGTGAACGATATGGAAGAAAGTACAGAATAGAACCAGTGAAGAGCAGAGGTGCCATAGGCACAATCAGAGAACACTGTATAAACATCAGAGGTCCGCGGTTGTTCAACATCCTCCCAGCGAGCATAAGAAATATTGCCGGAACAACCGTGATCCTCATTTTTACCGTACCTGAGTACCTGGAATTTATCACTGTTAAACATCATGTATTTTCTGCTGTCCCATCTAAAACTTTATTAATATCTGCTTGCAGTTTTTCAATGTCTTCATCAGAGGTAATTTTCATGCTGATTTTTGTGTCATCTGCGAAGGATGACACGAAGCTGTGACTTGTGTTTTTGTCTATATCTGACATGAGAATAAGGAACAGTAGCGGTGCAAGGACTGTACCTTGAGGTACAGAGCTTTTAACTGCGCTTGGACTCGATTGTATTTGATTGACTGTTACTCTTTGTGTTCTGTTCGACAGGAAATTGAGTATCCAGCGTCCTACTTTACCAGTTATTCCCATTGACCTCATTTTATGTGCTATCACCCCATGATCACATTTGTCGAATGCCTTTGCAAAGTCTGTGTATACAACATCTGCATTTTGCTTTTCTTCCGGAGCTTCTGTGATTTAGTCATAGTGGTTGAGTAACTGTGACAGACAGGATCTTCCCGCTCTAAATCCATATTGTCCTGGGTTGTGTAGTTCATTATTTTCCATAAAAGTAGAAAGTAGATTCCTAATCACTCTTTCAAAAACATTTATTATGTGTGATGTTAGTGCAACTGGTCAATACTTTTTTGCCAAGGCTTTACTCCCGCCCTTGTGCAACGGAGCTATATCTGCAGATTTAAGTGCTGCTGGTATCTCCCCTGTATCCAGGCTCTTTCTCCATATCACGCTGAGTGCTCTCGCTACTGGTACTTTACATTTCTTATGGAATATTGAATTCCACGAGTCCGGCCCAGGAGTTGAGTGCATGGGCATATTGTCAATTTCTCTTTCGAAGTCTTCTGAGTTCGTGTTAATATCCGTTATATTATCTGCAGCTTGAATGTCATTCATAAAGAAGCTGTCTGGGTCATCAACTTTCATGTTGTTTATTGGTGTGCTAAACATAGCCTCATACTGGCTTCTTAGAACTTCACTAATCTCTTTGTTGTCCTCTGTGTACGTACCTTCATTTGTAATTAACGGTCCAATACTGGTCGAGGTTTTGGATTTTGATTGTGCGCATGTGAATTTTTTGGGGGGATTTGTCTATATCTCTTATATAGCTTATATTCGGAAGCCGGTCGGCCGAGTGGACAGCACGCTGGACTTGTGATCCTGTGGTCCTGGGTTCGATCCCAGGCGTCGGCGAGAAACAATGGGCAGAGTTTCTTTCACCCTATGCCCCTGTTACCTAGCAGTAAAATAGGTACCTGGGTGTTAGTCAGCTGTCACGGGCTGCTTCCTGGGGGTGGAGGCCTGGTCGAGGACCGGGCCGCGGGGACACTAAAAAAAGCCCCGAAATCATCTCAAGATAACCTCAAGATAACTTTCTGTTCCAATTCCATTTCCTCAGACTCAAATGATCGCTTCAATGTTTGTTCTATTTCTTCGATCTCCTTGCTTAGGCTTATTTTTCTTTCTTGTGATAGATGTGTCTGCCGAAGCATTTCCGTTATTTTTCTCCTTCTCCTGTACAGTCTTCTGCGTTCTCTTTCTAGAGGTAGAGGAGCCACAGGTGTCACCCATATACTGTGGTAGAGGAGCCACAGTGGCACCCATATACTGTGGTAGAGGAGCCACAGTGTCACCCATATACTGTGGTAGAGGAGCCACAGGTGTCACCCATATACTGTGGTAGAGGAGCCACAGGTGTCACCCATATACTGTGGTAGAGGAGCCACAGGTGTCACCCATATACTGTGGTAGAGGAGCCACAGTGTCACCCATATACTGTGGTAGAGGAGCCACAGTGTCACCCATATACTGTGGTAGAGGAGCCACAGGTGTCACCCATATACTGTGGTAGAGGAGCCACAGTGTCACCCATATACTGTGGTAGAGGAGCCACAGGTGTCACCCATATACTGTGGTAGAGGAGCCACAGGTGTCACCCATATACTGTGGTAGAGGAGCCACAGTGTCACCCATATACTGTGGTAGAGGAGCCACAGTGTCACCCATATACTGTGGTAGAGGAGCCACAAGTGTCACCCATATACTGTGGTAGAGGAGCCACAGGTGTCACCCATATACTGTGGTAGAGGAGCCACAGTGTCACCCATATACTGTGGTAGAGGAGCCACAGTGTCACCCATATACTGTGGTAGAGGAGCCACAGTGTCACCCATATACTGTGGTAGAGGAGCCACAGTGTCACCCATATACTGTGGTAGAGGAGCCACAGTGTCACCCATATACTGTGGTAGAGGAGCCACAGTGTCACCCATATACTGTGGTAGAGGAGCCACAGTGTCACCCATATACTGTGGTAGAGGAGCCACAGTGTCACCCATATACTGTGGTAGAGGAGCCACAGTGTCACCCATATACTGTGGTAGAGGAGCCACAGTGTCACCCATATACTGTGGTAGAGGAGCCACAGTGTCACCCATATACTGTGGTAGAGGAGCCACAGTGTCACCCATATACTGTGGTAGAGGAGCCACAGTGTCACCCATATACTGTGGTAGAGGAGCCACAGGTGTCACCCATATACTGTGGTAGAGGAGCCACAGTGTCACCCATACACTGTGGTAGAGGAGCCACAGTGTCACCCATATACTGTGGTAGAGGAGCCACAGGTGTCACCCATATACTGTGGTAGAGGAGCCACAGGTGTCACCCATATACTGTGGTAGAGGAGCCACAGTGTCACCCATACACTGTGGTAGAGGAGCCACAGTGTCACCCATATACTGTGGTAGAGGAGCCACAGTGTCACCCATATACTGTGGTAGAGGAGCCACAGGTGTCACCCATACACTGTGGTAGAGGAGCCACAGTGTCACCCATATACTGTGGTAGAGGAGCCACAGGTGTCACCCATATACTGTGGTAGAGGAGCCACAGTGGCACCCATATACTGTGGTAGAGGAGCCACAGTGTCACCCATATACTGTGGTAGAGGAGCCACAGTGTCACCCATATACTGTGGTAGAGGAGCCACAGTGTCACCCATATACTGTGGTAGAGGAGCCACAGTGTCACCCATATACTGTGGTAGAGGAGCCACAGTGTCACCCATATACTGTGGTAGAGGAGCCACAGGTGTCACCCATATACTGTGGTAGAGGAGCCACAGTGTCACCCATACACTGTGGTAGAGCCACAGTGTCACCCATATACTGTGGTAGAGGAGCCACAGGTGTCACCCATATACTGTGGTAGAGGAGCCACAGTGTCACCCATATACTGTGGTAGAGGAGCCACAGTGTCACCCATATACTGTGGTAGAGGAGCCACAGTGGCACCCATATACTGTGGTAGAGGAGCCACAGTGTCACCCATACACTGTGGTAGAGGAGCCACAGTGTCACCCATATACTGTGGTAGAGGAGCCACAGGTGTCACCCATATACTGTGGTAGAGGAGCCACAGGTGTCACCCATACACTGTGGTAGAGGAGTCACAGTGGCACCCATACACTGTGGTAGAGGAGCCACAGTGTCACCCATACACTGTGGTAGAGGAGTCACAGTGGCACCCATACACTGTGGTAGAGGAGTCACAGTGGCACCCATACACTGTGGTAGAGGAGCCACAGTGGCACCCATACACTGTGGTAGAGGAGTCACAGTGGCACCCATACACTGTGGTAGAGGAGTCACAGTGGCACCCATACACTGTGGTAGAGGAGCCACAGTGTCACCCATATACTGTGGTAGAGGAGCCACAGGTGTCACCCATATACTGTGGTAGAGGAGCCACAGGTGTCACCCATACACTGTGGTAGAGGAGTCACAGTGGCACCCATACACTGTGGTAGAGGAGCCACAGTGTCACCCATACACTGTGGTAGAGGAGTCACAGTGGCACCCATACACTGTGGTAGAGGAGTCACAGTGTCACCCATACACTGTGGTAGAGGAGTCACAGTGGCACCCATATACTGTGGTAGAGGAGCCACAGTGGCACCCATATACTGTGGTAGAGGAGCCACAGTGGCACCCATACACTGTGGTAGAGGAGCCACAGTGGCACCCATACACTGTGGTAGAGGAGCCACAGTGGCGTGTATAGCTTCAGCCACTAAGGATGATGGAGCCATGTCTCAGACCAGGCTCGGGGAGTAGAACCACCCCAGAAACCCTATACAGGTATGGTCCAGGTATGATACAAGTGTGTCTTAAAGACTTGAAAACCATTAAGGGAGGTAAATAATGACAATTAATGCAACACGTTTAAAGACTTACACACGACACTATGCGAAACTTTTTGGCCAAAATTCAAACTTTTTCTCAAATTCAAAAATGAACACAAACGACTCAATGGAAAACGACACGACTATTTGGTTTATAGCGGTGACTTACTTATTCCGGGAGCGTCGGTACTATTAATCCTCGGCCCTAGATAATGGATCAAGAGAGACGGGAGAGGAGGGGAGAGAGAGGGGAGAGGATGCGGTAGAAGAGAGGGGAGAGGAAGGGAGAAGATGAGGTTAGTAAGGGGAGAGGAAGGGAGAGAGTAGAGATGGGCCTAGAAGCGATGGGGAAGAGATTGATTAATTTATTTATTTCTATCACAGACGGAGCATTTGCAGTTAGTGCTCCCAGGATGGGTTCGGAGGGATGGGCAGGTTGGACATTTCTGGATAGTTCAACCAGATAGCAGATAGAGTTCAAACAGATAGTCCTGACATGTTCTGGGATAGTTCAACCTGAGAGCCAGATAGCAGACAGAGTTCCAAACAGATATCCTGACATTTCTGGAGAGTTAAACCTGAGAGCAGATAGCAGACAGAGTTCACAACAGGACTATCCTGACATTTCTGGGAGTTCAACAGCTATGTAACGGTTGTGGTACCAGGGGTGTACCAAAACAGTGGCACTTTTTGTACGGAGTGGCAGCTCTGATGAAGGTGATCCCTGGGTCTGTTCCCACAGTGTGTCTCAGGTTGGTGTCCATGACGCTGGAGCCACAGGGGGTTGGTGACACGGGGTGAGCCACAGGGGCGGTGAGCCACAGGGGGGTGGGTAGCCACAGGTGGGGGGGGTGAGCCACAGGGGGTGAGCCACAGGGGCGGGTGGTGAGTCCACACGGGGGTGGTGATGCCACAGGGGCGTGTGAGCCACAGGGGGTGAGCCATCAGGGGGTGAGCCACAGGGGGTGGGGTGAGCCACAGGGGGTGACGCCACCGGGGACGCCGGTCCGGTACGAGGTGGCCCAACAGGGGTGGTGACCCACAGAGGGGGGTGTGAGCCACAGGGGTGGTGAGCCACAGGGGGGGTGGTGAGCCACAGGGGTGGGGTGAGCCAAGCCGCCAGGGGGGTGGTGAGCCACAGAGGGGGTGAGCCCACAGGGTGGGTGAAGCCACAGGGGTGGGTGCAGTGGGGTGAGCCACATGTGGGTGAGCCACAGTGGTGGCACAGGGATAGGTTGACGGCCACAGGGGTGTACAGGGTTGTGGCGAGGGGTGTGAGGCCACAGGGGGTGGTGAGCCACAGGGGGGTGAGCCACAGGGGGTGGTGAGCCACAGGGGCGGTGAGCCACAGGGGGTGGGAGCCACAGGGGGGGTGAGCCACAAGGGGTGGTGAGCCACAGGGGGTGGTGAGCCACAGGGGGTGGTGGCCACAGGGGGGGTGAGCCACAGGGGGTGGCTGAGCCACAGGGGGGCACGGGGCGAGCCACAGGGGGGGTGAGCCACAGGGGGTGGGCGAGCCACAGGGGGGTGGCGAGCCACAGCTGGGGCGAGCCACAGCGGGCTGGGTGAGCCAACAGCGGGCGGTGGTGAGCCACAGGGGGTTGGTGAGCCCACCAGGCGGGTGTGGCCACAGGGGGCGGTGAGCCACAGGGGTGGTGAGCCACCACCAGGGGCTGGACTGACCGCGCACAGGGGGTGGCGAGGACCACAGGAACCTTCCACTGGTCCTGTACTTCTCCTGGTGGCCTCCGGGGGACTCTCCCTGGGTGGGCCCCGGACCCGGTCGGCACTTGGTGCCGGGGACTACTCCCGTGCGCGATCCCTGGTGGCTCGAGCCTGGGCGGGCACTCGGTTGGCCGGGACCTCCTGCCGGGCCCCATGGTGGCCCGGGACTCTCCCTGGTGGCCGGGACTCCTCCCTGGTGTTGGCCCGGAGCACTCTCCCTGGTGTGGCCCGGGACTCTCCTGGTGGCCCGGGACTCTCCTGGTGGCGTATCCTGGGCCGGGACTCTCCCTGGTGGCCCGGGACCCCGGCCTGGGTCCCGACCTCTCTCCCTGGTGGCCCGGGACTCTCCCTGGTGGCCCGGGACTCTCCCTGGTGGCCCGGGACTCCTCCCTGGTGGCCCGGGACTCTCCCCTCCGTGGGCCCGGGACTCTCCCTGGTGGCCTCGGGACTCTCCCTGGTGGCCCGGGACTCCTCCCCTGGGGGCCCGGACCTCTCCCTGGTGGCCCGGGATCTCCCATGGACTGTACCGACTCTCCCTGGTGGCCTGGCCCTGGACCTCTCCCCTGGTGGCCCCGGGACCTCTCGGTGGCCCGGAGACTCTCCTGTGCCGGACTCCCCTCGGGCGGGACTCTCCCGGTGGAGCCTCCTCCCTGGTGCCCTGGGACTCCTTGTCCCGACCGGGGCTGGGCTTCTGTGGCCGGGACTCTCCCATGGCTGGGACTCCCCTGGTGCCGGACTCTCCCTGGTGGCCCGGGACTCTCCCTGGTGGCCGGGGACTCTCCCTGTGGCCCCGGAATCCCGTGGGACTCCCCTTGCCTGTCTGTGGCCCGGGACTCTCCCTGGTGTGCCCAGGGACTCCTCCCCTGGTTGGCTCGGACTCTCCCCTAGGTGGCTGACTCCTGTGGCGGTACTGCCTCCCTGGTGGCCGTGGACTCTACCCGGGGCCTGGGAAT
>WNGS01113158.1:60402598-60414814 GCA_020271785.1 Procambarus virginalis
GGAGAATTGATTTTTAATTTACCGTCATCAGTAAAAACAAACATAAGGAAAATTGAGAAAATTCGTGTTAGAATTATTAATCTTACTTTTTCGGTCATATTTAATAACATATGTCTACAGGAAAGACTGCTACCAAAAAAAAATATACAAATTATATTATATTAACTATATTTATAGAATAAATTTTAATATTATATATATATATATATAATAGATATATAATATATATATATAATATATATATATATATATACTAGATATATATATCAGATAAATAATATATTATATAATATATAGAAATTTAAATATTCATACTTAAATAGAAAATACATTATTATATGTCGATTAAATAGATTATAACTAAAATTAATGTTGTGTCAGACCACACGGAGTGAAAATTGAAACAGGAATTTCCTTAAGTATCTTTCGAGTATACTAATACATCTTCAGAAGGAGTCACTCCTTCTGAAGATGTATAAATATACGAAGTACTTAAGGAAATTCCCTGTTTCAATTTTCCTCCATGGTCTGACATTATATATAGAATATATATATATATGATATTATATATATATATATAATAATATATATATATAATCATCTCAAGAGACTATGGAGTTTGGGTGTAGTTGTGCAACCCATCCTCGCAAATTCGTATAGTCAATAAATAGTGCATAGGTGACATACTTAACATAATAGTTTCCCTTGAAAATCTTCATAGAAAACACGACCTTACCTAACCTTGTTAGTATGTTAAGATAGCATCTTATTGCTTCGTAATTACAATTATTACCTAACCTATACCTATAATAGGTTAAGTAACAATTGTAATTACGAAGCAATAAGATTCTTATTTTAACATACTAAGTAGGTTAGGTAAGGTCGGTGTTTTCTATGAAGCTTTTCAAGGGAAATACTATTATGTTTAGTATGTCACCTGTGCAGGTAACTAATAAGTCAATATTGACTATACGAATTTGCGAGGACGGGTGTGGTTGTGGGTGTGTGGTGGCCGCTCCAGGGCACAAAGGTGTGGTTGTGGGTGTGTGGTGGCCGCTCCAGGGCACAAAGGTGTGGTTGTGGGTGTGTGGTGGCCGCTCCAGGGCACAAAAGCCAGAGTGGGTTGATATGAAGGAGAACCTGACCTCTTCCTAGCGCTTTCCCCTGATAGTTCCCTTCCCTACTTCCTCCCTCCCTCCTCTCTCTCCTTTCTTCCTGATTCCCTCACTCCCTCCTGTCTCCCTCATCCTCTCTCCCTTCTACTCGCTAAGAATAGAAATATGAACACATTTTCATTAGAAAATGTGTTCATGATTCTGTTTTTAGCGAGGAGGAGGGAGTGAGGTAGGTAGTGAGGGAATAGCGAAGTACGGAGAGATGGAGGAAGGAAGGAGCGAGGGAGAGAGAGAGAGAGAGGGAGGGGGAGGGGGGGTAATCACCAGGTAGTGAGGACCCTCCACCAATCAGCACAACCACTATGATCACCGGGATAAAACAACCCACTTCTAGGGTACGACCTCTTGTACTGTTATTAACGCCAGGGCCCCGGCCTGCCCTCCACAGGTACACCACGGTACGTGGCGAGCACACACGGTACACGGAGGCTCCAGCACCGTGGGAGGTACAGCACCGTGTATCTCCCTCCCTCCCACCTGACGTGTGTGTGTGTGTGTGTGTGTGTGTGTGTGTGTGTGTGTGTGTGTGTGTGTGTGTGTGTGTGTGTGTGTGTGTGGTGTGTGACTGGGGAAAAAAATATACGAGAAAGCAGACCAACATGGCGGCGGAAGGTTCAGACCAACATGGCGGCTGATGGTTCAGACCAACATGGCGGCTGATGGTTCAGACCAACAAGGCGGCTGATGGTTCAGACCAACATGGCGGCTGATGGTTCAGACCAACATGGCGGCTGATGGTTCAGACCAACATGGCGGCGGGGTCCGTGATGCGGGTGATGGCGGGGGTGAGGTCAGGCAGGGTGAGCGCAAGCATGAGGGTGACAAAGACCAGCAGTAAGCCCATGAAGACATAGTAGGGAGGGACCCTGGCGCCGCCCACCACCCTCACCATGGTGGGGTCCTGCACCCTGCACCTCCCGTCCTCAGCAGCAGACACAAGGCTCCGTCGGAGTTCCTAGTTCCCCCCCAGTCCTTAATTGCCGCAACAGTGGTGACGTGCCTGGCGCAGAGGCCGCCGCAGACCGCCTGCGTCACGTCACTCCTGGGAGTACAGGCAGCAGGAGAAGCCTAACACTGCCGCCAGCAGAGGAACACCATACAGTTGGTCACTCTGCGCCTGCGCGTCAGGAGTGCCAGGATGAGGACCACCACCAGGGCCACCTGCAGGAGCAGAGTGGCACCATCAGGTGTAGATGGTCCAGCAGTTGGGGGCGTCCAGCAGGTGGGGGCAGCTGTCACCCCCTCCCAGGCCAGGCCCCCTGCCTCGCCCCCCGCAGCGCAACAACATCAACCACCCCCACAACATCACTGACAAACAACAAACTTTATCATTATAGTAGATAAAACCATAGTTTCACTTATTTATATATATTTTTTTATTAGATTTGATTTATTGACGAATATCTCGACGCTGTTGTGCAGGAAAGGAGATGTCCTGGGGTCAGCTGTCCTGGTCAGCTGTCCTGGTCAGCTGTCCTGGTCAGCTGTCCTGGTCAGTTGTCATGTGTCAGCTGACCAGGACAGCTGTCATGTCAGCGTCCTGTCAGCTGAAGCCTGTGGTCAGCTGTCCTGGTCAGCTGTCCTGGTCAGCTGTCCTGGTCAGCTGACAGGACAGCTGTCTGGTCAGCTGTCCCTGGTCAGCTGTCATGGTCAGCTGTCCTGGTCAGCTGTCCTAATCAGCCAACCTGGTCAGCTGTTCCTTCGCAGATGACCTGAACAGCAAGTTTGAAACACATTCCCACTACGGTGAGTACATAGTTTAGAAGCAAACTGTGTACACAAGACAGTGTGTAGACGACGTTCCGGTCCGTCGTGGAGCATTATCATCAAGTCACGGACCGGAATGTGACGTGTTCACGACGCCGCCCACGAGGAGCCCGTACGGGTCCATGTGTTGAGTGAATGTGATCGTGAAAGGATAGATGTAAAATGAGGAGATACAAGTGATTCAGGTGGTTAACCTGGTCTCCTTTGTTACCTAGATGCTTAACAAGGTAACGATCCCCGATTGCAGGGGATCGTTACCTGCGATCCTCCTGCAATCAGTATCGCAGGGAGAGGATACTGATTGGCAGTATTTATGAGTGTCCAGCTGGTGGACACTTTTGGACCTGAAGAGTGGCAGTGTTGATGGCTTCAGGGTGGTTACTGCTTGTTTCAGGGGACTCTTACAGCTCTTCTAAGGTCGTTGGTTGCTTCACATTCCAAGCGATAGTGAAGTAGTGCTTTATCTGCGACTCTTTTGCAAAAGATGTATTGCCTACCATTCTGTGGGTTCACTAATTTTCCAGTTGCATCTTTAACCTAAACGTAGTCTATACAACCTATTGTATAGGTTGTATAGACCTGAATGCTGTTTGTTGACCAGACCACACACTAGAAAGTGAAGGGACGACGACGTTTCGGTCTGTCCTGGACCGAACATATTTCAGCCACGTTATTGTGACTCCTCGTCTGAATGCTATTTCCTTGTGGATTCCTTTCGGGACATGAAGCCTGTTAAACTTGGTGGGCTGAAGATATCATACTGTAGAGGTATGTAGTAACGAACCTTCTCCCTCCTCTGTTGTTGAGGTGTGTGAGCTCTTTGGTGATGGTGTCTTTAACTAGAGCTTTTAACAACTCTAGGCTGGGTTGGATTCTCTGTAGATCACTTCATGACCAGTTGTCAATTGAGCGGTTTCGTCAGCTTTCTCATTTAATCGAATTCCAATGTGGAATGGGATCCGGTTTAGGGTTATGCTGAGTCATATGCCTTTAGCTACTGTTCCTAAGATACAAAATTGTGGTGAGTATTTCCACTGCTTCTTCCTTAATATTTGAAGTGCAGCTTTTGAGTCTGTGTGTATGATTTAATTTTGAGTCTTATATGCAATCACATATGCGAATGCCTGTTGCATGGCAAACAGCTCAGTTTGGGTTGATGATACTAGTCCTCCCAGTCTCCAGTATGCCTGTACGCTGGCCGTGCAAAGAGCAGCGCCAGCACTCTCATTTTGTGTCCACCGGCCTGTCTGTGAAGATGTGGGTGGCTCCTGCTACTGCAATGCTGCACATTTGCTGTTCTATGATGCGCCTTAGGAGTGTTGGATCATAGGCAGCCTTTCTCATGGCAAGACCTACTGATAGTGTCTTGAAGGTGAGCTCCTCCCACGGTGGGGAACAAGTGTAGTTTGGGTGTGGATGATCTCCTTTATCAAAACAAAGTAACACAGACAAATCAATATGTTAAGAGTGTGAGATGAGAGGTGAGGAACAAGAGAAAGAAGAAGGTAAGAATAAGAAGGCAAGCATAAAAAAAGGGGTATGAATAAGAGACAAGTGCGAAGCTTAAGAAGTCAGGTCACGTTTGTTAAGAAGGTTGGAGCATTAGAGTATGCTGACCTGTGAAAGGGAAGAGTCAACACCAACACAGCCAGGACTAAGTAAGCTTCATGTTAGGAAGGTTGTGTATCAGAGCCCAGTCAACACGACGACGTCTGTGTACAAGCAGGACAGATTAGAAGAAGACCAATCGAGACCAATCAGTGACCCTTCGCATCAGGGTCAGTGACACGAAGAGCGCGGAGGAAGAGAGAGACGAGGACACTTTTCTAAACAGAAGGAGGATAGTAGGAAAAGAAGTGAATGTACATGCCACTATGCCTGGGTTTGCGGTAGACATAGAAACCAGACACAGATCTGTGAACGTGAACGTCAAGAAAAGGAAGGCGAGGGGGCTCGATTCCCAATCAACTTTGAAATGGACAGGAGAGGAAAGGCTGGAAAAGACAAGTTATGAGGTTAATCATCAACATAGCGAAGCCAGAGAGAGAGAGGGACGAGAATTAATAGTGAGAAGAACGAGAAAAAGAGCAGTTCAAAGCACTCCACGTAGAGACAGACAAGAACAGACGAGAGAGGGGAACCCACAACCACACCGAAAGTCTGAGAAAAGTATTTTCCATTGAAAATGAAGAACTCAACAGTCTGATGAGTTCGAGGAAAGCGTCAGAAGGAAGCGGGAGATGAAGAAGGTCCCCAGTCGCCTTCTAAGGAAAGAGATCATCAGGGAAACAGATCATCAGGGAAACAGTGATCATCATCAGGGAAACAGAGATCATCATCAGGGAAACAGAGATCATCAGGGAAACAGAGATCATCATCAGGGAAACAGAGATCATCATCAGGGAAACTGATCATCATCAGGGAAACAGAGATCATCATCAGGGAAACAGATCATCAGGGAAACAGAGATCATCATCAGGGAAACAGTGATCATCATCAGGGAAACAGAGATCATCATCAGGGAAACAGAGATCATCAGGGAAACAGAGATCATCATCAGGGAAACAGTGATCATCATCAGGGAAACAGAGATCATCATCAGGGAAACAGAGATCATCAGGGAAACAGAGATCATCATCAGGGAAACAGAGATCATCATCAGGGAAACAGAGATCATCAGGAAAACAGAGATCATCATCAGGGAAACAGTGATCATCATCAGGGAAACAGAGATCATCATCAGGGAAACAGAGATCATCATCAGGGAAACAGTGATCATCATCAGGGAAACAGTGATCATCATCAGGGAAACAGTGATCATCATCAGGGAAACAGAGATCATCATCAGGGAAACAGAGATCATCATCAGGGAAACAGTGATCATCATCAGGGAAACAGAGATCATCATCAGGGAAACAGTGATCATCATCAGGGAAACAGAGATCATCATCAGGGAAACAGAGATCATCATCAGGGAAACAGAGATCATCAGGGAAACAGAGATCATCATCAGGGAAACAGAGATCATCATCAGGGAAACAGAGATCATCATCAGGGAAACAGTGATCATCATCAGGGAAACAGATCATCATCAGGGAAACAGATCATCAGGGAAACAGATCATCAGGGAAACAGATCATCAGGGAAACAGAGATCATCATCAGGGAAACAGATCATCATCAGGGAAACAGATCATCAGGGAAACAGATCATCAGGGAAACAGATCATCAGGGAAACAAAGATCATCATCAAGGGGAACATTACCAACAGAGAGTCAACATAACGACTCAACATCTTGCAGAGGGTTGCAGGTGCAATCTTTCCATGCTAATGGTCGGGACGGACCCAAACGTCGTTTGTCCATTATCTGATGAATGGTTGGGCCCCGTTATTGTGACTCATCGTCTGTTTGTGCACACTAGAGCAACCCTGGAACATATACACACTAGAGCAACCCTGGAACATATACACACTAGAGCACCCTGGGAATATATATGTCGGTTGGTTGGTCAGTCATGGAGCACAGTTAATAAGCACCAGGACTGACCAATCCTTATAGACGATCATTGGTGCGGTGGTCACGGTACTGTGTACGTTTAGGAGTGATCCTGGACGGCATGGGTTCGAATCCTGGCCGGGTCAAATAGAGTTCTTAGTGATCTATGGCTTGCGCGTTTCACGCAGTTTTTTCATATATATATATATATATATATATATATATATATATATATATATATATATATATATATATATATGCACACGGTTAGCCCTAATAGGTTGGGTAGGTTTGGTATTTAGATTCTTTTAGTGATTATTATCACCTTGTTATCAGAGAACCCGCCCTCAGGCTAGGATCGTTAATGCGGCCCCCCCCCCAAGACACATCCATAAATGTTAATGTACTGAGAATTAAAAACAGGTTTCATCTGATGTATAAATAAACATTATTATTCATTATAGTTGTATGTATACTTCGGCATAGGGGCTAAGTTAGGTGTTAGGTCGTGTTGGCGATTATTTGTATTAGATGTACATGGGTGAAGCATTTACAGGGTCGTGGTTCGAACACGGCGTCACTGCTCCCAGTGTTGGGTCAATGTGGGAGGGGTGGACAGGTTGGAGGCGTGTGTGAGGTGCTTCTCATTCATAAACTGGGCCGGGTGGCCGGCTTGGGCAGCATCCGGCCCGTGTTGATGAGGAGCGCCGCGACGCACATCTCCTCACTCAAGGCCCCACAACACTGCCGCGGGTCAACTACACAACTGGTCTGATTGCTTGCCCAATTTGTTCATAATTATCACTGGGCACGAGACCACCTTCAGCTGCTGTATACTGTTCTCACCTAGTTGTGCTTACGGGGGCTGAGCTCTGGCTCTTTGGTCCAGCCTCTCAACCGTCAATCAACAGGTGTACAGGTTCCTGAGCCTATTGGGCTCTATCATATCTACATTATAAACTGTGTATGGAGTCAGCCTCCACCACATCACTGCCTAATGCATTCCACCTGTTAACTACTCTGACACTGAAAAAGTTCCTTCTAACGTCTCTGTGGCTCATGTGGGCACTCAGTTTCCACCTGTGCCCCCTTGTTCGCGTCCCACCAGTGTTGAATAGTTTATCCTTGTTTATCCGGTCGATTCCTCTGAGGATTTTGTAGGTTGTGATCATGTCTCCCCTTACTCTTCTGTCTTCCAGTGTCGTAAGGTGCATTTCCCGCAGCCTTTCCTCGTAACTCATGCCTCTTAGTTCTGGGACTAGTCTAGTGCCATACCTTTGTAATTTTTCCAGCTTCGACTTGTGCTTGACAAGGTACGGTCTCCATGCTGGGGCCGCATACTCCAGGATTGGTCTTACATATGTGGTGTACAAGATTCTGAATGATTCCTTACACAGGTTCCTGAACGCTGTTCTGATGTTAGCCAGCCTCGCATACGCCGATGTTATTGTTTTTATGTGGGCTTCAGGAGACAGGTTCTGGTCCCTAATCTACACGGTAAAATAACAACGTACTGGAGTGAACGATATGGAAGAAAGTACAGAATAGAACCAGTGAAGAGCAGAGGTGCCATAGGCACAATCAGAGAACACTGTATAAACATCAGAGGTCCGCGGTTGTTCAACATCCTCCCAGCGAGCATAAGAAATATTGCCGGAACAACCGTGATCCTCATTTTTACCGTACCTGAGTACCTGGAATTTATCACTGTTAAACATCATGTATTTTCTGCTGTCCCATCTAAAACTTTATTAATATCTGCTTGCAGTTTTTCAATGTCTTCATCAGAGGTAATTTTCATGCTGATTTTTGTGTCATCTGCGAAGGATGACACGAAGCTGTGACTTGTGTTTTTGTCTATATCTGACATGAGAATAAGGAACAGTAGCGGTGCAAGGACTGTACCTTGAGGTACAGAGCTTTTAACTGCGCTTGGACTCGATTGTATTTGATTGACTGTTACTCTTTGTGTTCTGTTCGACAGGAAATTGAGTATCCAGCGTCCTACTTTACCAGTTATTCCCATTGACCTCATTTTATGTGCTATCACCCCATGATCACATTTGTCGAATGCCTTTGCAAAGTCTGTGTATACAACATCTGCATTTTGCTTTTCTTCCGGAGCTTCTGTGATTTAGTCATAGTGGTTGAGTAACTGTGACAGACAGGATCTTCCCGCTCTAAATCCATATTGTCCTGGGTTGTGTAGTTCATTATTTTCCATAAAAGTAGAAAGTAGATTCCTAATCACTCTTTCAAAAACATTTATTATGTGTGATGTTAGTGCAACTGGTCAATACTTTTTTGCCAAGGCTTTACTCCCGCCCTTGTGCAACGGAGCTATATCTGCAGATTTAAGTGCTGCTGGTATCTCCCCTGTATCCAGGCTCTTTCTCCATATCACGCTGAGTGCTCTCGCTACTGGTACTTTACATTTCTTATGGAATATTGAATTCCACGAGTCCGGCCCAGGAGTTGAGTGCATGGGCATATTGTCAATTTCTCTTTCGAAGTCTTCTGAGTTCGTGTTAATATCCGTTATATTATCTGCAGCTTGAATGTCATTCATAAAGAAGCTGTCTGGGTCATCAACTTTCATGTTGTTTATTGGTGTGCTAAACATAGCCTCATACTGGCTTCTTAGAACTTCACTAATCTCTTTGTTGTCCTCTGTGTACGTACCTTCATTTGTAATTAACGGTCCAATACTGGTCGAGGTTTTGGATTTTGATTGTGCGCATGTGAATTTTTTGGGGGGATTTGTCTATATCTCTTATATAGCTTATATTCGGAAGCCGGTCGGCCGAGTGGACAGCACGCTGGACTTGTGATCCTGTGGTCCTGGGTTCGATCCCAGGCGTCGGCGAGAAACAATGGGCAGAGTTTCTTTCACCCTATGCCCCTGTTACCTAGCAGTAAAATAGGTACCTGGGTGTTAGTCAGCTGTCACGGGCTGCTTCCTGGGGGTGGAGGCCTGGTCGAGGACCGGGCCGCGGGGACACTAAAAAAAGCCCCGAAATCATCTCAAGATAACCTCAAGATAACTTTCTGTTCCAATTCCATTTCCTCAGACTCAAATGATCGCTTCAATGTTTGTTCTATTTCTTCGATCTCCTTGCTTAGGCTTATTTTTCTTTCTTGTGATAGATGTGTCTGCCGAAGCATTTCCGTTATTTTTCTCCTTCTCCTGTACAGTCTTCTGCGTTCTCTTTCTAGAGGTAGAGGAGCCACAGGTGTCACCCATATACTGTGGTAGAGGAGCCACAGTGGCACCCATATACTGTGGTAGAGGAGCCACAGTGTCACCCATATACTGTGGTAGAGGAGCCACAGGTGTCACCCATATACTGTGGTAGAGGAGCCACAGGTGTCACCCATATACTGTGGTAGAGGAGCCACAGGTGTCACCCATATACTGTGGTAGAGGAGCCACAGTGTCACCCATATACTGTGGTAGAGGAGCCACAGTGTCACCCATATACTGTGGTAGAGGAGCCACAGGTGTCACCCATATACTGTGGTAGAGGAGCCACAGTGTCACCCATATACTGTGGTAGAGGAGCCACAGGTGTCACCCATATACTGTGGTAGAGGAGCCACAGGTGTCACCCATATACTGTGGTAGAGGAGCCACAGTGTCACCCATATACTGTGGTAGAGGAGCCACAGTGTCACCCATATACTGTGGTAGAGGAGCCACAAGTGTCACCCATATACTGTGGTAGAGGAGCCACAGGTGTCACCCATATACTGTGGTAGAGGAGCCACAGTGTCACCCATATACTGTGGTAGAGGAGCCACAGTGTCACCCATATACTGTGGTAGAGGAGCCACAGTGTCACCCATATACTGTGGTAGAGGAGCCACAGTGTCACCCATATACTGTGGTAGAGGAGCCACAGTGTCACCCATATACTGTGGTAGAGGAGCCACAGTGTCACCCATATACTGTGGTAGAGGAGCCACAGTGTCACCCATATACTGTGGTAGAGGAGCCACAGTGTCACCCATATACTGTGGTAGAGGAGCCACAGTGTCACCCATATACTGTGGTAGAGGAGCCACAGTGTCACCCATATACTGTGGTAGAGGAGCCACAGTGTCACCCATATACTGTGGTAGAGGAGCCACAGTGTCACCCATATACTGTGGTAGAGGAGCCACAGTGTCACCCATATACTGTGGTAGAGGAGCCACAGGTGTCACCCATATACTGTGGTAGAGGAGCCACAGTGTCACCCATACACTGTGGTAGAGGAGCCACAGTGTCACCCATATACTGTGGTAGAGGAGCCACAGGTGTCACCCATATACTGTGGTAGAGGAGCCACAGGTGTCACCCATATACTGTGGTAGAGGAGCCACAGTGTCACCCATACACTGTGGTAGAGGAGCCACAGTGTCACCCATATACTGTGGTAGAGGAGCCACAGTGTCACCCATATACTGTGGTAGAGGAGCCACAGGTGTCACCCATACACTGTGGTAGAGGAGCCACAGTGTCACCCATATACTGTGGTAGAGGAGCCACAGGTGTCACCCATATACTGTGGTAGAGGAGCCACAGTGGCACCCATATACTGTGGTAGAGGAGCCACAGTGTCACCCATATACTGTGGTAGAGGAGCCACAGTGTCACCCATATACTGTGGTAGAGGAGCCACAGTGTCACCCATATACTGTGGTAGAGGAGCCACAGTGTCACCCATATACTGTGGTAGAGGAGCCACAGTGTCACCCATATACTGTGGTAGAGGAGCCACAGGTGTCACCCATATACTGTGGTAGAGGAGCCACAGTGTCACCCATACACTGTGGTAGAGCCACAGTGTCACCCATATACTGTGGTAGAGGAGCCACAGGTGTCACCCATATACTGTGGTAGAGGAGCCACAGTGTCACCCATATACTGTGGTAGAGGAGCCACAGTGTCACCCATATACTGTGGTAGAGGAGCCACAGTGGCACCCATATACTGTGGTAGAGGAGCCACAGTGTCACCCATACACTGTGGTAGAGGAGCCACAGTGTCACCCATATACTGTGGTAGAGGAGCCACAGGTGTCACCCATATACTGTGGTAGAGGAGCCACAGGTGTCACCCATACACTGTGGTAGAGGAGTCACAGTGGCACCCATACACTGTGGTAGAGGAGCCACAGTGTCACCCATACACTGTGGTAGAGGAGTCACAGTGGCACCCATACACTGTGGTAGAGGAGTCACAGTGGCACCCATACACTGTGGTAGAGGAGCCACAGTGGCACCCATACACTGTGGTAGAGGAGTCACAGTGGCACCCATACACTGTGGTAGAGGAGTCACAGTGGCACCCATACACTGTGGTAGAGGAGCCACAGTGTCACCCATATACTGTGGTAGAGGAGCCACAGGTGTCACCCATATACTGTGGTAGAGGAGCCACAGGTGTCACCCATACACTGTGGTAGAGGAGTCACAGTGGCACCCATACACTGTGGTAGAGGAGCCACAGTGTCACCCATACACTGTGGTAGAGGAGTCACAGTGGCACCCATACACTGTGGTAGAGGAGTCACAGTGTCACCCATACACTGTGGTAGAGGAGTCACAGTGGCACCCATATACTGTGGTAGAGGAGCCACAGTGGCACCCATATACTGTGGTAGAGGAGCCACAGTGGCACCCATACACTGTGGTAGAGGAGCCACAGTGGCACCCATACACTGTGGTAGAGGAGCCACAGTGGCGTGTATAGCTTCAGCCACTAAGGATGATGGAGCCATGTCTCAGACCAGG
>WNGS01113158.1:60422588-60432967 GCA_020271785.1 Procambarus virginalis
CCTGTGAACACCAGAAAACACTGTGAACACCAGAACACACTGTGAAAACCAGAAGCACTCCTGTGAACACCAGAACACACTGTGAACACCAGACCACACTGTGAACACCAGAACACACTGTGAACATACCAAGGCACACCATCGAAACAGCCAGAACACACTGTGAACCACCAGAACACACCACAAAGCACTACAACACTTGCTACACGCTAGACAGGTTGGTGAGGCTGTAGGTCCACCTGCAGGCCGCTGCCACCAACAACTTCAATGATCAAACATCACCACTGAAGGCGTGTGCCCGAGGCCGTTGGTCTCCGAGAGGTGAAAATCACCAGACTTACAACAGGTAAACATCGCCCATAACAGCTATTACCGAACTCTCCATTATGACATGACAATCAGGACTGACCTTACCTGTGGTTTACCTGTATATGGTATCGAGAGTTCTTATTACGCCCCAAGCCCGGCCTGGGCCAGTACCGGCTGTACTGATTTGTTAATTGTGGGGTTTAAGCAAGTAATCCCCCTCCCCCCTCCCCCTCCCTCGTCCCCCTCCCCCCCCTCCTCGTCCCCTCCCCCTCCTCGTCCCCCCTCCTCCTCGTCCCCCTCCCCTTCCTCGTCCCCTCCCCCCTCCTCGTTTCCCTCCCCCCCCTCCCCTTCCTCGTCCCCCTCCCCCCCTGCCTTCGTCCCCTCTCCCCCCTCCCTTCGTGCCATCCCCTCCCCCCTCCTCCCCCTCCTGCGCTACCCTCCGGTCCCACCTCGTCCCCTCCCCCTCCTCCTGTCCCCTCCCCCTCCTCCTCGTCCACCTCCCCCCTCCTCCTCGTCCCCTTCCCCCTCCTCGTCCCCCTCCCCTTCCTCGTCCCCCTATCCCCCCCCTCCGCGTCCCCCTCCCCCTCCTCCTCGTCCCCTCCCCCTCCTCCTCGTCCCCTCCCCCTCCTCCTCGTCCCCTCCCCCTCCTCCTCGTCCCCTCCCCCCTCCTTCGTCCCCTCCCCCCTCCTCGTCCCCTCCCCCCTCCTCGTCCCATCCCCCCTCCTCGTCCCCTCCCCCTCCTGCGTTCCCCTCCACCCTCCTCGGTCCCCTCCCCCCCTCCTCGTCCCCTCACCCCCTCCTCGTCCACATCCCCTTTCTTCGTCCCCTCCCCACCTCCTTCGTCCTCCCGATCCCTCCCTCCTGCGTCCCCTCCCCCTCCTCGTCCCCTCCCCCTCACTCGTCCCCTCCCCCCTCCTCGTCCCCTCCCCCTCCCTCGTCCCCTCCCCCTCCTCGTCCCCCCGGGCCCTCCTCGTCCCCTCCCTCTCCTCGTCCCCCTCCCCCTCCTCGTCCCCTCCCCCTCCTCGTCCCCTCCCCCCTCCTCGTTCCCATCCCCCCTCCTCGTCCCCTCCCCCTCCTCGTCCCCTCCCCTTCCCTCGTTCCCTCCCCCTCCTCGTCCCCTCCCCCTCCTCGTCCCCTCCCCTCCTCGTTCCCCCTCCCCTCCTCGTCCCCGCCTCTCCTCGTACCCCCCCCGCCCCTCCTCCGTCCCCTCCCCCTCCTCGGCCCCTCCCCCCTCCTCGTCTCCCCTCCCCCTCCTCTTCCCCTCCCCCCGTCCTCGGGTCCCCTCCCCCTCCTCGTCCCCTCCCCCCACTCGTCCCCTCCCCCCTCCTCTTCCCCTTCCCCCCCTCCTCGTCCTCCCCCCCTCCTCCGTCCCCTCCCCACTCTACGTCCCCCTCCCCCTCCTCGTCCCCTCCCCTCCTCGTCCCCTCCCCCTCCTCGTCCCTCCCCTCTCTCCCCCCCCTCCTCGTCCCCTCCCCTTCCGTCCTCGTCCCCTTCCCCCCTCCTCTCCCCTCCCCCTCCTCGTCCCCCTCCCCCTCCTCGTCCCCTCCCCCTCCTCGTCCCCTCCCCCTCCTCGTCCCCCTCCCCCCTCCCTCGTCCTCCCCTCCTCTCCCCTCCCCCTCCTCGTCCCCCTCCCCCTCCTCGTCCCCTCCCCCTCTCGTCCCCCTCCCCCGCTCCTCGTCCCCTCCCCCTCCTCGTCCCCTCCCCCTCCTCGTCCCCTCCCCCTCCTCGTCCCCTCCCCTCCTCGTCCCGCCCTCCTCGTCCCCTCCCCTCCTCGTCCGCCCCTCCTCGTCCCCGCCCATCCTCGTCCCCTCCCCCTCCTCGTCCCCTCCCCCTCCTCGTCCCCTCCCCCCTCCTCGTCCCCTCCCCCTCCTCGTCCCCGCCCCCTCCTCGCCCCTCCCCTCTCGGCCCCTCCACCCCCCGTCCATCCCCCCCTCGTCCCCTCCCCCCTCCTCGTCCCCCCTCCCCCTCCTCGTCCTCCCCTCCTCCCCCGCCCCCTCCTCGTCCCTCCCCCCTACTCGTCCCTCGTCCCCTCCTCGTCCCCTCCCCACTCGTCCCCGCCCCTCCTCGTCCCTCCCCTCTCGTCCCGCCTCCCTCCTCGTCCCCGCTCCCCTCCCGTCCCCTCCCCTCTCGTCCCCGCCCCTCCTCGTCCCCTCCCCCTCCCTCCGTCCCCTCCCTTCCTCGTCCCCTCCCCCCTCCTCGTCCCCTCCCCCTCCTCGGTCCCCGCCCCTCCTCGTCCCCTCCCCCTCCTCGTCCCCGCCCCTCCTCGTCCCCGCCCCCTCCTCGTCCCCTCCCCCTCCTCGTCCCCGCCCCCTCCTCGTCCCCGCCCCCTCCTCGTCCCCTCCCCCTCACGTTGTACCTCTAACTTACTGAACAATTACGTCACAAATGCGACGGATCAGGTTGGGAGGACGAGGAGGGGGATACGAACCCGTGCGACACCGTGGTGGGGGACCCCAGTCACCGTGGTGGGGGACCCCAGTCACCGTGGTGGGGGACCCCAGTCACCGTGGTGGGGGACCCCAGTCACCGTGGTGGGGACCCCAGTCACCGTGGTGGGGGACCCCAGTCACCGTGGTGGAGGACCCCAGTCACCGTGGTGGGGGACCCCAGTCACCGTGGTGGGGGACCCCAGTCACCGGGGTGGGGGACCCCAGTCACCGTGGTGGGGGACCCCAGTCACCGTGGTGGGGGACCCCAGTCACCGTGGTGGGGGTCCCCAGTCACCGTGGTGGGGGAACCCAGTCACCGGGGTGGGGGACCCCAGTCACCGTGGTGGGGGACCCCAGTCACCGTGGTGGGGGACCCCAGTCACCGTGGTGGGGGACCCCAGTCACCGTGGTGGGGGACCCCAGTCACCGTGGTGGGGACCCCAGTCACCGGGTGGGGGACCCCAGTCCACCCATCACCAAACATGTCAACAAACCGTCGCAGATAAACAGAGATTTGTCGCACATCATCGATGGGGAGGGAGGGGGGAGGGGGGAGGGGGGAGGGGGAGGGGGGCGGATCTTCCGACAGATACACATATGAGAAATCATCGAACAGTCGCCCCCCCCCCCCCCCCGGTGCCGCCTGCAGCTCATCACAGCCCTCTTTGTCTCACCTGGGGGGAATCAGACGCAAACTGACAAAGGAAATATTGGCGGGAGAATATGAGGAAGCAGCGAGACGTTGCTGGTGTTGTTGTTGTTGTTGTTTGTTGTCTATCTTGATCTACTGTGGACCAACGCTGATCAACAGAGAATCAACATGGATCAACAATTACTGGTTGATGGAGTTCTGGGAGTTGTTCTACTCCCCAAGCTCGGCCCGAGGCCAGGCTTGACTTGAATAACTGGGCTAGCACGACACAGACCGAGCTATTGGGCATTTATCTAGCCACTGAATACCTTAAGCTCAATGGTGGTGGAGTTATTTTCTGTGACTCTAAAAGTGCTCTGCAGTCCTTAAATAACCCATCACAATGTGTGTCGGAAGTAGCTTGTAATATTAAATGGAATGTAAGTTTTGCCAATGATAATAACTCTTGTATAAAATTTGTGTGGATCCCATCCCATGTTGGAGTTGGAAAACATGATTCGTAGATCGATTGGCCAATGAGGCTTGCAGGAAAGAAAACATTGATTATGACTTTGGACTATCTAATGCAGTTATTAGAAACATACAAATTAAAGAAATAAATTCAGATTTAGAAGAACTAAGAATGCCAGAGACCTGAAAGCTGCAGTATTAAAAGTTATGACAAGTTTTGTAATAATAGGTATTTGTATGGTCAGCACAGTAACCGAACCAGGCAATGTGATGTAGTCATTGCGCGAATTCGCCTTGGCTATAGACACATCTGGCAGGTTAGTGAGGCTGAGCCACCAGAATACTCAGATTGTAAACTCTGTGATAAACCTTTAATGCATCACTAGAACACTACATTGATGAATGTGAAACCGTAAAGGACTTTAGACCTCCTGGCCTCTTGTACCACCAACTGTGTAACTATTTTATTGACTCAGGTGTTATGGACGACATCCTAACANGGCACACAGTATGCGTATGAGGCACACAGTATGAGTATGAGGCACACAGTATAAGTATGAGGCACACAGTATGAGTATGAGGCACACAGTATGAGTATGAGGCACACAGTATAAGTATGAGGCACACAGTATGAGTATGAGGCACACAGTATGAGTATGGGGCACACAGTATGAGTATGGGGCACACAGTATGAGTATGAAGCACACAGTATGAGTATGGGGCACACAGTATGAGTATGAGGCACACAGTATGAGTATGAGGCACACAGTATGAGTATGAGGCACACAGTATGAGTATGGGGCACACAGTATGAGTATGAGGCACACAGTATGAGGCACACAGTATGAGTATGAGGCACACAGTATGAGTATGGGGCACACAGTATGAGTATGGGGCACACAGTATGAGTATGAGGCACACAGTATGAGTATGGGGCACACAGTATGAGTATGGGGCACACAGTATGAGTATGGGGCACATAGTATGAGTATGAGGCACACAGTATGAGGCACACAGTATGAGTATGGGGCACACAGTATGAGTATGGGGCACACAGTATGAGTATGGGGCACACAGTATGAGTATGAGGCACACAGTATGAGGCACACAGTATGAGTATGAGGCACACAGTATGAGTATGAGGCACACAGTATGAGTATGAGGCACACAGTATGAGTATGGGGCACACAGTATGAGTATGAGGCACACCGTATGAGTATGAGGCACACAATATGAGGCACACAGTATGAGTATGAGGCACACAGTATGAGTATGAGGCAACAGTATGAGTATGAGGCACACAGTATGAGTATGGGGCACACAGTATGAGTATGAGGCACACAGTATGAGTATGAGGCACACAGTATGAGTATGGGCACACAGTATGAGTATGAGGCACACAGTATGAGTATGGGGCACACAGTATGAGTATGGGGCACACAGTATGAGTATGAAGCACACAGTATGAGTATGGGGCACACAGTATGAGTATGAGGCACACAGTATGAGTATGAGGCACACAGTATGAGTATGAGGCACACAGTATGAGTATGGGGCACACAGTATGAGTATGAGGCACACAGTATGAGGCACACAGTATGAGTATGAGGCACACAGTATGAGTATGGGGCACACAGTATGAGTATGGGGCACACAGTATGAGTATGAGGCACACAGTATGAGTATGGGGCACACAGTATGAGTATGGGGCACACAGTATGAGTATGGGGCACATAGTATGAGTATGAGGCACACAGTATGAGGCACACAGTATGAGTATGGGGCACACAGTATGAGTATGGGGCACACAGTATGAGGCACACAGTATGAGGCACACAGTATGAGTATGGGGCACACAGTATGAGTATGGGGCATACAGTATGAGTATGAGGCACACAGTATGAGGCACACAGTATGAGTATGGGGCACACAGTATGAGTATGGGGCATACAGTATGAGTATGAGGCACACAGTATGAGGCACACAGTATGAGTATGGGGCACACAGTATGAGTATGAGGCACACAGTATGAGTATGGGGCACACAGTATGAGTATGAGGCACACAGTATGAGTATGAGGCACACAATATGAGGCACACAGTATGAGTATGAGGCACACAGTATGAGTATGAGGCACACAGTATGAGTATGAGGCACACAGTATGAGTATGGGGCACACAGTATGAGTATGAGGCACACAGTATGAGTATGAGGCACACAGTATGAGTATGGGGCACACAGTATGAGTATGAGGCACACAGTATGAGTATGAGGCACACAGTATGAGTATGGGGCACACAGTATGAGTATGAGGCACACAGTATGAGTATGAGGCACACAATATGAGGCACACAGTATGAGTATGAGGCACACAATATGAGGCACACAGTATGAGTATGAGGCACACAGTATGAGTATGAGGCACACAGTATGAGTATGAGGCACACAGTATGAGTATGAGGCACACAGTATGAGTATGAGGCACACAGTATGAGTATGAGGCACACAGTATGAGTATGAGGCACACAGTATGAGTATGAGGCACACAGTATGAGTATGAGGCACACAGTATGAGTATGAGGCACACAGTATGAGTATGGGCACACAGTATGAGTATGGGGCACACAGTATGAGTATGGGGCACACAGTATGAGTATGGGGCACACAGTATGAGTATGGGGCACACAGTATGAGTATGAGGCACACAGTATGAGTATGAGGCACACAGTATGAGTATGAGGCACACAGTATGAGTATGAGGCACACAGTATGAGTATGAGGCACACAGTATGAGTATGAGGCACACAGTATGAGTATGAGGCACACAGTATGAGTATGAGGCACACAGTATGAGTATGAGGCACACAGTATGAGTATGAGGCACACAGTATGAGTATGAGGCACACAGTATGAGTATGGGGCACACAGTATGAGTATGGGGCACACAGTATGAGTATGGGGCACACAGTATGAGTATGGGGCACACAGTATGAGTATGAGGCACACAGTATGAGTATGAGGCACACAGTATGAGTATGGGGCACACAGTATGAGTATGAGGCACACAGTATGAGTATGAGGCACACAGTATGAGTATGAGGCACACAGTATGAGTATGAGGCACACAGTATGAGTATGAGGCACACAGTATGAGTATGAGGCACACAGTATGAGTATGAGGCACACAGTATGAGTATGGGGCACACAGTATGAGTATGAGGCACACAGTATGAGTATGAGGCACACAGTATGAGTATGAGGCACACAGTATGAGTATGGGGCACACAGTATGAGTATGGGGCACACAGTATGAGTATGGGGCACACAGTATGAGTATGGGGCACACAGTATGAGTATGAGGCACACAGTATGAGTATGGGGCACACAGTATGAGTATGAGGCACACAGTATGAGGCACACAGTATGAGTATGAGGCACACAGTATGAGTATGGGGCACACAGTATGAGTATGGGGCACACAGTATGAGTATGAGGCACACAGTATGAGTATGGGGCACACAGTATGAGTATGGGGCACACAGTATGAGTATGGGGCACACAGTATGAGTATGAGGCACACAGTATGAGGCACACAGTATGAGTATGGGGCACACAGTATGAGTATGGGGCACACAGTATGAGTATGGGGCACACAGTATGAGTATGAGGCACACAGTATGAGTATGAGGCACACAGTATGAGTATGAGGCACACAGTATGAGTATGAGGCACACAATATGAGGCACACAGTATGAGTATGAGGCACACAGTATGAGTATGAGGCACACAGTATGAGTATGAGGCACACAGTATGAGTATGGGGCACACAGTATGAGTATGAGGCACACAGTATGAGTATGAGGCACACAGTATGAGTATGGGGCACACAGTATGAGTATGAGGCACACAGTATGAGTATGGGGCACACAGTATGAGTATGGGGCACACAGTATGAGTATGAGGCACACAGTATGAGGCACACAGTATGAGTATGGGGCACACAGTATGAGTATGAGGCACACAGTATGAGTATGAGGCACACAGTATGAGTATGGGGCACACAGTATGAGTATGAGGCACACAGTATGAGTATGAGGCACACAGTATGAGTATGGGGCACACAGTATGAGTATGGGGCACACAGTATGAGTATGGGGCACACAGTATGAGTATGGGGCACACAGTATGAGTATGGGGCACACAGTATGAGTATGAGGCACACAGTATGAGTATGAGGCACACAGTATGAGTATGAGGCACACAGTATGAGTATGGGGCACACAGTATGAGTATGAGGCACACAGTATGAGTATGGGGCACACAGTATGAGTATGAGGCACACAGTATGAGTATGAGGCACACAGTATGAGTATGAGGCACACAGTATGAGGCACACAGTATGAGTATGAGGCACACAGTATGAGTATGGGGCACACAGTATGAGTATGAGGCACACAGTATGAGTATGAGGCACACAGTATGAGTATGAGGCACACAGTATGAGTATGGGGCACACAGTATGAGTATGGGGCACACAGTATGAGTATGGGGCACACAGTATGAGTATGGGGCACACAGTATGAGTATGGGGCACACAGTATGAGTATGGGGCACACAGTATGAGTATGAGGCACACAGTATGAGTATGGGGCACACAGTATGAGTATGGGGCACACAGTATGAGTATGGGCACACAGTATGAGGCACACAGTATGAGTATGAGGCACACAGTATGAGTATGAGGCACACAGTATGAGTATGGGGCACACAGTATGAGTATGGGGCACACAGTATGAGTATGAGGCACACAGTATGAGTATGGGGCACACAGTATGAGGCACACAGTATGAGTATGGGGCACACAGTATGAGGCACACAGTATGAGTATGGGCACACAGTATGAGTATGGGGCACACAGTATGAGTATGGGGCACACAGTATGAGTATGAGGCACACAGTATGAGTATGAGGCACACAGTATGAGTATGGGGCACACAGTATGAGTATGGGGCACACAGTATGAGTATGGGGCACACAGTATGAGGCACACAGTATGAGGCACACAGTATGAGTATGAGGCACACAGTATGAGTATGGGGCACACAGTATGAGTATGAGGCACACAGTATGAGGCACACAGTATGAGTATGAGGCACACAGTATGAGTATGGGGCACACAGTATGAGTATGAGGCACACAGTATGAGTATGAGGCACACAGTATGAGTATGGGGCACACAGTATGAGTATGAGGCACACAGTATGAGTATGGGGCACACAGTATGAGTATGGGGCACACAGTATGAGTATGAGGCACACAGTATGAGGCACACAGTATGAGTATGGGGCACACAGTATGAGTATGAGGCACACAGTATGAGTATGAGGCACACAGTATGAGTATGGGGCACACAGTATGAGTATGAGGCACACAGTATGAGTATGAGGCACACAGTATGAGTATGGGGCACACAGTATGAGTATGGGGCACACAGTATGAGTATGGGGCACACAGTATGAGTATGAGGCACACAGTATGAGTATGAGGCACACAGTATGAGTATGAGGCACACAGTATGAGTATGGGGCACACAGTATGAGTAAGGCACACAGTATGAGTATGGGCCACACAGTATGAGTATGAGGCACACAGTATGAGTATGAGGCACACAGTATGAGTATGAGGCACACAGTATGAGGCACACAGTATGAGTATGAGGCACACAGTATGAGTATGGGCACACAGTATGAGTATGAGCACACAGTATGAGTATGAGGCACACAGTATGAGTATGAGGCACACAGTATGAGTATGGGCACACAGTATGAGTATGGGGCACACAGTATGAGTATGGGGCACACAGTATGAGTATGGGGCACACAGTATGAGTATGGGGCACACAGTATGAGTATGGGGCACACAGTATGAGTATGAGGCACACAGTATGAGTATGGGGCACACAGTATGAGTATGGGCACACAGTATGAGTATCGGCACACAGTATGAGGCACACAGTATGAGTATGAGGCACACAGTATGAGTATGAGGCACACAGTATGAGTATGGGGCACACAGTATGAGTATGGGCACACAGTATGAGTATGAGGCACACAGTATGAGTATGGGGCACACAGTATGAGGCACACAGTATGAGTATGGGGCACACAGTATGAGTATGGGGCACACACAGTATGAGTATGGGGCACACAGTATGAGTATGAGGCACACAGTATGAGTATGAGGCACACAGTATGAGTATGGGGCACACAGTATGAGTATGGGGCACACAGTATGAGTATCGGGCACACAGTATGAGGCACACAGTATGAGGCACACAGTATGAGTATGAGGCACACAGTAAGAGTATGGGGCCACAGTATGAGTATGAGGCACACAGTATGAGGCACACAGTATGAGTATGAGGCACACAGTATGAGTATGGGCACACAGTATGAGTATGGGCACACAGTATGAGCATGAGGCACACAGTATGAGTATGGGGCACACAGTATGAGTATGGGGCACACAGTATGAGTATG
>WNGS01113158.1:60435090-60455684 GCA_020271785.1 Procambarus virginalis
CACACTAGAGGAACCTTGGAACATATACACACTAGAGCATCCTAGGAATATATTCACACTAGAGCATCCTAGGAACATATTCACACTAGAGGAACCCTGGAACATATACACACTAGAGTAACCCTGGAACATATACACACTAGAGCAACCTTGGAACATATACACACTAGAGCAACACTGGAACATATACACACTAGAGCAAACCTTGGAACATATACACACTAGAGCACACCCTGGAACAATACACACTAGAGCAACCTTGGAACATATCACACTAGAGGAACCCTGGAACATATACACACTAGAGCAACCCTGGAACATATACACACTAGAGCAACCTTGGAACATATACACACTAGAGAACCCTGGAACATATACACACTAGAGCAACCTTGGAACATATACACACTAGAGGAACCCTGGAATATATATACACTAGAGCAACCCTGGAACATATACACACTAGAGCAACCTTGGAACATATACACACTAGAGCAACCTTGGAACATATACACACTAGAGGAACCTTGGAACATATACACACTAGAGCATCCTAGGAACATATTCACACTAGAGCATCCTAGGAACATATACACACTAGAGCAACCTTGGAACATATACACACTAGAGGAACCCTGGAACATATACACACTAGAGCAACCCTGGAACATATACACACTAGAGCAACCTTGGAACATATACACACTAGAGCATCCTAGGAACATATACACACTAGAGCATCCTAGGAACATATTCACACTAGAGGAACCTTGGAACATATACACACTAGAGCATCCTAGGAATATATTCACACTAGAGCATCCTAGGAACATATTCACACTAGAGGAACCCTGGAACATATACACACTAGAGTAACCCTGGAACATATACACACTAGAGCAACCTTGGAACATATACACACTAGAGCAACCTTGGAACATATACACACTAGAGCAACCTTGGAACATATACACACTAGAGCAACCTTGGAACATATACACACTAGAGTAACCTAGGAACATATACACACTAGAGCAACCCTGGAACATATACACACTAGAGCAACCCTGGAACATATACACACTAGAGTAACCCTGGAACATATTTACACTAGAGCAACCTTGGAACATATACACACTAGAGCAACCTTGGAACATATACACACTAGAGCAACCTTGGAACATATACACACTAGAGCAACCCTGGAACATATACACACTAGAGCAACCTTGGAACATATACACACTAGAGCAACCTTGGAACATATACACACTAGAGCAACCCTGGAACATATCACACTAGAGCAACCCTGGAACATATACACACTAGAGCAACCTTGGAACATATACACACTAGAGCAACCTTGGAACATATACACACTAGAGCAACCTTGGAACATATACACACTAGAGCAACCCTGGAACATATACACACTAGAGCAACCCTGGAACATATACACACTAGAGCAACCCTGGAACATATTCACACTAGAGCAACCTGGAACATATACACACTAGAGCAACCCTGGAACATATACACACTAGAGCAACCCTGGAACATATACACACTAGAGCAACCTTGGAACATATACACACTAGAGCAACCCTGGAACATATACACACTAGAGCAACCTTGAGACATATAGACAGGATGCTTGACAACGCCGCTTTGCTTAACTGTGTACTTATAAATTACATATTAATTTATTATTTGAACATAAAAAGATAATTTCTCCAATAAAGATTAATTTAATATTTTATAATTAGAAGTTATTGTAATAAATATTTCCCACAGGAGGCCGGCGGGAGGAGACGGAACGCACTATTATGGGTAAGGAATTACCTGACAGACAGGTGTCAGAGAGTGACAGTGAGGGACGAGGAGTGGGACTGGCGTAGAGTAACAAGCGGGGTGCCTCAAGGATCACTCCTGGGGCCCAATCTATTCCTCATTTATATAAATGACTTGACTCCAGGAGTTGAGTCTCTTATGACAATGTTTGCTGATGATGCTAAACTAATGAGGAGGGAAGAGACAGATGAGGATTGTAAGGTTCTCCAGGATGACCTGAACAGGTTGCAGAGCTGGTCCACGAAATGGCTACTAGAGTTCAACACCAGTAAGTGTAAGATGATGGAAACGGGATCAGGAGCCAGGAGACCAAAAGACCAATACACGATGAAGGGAAACTACCTCCCTATAACGACTAGAGCAAAACACCTGAGAGTGGACATAACACCAAACCTAACTCCAGAGGCTCATATAAACAGAATAACGTCAGCCGCATACTCTACTCTGGCAAGTCACAACATCTTTCACAAACTTGAATAAGGAGGCTTTTAGACCACTGTTTACCGCCTGTGGGAGGCCAGTCTTAGAGTACGCCGCACCATCCTCGAACCCCCATCTTAACTAACACATAAGGAAGCTGGAAAAGGTGCAGAAGTTTGCAACGAGACTCGACCCAGAGCTGCGAGGGGTGAGGTACGAAGACAGACTGAAGGAACTAAACCTGATGATGCTAGAGAGGAGGAGGGAGAAGGGGGGACATGACACAGGCGTATTAAATACTTAGGGGGATTGACAAAGCCGAAAGAAATAAGAAATGTTTACAATGAATAACAATGGAACAAGGGGCCACGGATGGAAGCTTGAGACTCACATGTGTCATAGAGATGTTAGAAAGTATTCCTTTAGCGTGAGAGGAAGTGAGTAAAAGGAATAACCTAAAGCAGCAGGTTGTAGAGGCTAACTAAATTCATAGCTTAAAAGCAGGTATGATAGGGAAATAGGTCAGGAGTCATTACATTAGACAACCAACCTGCTAGAAAAGCGGGCTCCAAGAGCTAGAGTTCGATCCTGAAAGGAAGAGAGGTGTGAGAACAGAGGGTAACACACGACTTGCCAGCGGCCCGCACCAGCAACGTGTCCGAGGTCAGGGTTGTAGGAGGAGGCTGCAGGCGTGTAGTAGATCACAACAACAACAACAACCAGGAAGGCACACAGTTACAACCAGTAACCACCATTGACAACAGGTAAGTGACCCAGGCTCCACACATTCTTCACCCACCCAACCCTCACAGCCTCCCAGTACCCATCTCCCATTCCACTCTTCCCTTCACCCAAACTCCTCCATAACTATACCTTCTCTACAAGACTTGGTAATGGTCCAGGACCCACACAGACTTGGTAATGGTCCAGGACCCACACAGACTTGGTAATGGTCCAGGACCCACACAGACTTGGTAATGGTCCAGGACCCACACAGACTTGGTAATGGTCCAGGACCCACACAGACTTGGTAATGGTCCAGGACCCACACAGACTTGGTAATGGTCCAAGACCCACACAGACTTGGTAATGGTCCAGGACCCACACAGACTTGGTAATGGTCCAGGACCCACACAGACTTGGTAATGGTTCAGGACCCACACAGACTTGGTAATGGTCCAGGACCCACACAGACTTGGTAATGGTCCAGGACCCACACAGACTTGGTAATGGTCCAGGACCCACACAGACTTGGTAATGGTCCAGGACCCACACAGACTTGGTAATGGTTCAGGACCCACACAGACTTGGTAATGGTCCAGGACCCACACAGACTTGGTAATGGTCCAGGACCCACACAGACTTGGTAATGGTCCAGGACCCACACAGACTTGGTAATGGTCCAGGACCCACACAGACTTGGTAATGGTCCAGGACCCACACAGAATTGGTAATGGTTCAGGACCCACACAGACTTGGTAATGGTCCAGGACCCACACAGACTTGGTAATGGTCCAGGACCCACACAGACTTGGTAATGGTCCAGGACCCACACAGACTTGGTAATGGTTCAGGACCCACACAGACTTGGTAATGGTTCAGGACCCACACAGACTTGGTAATGGTCCAGGACCCACACAGACTTGGTAATGGTTCAGGACCCACACAGACTTGGTAATGGTCCAGGACCCACACAGACTTGGTAATGGTCCAGGACCCACACAGACTTGGGAATGGTCCAGGACCCACACAGACTTGGTATTGGTTCAGGACCCACACAGACTTGGTAATGGTCCAGGACCCACACAGACTTGGTAATGGTCCAGGATCCACACAGACTTGGTAATGGTCCAGGACCCACACAGACTTGGTAATGGTTCAGGACCCACACAGACTTGGTAATGGTCCAGGACCCACACAGACTTGGTAATGGTACAGGACCCACACTGACTTGGTAATGGTCCAGGACCCACACAGACTTGGTAATGGTCCAGGACCCACACAGACTTGGTAATGGTCCAGGACCCACACAGACTTGGTAATGGTCCAGGACCCACACAGACTTGGTAATGGTCCAGGACCCACACAGACTTGGTAATGGTTCAGGACCCACACAGACTTGGTAATGGTCCAGGACCCACACAGACTTGGTAATGGTTCAGGACCCACACAGACTTGGTAATGGTTCAGGACCCACACAGACTTGGTAATGGTCCAGGACCCACACAGACTTGGTAATGGTCCAGGACCCACACAGACTTGGTAATGGTCCAGGACCCACACAGACTTGGTAATGGTCCAGGACCCACACAGACTTGGTAATGGTCCAGGACCCACACAGACTTGGTAATGGTCCAGGACCCACACAGACTTGGTAATGGTCCAGGACCCACACAGACTTAGTAATGGTCCAGGACCCACACAGACTTGGTAATGGTTCAGGACCCACACAGACTTGGTAATGGTTCAGGACCCACACAGACTTGGTAATGGTTCAGGACCCACACAGACTTGGTAATGGTCCAGGACCCACACAGATTTGGTAATGGTTCAGGACCCACACAGACTTGGTAATGGTCCAGGACCCACACAGACTTGGTAATGGTCCAGGACCCACACAGACTTGGTAATGGTCCAGGACCCACACAGACTTGGTAATGGTCTAGGACCCACACAGACTTGGTAATGGTCCAGGACCCACACAGACTTGGTAATGGTCCAGGACCCACACAGACTTGGTAATGGTCCAGGACCCACACAGACTTGGTAATGGTCCAGGACCCACACAGACTTGGTAATGGTCCAGGACCCACACAGACTTGGTAATGGTCCAGGACCCACACAGACTTGGTAATGGTCCAGGACCCACACAGACTTGGTAATGGTCCAGGACCCACACAGACTTGGTAATGGTTCAGGACCCACACAGACTTGGTAATGGTCCAGGACCCACACAGACTTGGTATTGGTTCAGGACCCACACAGACTTGGTAATGGTTCAGGACCCACACAGACTTGGTAATGGTCCAGGACCCACACAGACTTGGTAATGGTTCAGGACCCACACAGACTTGGTAATGGTCCAGGACCCACACAGACTTGGTAATGGTTCAGGACCCACACAAACTTGGTAATGGTCCAGGACCCACACAGACTTGATAATGGTTCAGGACCCACACAGACTTGGTAATGGTTCAGGACCCACACAGACTTGGTAATGGTTCAGGACCCACACAGACTTGGTAATGGTACAGGACCCACACAGACTTGGTAATGGTTCAGGACCCACAAAGACTTGGTAATGGTCCAGGACCCACACAGACTTGGTAATGGTCCAGGACCCACACAGACTTGGTATTGGTCCAGGACCCACACAGACTTGGTAATGGTCCAGGACCCACACAGACTTGGTAATGGTCCAGGACCCACACAGACTTGGTAATGGTCCAGGACCCACACAGACTTGGTAATGGTCCAGGACCCACACAGACTTGGTAATGGTCCAGGACCCACACAGACTTGGTAATGGTCCAGGACCCACACAGACTTGGTAATGGTCCAGGACCCACACAGACTTGGTAATGGTCCAGAACCCACACAGACTTGGTAATGGTTCAGGACCCACACAGACTTGGTAATGGTCCAGGACTCACACATACTTGGTAACGGTTCAGGACCCACACAGACTTGGTAATGGTCCAGGACCCACACAGACTTGGTAACGGTCCAGGACCCACACAGACTTGGTAATGGTCCAGGACCCACACAGACTTGGTAATGGTCCAGGACCCACACAGACTTGGTAATGGTCCAGGACCCACACAGACTTGGTAATGGTCCAGGACCCACACAGACTTGGTAATGGTCCAGGACCCACACAGACTTGGTAATGGTTCAGGACCCACACAGACTTGGTAATGGTTCAGGACCCACACAGACTTGGGAATGATCCAGGACCCACACAGACTTGGTAATGGTTCAGGACCCACACAGACTTGGTAATGGTTCAGGACCCACACAGACTTAGTAATGGTCCAGGACCCACACAGACTTGGTAATGATCCAGGACCCACACAGACTTGGTAATGGTTCAGGACCCACACAGACTTGGTAATGGTCCAGGACCCACACAGACTTGGTAATGGTCCAGGACCCACACAGACTTGGTAATGGTCCAGGACCCACACAGACTTGGTAATGGTCCAGGACCCACACAGACTTGGTAATGGTCCAGGACCCACACAGACTTGGTAATGGTCCAGGACCCACACAGACTTGGTAATGGTCCAGGACCCACACAGACTTGGTAATGGTCCAGGACCCACACAGACTTGGTAATGGTCCAGGACCCACACTGACTTAGTGATGGTCCAGGACCCACACAGACTTGGTAATGGTTCAGGACCCACACAGACTTGGTAATGGTTCAGGACCCACACAGACTTGGTAATGGTTCAGGACCCACACAGACTTGGTAATGGTCCAGGACCCACACAGATTTGGTAATGGTTCAGGACCCACACAGACTTGGTAATGGTCCAGGACCCACACAGATTTGGTAATGGTCCAGGACCCACACAGACTTGGTAATGGTCCAGGACCCACACAGACTTGGTAATGGTCCAGGACCCACACAGACTTGGTAATGGTCCAGGACCCACACAGACTTGGTAATGGTCCAGGACCCACACAGACTTGGTAATGGTCCAGGACCCACACAGACTTGGTAATGGTCCAGGACCCACACAGACTTGGTAATGGTCCAGGACCCACACAGACTTGGTAATGGTCCAGGACCCACACAGACTTGGTAATGGTCCAGGACCCACACAGACTTGGTAATGGTCCAGGACCCACACAGACTTGGTAATGGTCCAGGACCCACACAGACTTGGTAATGGTCCAGGACCCACACAGACTTGGTAATGGTTCAGGACCCACACAGACTTGGTAATGGTCCAGGACCCACACAGACTTGGAAAGGGTTCAGGACCCACACAGACTTGGTAATGGTTCAGGACCCACACAGACTTGGTAATGGTCCAGGACCCACACAGACTTGGTAATGGTTCAGGACCCACACAGACTTGGTAATGGTTCAGGACCCACACAGACTTGGTAATGGTTCAGGACCCACACAGACTTGGTAATGGTACAGGACCCACACAGACTTGGTAATGGTTCAGGACCCACACAGACTTGGTAATGGTCCAGGACCCACACAGACTTGGTAATGGTCCAGGACCCACACAGACTTGGTAATGGTCCAGGACCCACACAGACTTGGTAATGGTCCAGGACCCACACAGACTTGGTAATGGTCCAGGACCCACACAGACTTGGTAATGGTCCAGGACCCACACAGACTTGGTAATGGTCCAGGACCCACACAGACTTGGTAATGGTCCAGGACCCACACAGACTTGGTAATGGTCCAGGACCCACACAGACTTGGTAATGGTCCAGGACCCACACAGACTTGGTAATGGTTCAGGACCCACACAGACTTGGTAATGGTTCAGGACCCACACAGACTTGGTAATGGTTCAGGACCCACACGGACTTGGTAATGGTCCAGGACCCACACAGACTTGGTAATGGTCCAGGACCCACACAGACTTGGTAATGGTCCAGGACCCACACAGACTTGGTAATGGTCCAGGACCCACACAGACTTGGTAATGGTCCAGGACCCACACAGACTTGGTAATGGTCCAGGACCCACACAGACTTGGTAATGGTCCAGGATCCACACAGACTTGGTAATGGTCCAGGACCCACACAGACTTGGTAATGGTTCAGGACCCACACAGACTTGGTAATGGTTCAGGACCCACACAGACTTGGTAATGGTTCAGGACCCACACAAACTTGGTAATGGTTCAGGACCCACACAGACTTGGTAATGGTCCAGGACCCACACAGACTTGGTAATGGTCCAGGACCCACACAGACTTGGTAATGGTTCAGGACCCACACAGACTTGGTAATGGTCCAGGACCCACACAGACTTGGTAATGGTCCAGGACCCACACAGACTTGGTAATGGTCTAGGACCCACACAGACTTGGTAATGGTCCAGGACCCACACAGACTTGGTAATGGTCCAGGACCCACACAGACTTGGTAATGGTCCAGGACCCACGCAGACTTGGTAATGGTCCCGGATCCACACAGACTTGGTAATGGTCCAGGACCCACACAGACTTGGTAATGGTCCAGGACCCACACAGACTTCGGCTCATCTCCATTTATTTATTTTATTTATTTTTTATTTATTTATGCATATACTAGAAGGTACATTGGGAATGTGAGGATACATAAAATGGTAATTACAGTCTTGTAAAGCCACTAGTACGCGCAGCGTTTCGGGCAGGTCCTTAATCTAAGAAAATTTTAAGTAGGTAAATACTTGCAAAATTTATAAAAAAATGATAACAGATACATGGCAAGAAAAAAAATTAGAGAAATTTGTAGGTACAGTGTATTAAAGCACATAGGCAGCTAAGATTGATTGCAATGACAGCTTGAATGGTAGTTGACAAAAATTGGTAGGCACAAAACAGCATATGGCTAGCACATAAAAGAAGACAGCAATGAACACAATGATAAGGTTGGTAGGGTTAAATACATAAAAATTAGGAGATTCGGAGATTGGGTAACACTAGGTACAGAGCAAATTTAAAGCTCAGTGTAGGAAACTAAGAAGATGAAATCAGGTACTTTTTGGTTTTGTTTTTAAATAAGGCAAAACTTTTACAGTTTTTCAATTCACTAGGGAGTGAGTTCCATAGACTAGGTCCCTTAATTTGCATAGAGTGTTTACACAGATTAAGATTGACCCTGGGGATATCAAAGAGATATTTATTTCTGGTGTGGTGATAATGGGTCCTATTACATCCATCCAGGGAGAGTTTCAGAGCATGGTTTGCATTTAAAAACAGGGTTTGTAAATGTAGTTGACACAAGAGAATGTGTGGAGGGAGTTAATATTTAGCAAGTTTAGAGATTTAAACAAGGGAGCTGAATGTTGTCTAAAAGCTGAGTTAGTTATTATTCTGATAGCAGATTTTTGCTGGGTGATGATGGGCTTAAGGTGGTTTGCAGTGGTAGACCCCCATGCACAGATACCATAATTAAGATAGGGGTAGATTAGTGCATAATATAGTGAGAGGAGAGGAGAGTTAGGAACATAATATCTGATTTTGGAGAGTATATATCATTTGATGAGATGATAACAGAATCAAGGAGCTTAAGTTGGTCTGATTCGTCTTGGGTTGTAGTGTGTTGCTGTTGTAGGGAGTTAAAATGGTTCTCTAACTTTTGTAACATCTCTTCTTGCTTCTTAGAGGTTTCTGCTGATTTAGAGTTAGTAACCGAGATCTGAAGAGAGCTTAATTCCTGTTCGAGGTGGCCGACTCTAACAGACAGATCTTGGTTAATCTTGTGCATGGCCAAAACATCACTCTGTAGCTTCGTTATCAGGTCCGACTGCTCCCGGATTATAGACTTTTGGTCATCATGTATCTGAGTCAATAATTTGAGCCATGGATTATCAGCGAGACGCTTAAAGTCAGTACAAGGGGAGGCAGCTCGTTTAAGTTGCTCCATATGGTTACATAACTGTTGCATGGTTCGAGTCGGTGACGACGCTTCACTCAGCTGGGACTGTTTGTTATTGTAGACGCAGGGAGGGTCGGTACCCCCCTCGGCAGCCACTAAGGGGGAAAGTCCATCTTCTGACTTGTGGTTTGGTCATCTTATCTGCCATCAGTTGCCCCCACCTGCCACCACCAGTGTGGCCAGCTGCAGGCCACCTGCCACCACCAGTGTGGCCAGCTGCAGGCCACCTGCCACCACCAGTGTGGCCAGCTGCAGGCCACCTGCCACCACCAGTGTGGCCACCTGCATGCCACCTGCCACCACCAGTGTGGCCAGCTGCAGGCCACCTGCCACCACCAGTGTGGCCACCTGCAGGCCACCTGCCACCACCAGTGTGGCCAGCTGCAGGCCACCTGCCACCACCAGTGTGGCCAGCTACAGGCCACCTGCCATCACCAGTGTGGCCACCTGCCACCACCAGTGTGGCAAGCTGCAGGCCACCTGCCACCACCAGTGTGGCCACCTGCAGGCCACCAGTGTGGCCAGCTACATGCCACCTGCCACCACCAGTGTGGCCAGCTACAGGCCACCTGCCACCACCAGTGTGGCCAGCTGCCACCACCAGTGTGGCCAGCTACAGGCCACCTGCCACCACCAGTGTGGCCACCTGCAGGCCACCTGCCACCACCAGTGTGGCCACCTGCCACCACCAGTGTGGCCAGCTACAGGCCACCTGCCACCACCAGTGTGGCCACCTGCAGGCCACCTGCCACCACCAGTGTGGCCACCTGCAGGCCACCTGCCACCACCAGTGTGGCCACCTGCAGGCCACCTGCCACCACCAGTGTGGCCACCTGCCACCACCAGTGTGGCCAGCTACAGGCCACCTGCCACCACCAGTGTGGCCACCTGCAGGCCACCTGCCACCACCAGTGTGGCCACCTGCCACCACCAGTGTGGCCACCTGCCACCACCAGTGTGGCCAGCTACAGGCCACCTGCCACCACCAGTGTGGCCACCTGCAGGCCACTTCCACCACCAGTGCGGCCAGCTACAGGCCACCTGCCACCACCAGTGTGGCCACCTGCAGGCCACCTGCCAACACCAATGTGGCCACCGGCAGGCCACCTGCCACTACCAGTGCGGCCAGCTACAGGCCACCTGCCACCACCAGTGTGGCCAGCTGCAGGCCACCTGCCACCACCAGTGTGGCCAGCTGCAGGCCACCTGCCACCACCAGTGCGGCCACCTGCCACCACCAATGTGGCCACCTGCAGGCCACCTGCCACCACCAGTGTGGCCAGCTGCAGGCCACCTGCGACCACCAGTGTGGCCAGCTGCAGGCCACCTGCCACCACCAGTGTGGCCAGCTGCAGGCCACCTGCCACCACCAGTGTGGCTAGCTACAGGCCACCTGCCACCACCAGTGTGGCCAGCTGCAGGCCACCTGCCACCACAAGTGTGGCCAGCAACAGGCCTCCTGCCACCACCAGTGTGGCCAGCTGCAGGCCACCTGCCACCACCAGAGTGGCCAGCTGCAGGCCACCTGCCACCACCAGTGTGGCCAGCTGCAGGCCACCTGCCACCACCAGTGTGGCCACCTGCAGGCCACATGCCACCACCAGTGTGGGCAGCTGCAGGCCACCTGCCACCACCAGTGTGGCCAGCTACAGGCCACCTGCTACCACCGGTGTGGCCACCTGCAGGCCACCTGCCACCACCAGTGCGGCCAGCTACAGGCCACCTGCCACCACCAGTGTGGCCACCTGCAGGCCACCTGCCAACACCAATGTGGCCACCTGTAGGCCACCTGCCACCACCAGTGCGGCCACCTGCCACCACCAGTGTGGCCAGCTGCAGGCCACCTGCCACCACCAGTGTGGCCAGCTGCAGGCCACCTGCCACCACCAGTGTGGCCACCTGCAGGCCACCTGCCACCACCAGTGTGGCCAGCTGCAGGCCACCTGCGACCACCAGTGTGGCCAGCTGCAGGCCACCTGCCACCACCAGTGTGGCCAGCTGCAGGCCACCTGCCACGACCAGTGTGGCCAGCTACAGGCCACCTGCCCGACCAGTGTGGCCAGCTGCAGGCCACCTGCCACCACAAGTGTGGCCAGCAACAGGCCACATGCCACCACCAGTGTGGCCAGCTGCAGGCCACCTGCCACCACCAGTGTGGCCAGCTGCAGGCCACCTGCCACCACCAGTGTGGCCAGCTGCAGGCCTCCTGCCACCACCAGTGTGGCCAGCTGCAGGCCACCTGCCACCACCAGTGGGGCCAGCTGCAGGCCACCTGCGACCACCAGAGTGGCCAGCTGCAGGCCACCTGACACCACCAGTGTAGCCAGCTGCAGGCCACCTGCCACCACCAGTGTGGCCAGCTACAGGCCACCTGCCACCACCAGTGTGGCCAGCTACAGGGCCACCTGCCACCACCAGTGTGGCCAGCTGCAGGCCACCTGCCACCACAAGTGTGGCCAGCAACAGGCCACCTGCCACCACCAGTGTGGCCAGCTGCAGGCCACCTGCCACCACCAGAGTGGCCAGCTGCAGGCCACCTGACACCACCAGTGTGGCCAGCTGCAGGCCACCTGCCACCACCAGTGTGGCCAGCTGCAGGTCACCTGCCACCACCAGTGTGGCCAGCTACAGGCCACCTGCCACCACCAGTGTGGCCAGCTGCAGGCCACCTGCCACCACCAGTGTGGCCAGCTGCAGGCCACCTGTCACCACCAGTGTGGCCAGCTGCAGGCCACCTGCCATCACCAGTGAGTCCAGCTACAGGCCGGCCACCTGCCACCACCAGAGTGGCCAGCTACAGGCCACCTGCCACCACCAGTGTGGTCAGCTGCAGGCCACCTGCCACCACTAGTGTGGCCAGCTGCAGGCCACCTGCCACCACCAGTATGGCCAGCTGCAGGCCACCTGCCACCACCAGTGTGGCCAGCTGCAGGCCACCTGCCACCACCAGTGTGGCCAGCTGCAGGCCACCTGCCACCCCCAGTGTGGCCAGCTGCAGGCCACCTGCCACCACCAGTGTTGCCAGCTGCAGGCCACTTGCCACCACCAGTGTGGCCAGCTGCAGGCCACCTGCCACCACCAGTGTGGCCAGCTGCAGGCCACCTGCCACCACCAGCGTGGCCAGCTGCAGGCCACTTGCCACCACCAGTGTGACCAGCTGCAGGCCACCTGCCACCACCAGTGTGGCCAGCTGCAGGCCACTTGCCACCACCAGTGTGGCCAGCTGCAGGCCACGTGCCACCACCAGTTTGGCCAGCTGCAGGCCACCTGCCACCACCAGTGTGGCCAGCTGCTGGCCACCTGCCACCACCAGTGTGGCCAGTTACAGGCCACCTGCCACCACCAGTGTGGCCAGCTGCAGGCCACCTGCCACCACCAGTGTGGCCAGCTGCAGGCCACCTGCCACCACCAGTGTGGCCAGCTGCAGGCCACCTGCCACCAACAGTGTGGCCAGCTGCAGGCCACCAGCCACCACCAGTGTGGCCAGCTGCAGGCCACCTGCCACCACCAGTGTGGCCAGCTGCAGGCCACCTGCCACCACCAGTGTGGCTACCTGCAGGCCACCTGCCACCACCAGTGTGGCCAGCTGCTGGCCACCTGCCACCACCAGTTTGGCCAGCTGCTGGCCACCTGCCACCACCAGTGCGGCCACCTGCCACCACCAGTGTGGCCAGCTGCAGGCCACCTGCCACCACCAGTGTGGCCAGCTGCAGGCCACCTGCCACCACCAGTGTGGCCACCTGCAGGCCACCTGCCACCACCAGTGTGGCCAGCTGCAGGCCACCTGCGACCACCAGTGTGGCCAGCTGCAGGCCACCTGCCACCACCAGTGTGGCCAGCTGCAGGCCACCTGCCACGACCAGTGTGGCCAGCTACAGGCCACCTGCCCGACCAGTGTGGCCAGCTGCAGGCCACCTGCCACCACAAGTGTGGCCAGCAACAGGCCACATGCCACCACCAGTGTGGCCAGCTGCAGGCCACCTGCCACCACCAGTGTGGCCAGCTGCAGGCCACCTGCCACCACCAGTGTGGCCAGCTGCAGGCCTCCTGCCACCACCAGTGTGGCCAGCTGCAGGCCACCTGCCACCACCAGTGGGGCCAGCTGCAGGCCACCTGCGACCACCAGAGTGGCCAGCTGCAGGCCACCTGACACCACCAGTGTAGCCAGCTGCAGGCCACCTGCCACCACCAGTGTGGCCAGCTACAGGGCCACCTGCCACCACCAGTGTGGCCAGCTACAGGGCCACCTGCCACCACCAGTGTGGCCAGCTGCAGGCCACCTGCCACCACAAGTGTGGCCAGCAACAGGCCACCTGCCACCACCAGTGTGGCCAGCTGCAGGCCACCTGCCACCACCAGAGTGGCCAGCTGCAGGCCACCTGACACCACCAGTGTGGCCAGCTGCAGGCCACCTGCCACCACCAGTGTGGCCAGCTGCAGGTCACCTGCCACCACCAGTGTGGCCAGCTACAGGCCACCTGCCACCACCAGTGTGGCCAGCTGCAGGCCACCTGCCACCACCAGTGTGGCCAGCTGCAGGCCACCTGTCACCACCAGTGTGGCCAGCTGCAGGCCACCTGCCATCACCAGTGAGTCCAGCTACAGGCCGGCCACCTGCCACCACCAGAGTGGCCAGCTACAGGCCACCTGCCACCACCAGTGTGGTCAGCTGCAGGCCACCTGCCACCACTAGTGTGGCCAGCTGCAGGCCACCTGCCACCACCAGTATGGCCAGCTGCAGGCCACCTGCCACCACCAGTGTGGCCAGCTGCAGGCCACCTGCCACCACCAGTGTGGCCAGCTGCAGGCCACCTGCCACCCCCAGTGTGGCCAGCTGCAGGCCACCTGCCACCACCAGTGTTGCCAGCTGCAGGCCACTTGCCACCACCAGTGTGGCCAGCTGCAGGCCACCTGCCACCACCAGTGTGGCCAGCTGCAGGCCACCTGCCACCACCAGCGTGGCCAGCTGCAGGCCACCTGCCACCACCAGTGTGACCAGCTGCAGGCCACCTGCCACCACCAGTGTGGCCAGCTGCAGGCCACTTGCCACCACCAGTGTGTCCAGCTGCAGGCCACGTGCCACCACCAGTTTGGCCAGCTGCAGGCCACCTGCCACCACCAGTGTGGCCAGCTGCTGGCCACCTGCCACCACCAGTTTGGCCAGTTACAGGCCACCTGCCACCACCAGTGTGGGCAGCTGCAGGCCACCTGCCACCACCAGTGTGGCCAGCTGCAGGCCACCTGCCACCAACAGTGTGGCCAGCTGCAGGCCACCTGCCACCAACAGTGTGGCCAGCTGCAGGCCACCTGCCACCACCAGTGTGGCCAGCTGCAGGCCACCTGCCACCACCAGTGTGGCCAGCTGCAGGCCACCTGCCACCACCAGTGTGGCTACCTGCAGGCCACCTGCCACCACCAGTGTGGCCAGCTGCTGGCCACCTGCCACCACCAGTTTGGCCAGCTGCAGGCCACCTGCCACCACCAGTGTGGCCAGCTGCAGGCCACCTGCCACCACCAGTGTGGCCAGCTGCAGGCCACCTGCCACCACCAGTGTGGCCAGCTGCAGGCCACCTGCCACAACCAGTGTGGCCAGCTGCAGGCCACCTGCCACCACCAGTGTGGCCAGCTACAGGCCACCTGCCACCACCAGTGTGGCCAGCTGCAGGCCACCTGCCACCACCAGTGTGGCCAGCTGCAGGCCACCTGCCACCACCAGTGTGGCCAGCTGCAGGCCACCTGCCACCACCAGTGTGGCCAGCTGCAGGCCACCTGCCACCACCAGTGTGGCCAGCTGCAGGCCACCTGCCACCACCAGTGTGGCCAGCTGCAGGCCACCTGCCACCACCAGTGTGGCCAGCTGCAGGCCACCTGCCACCACCAGTGTGGCCAGCTGCAGGCCACCTGCCACCACCAGTGTGGCCAGCTGCAGGCCACCTGCCACCACCAGTGTGGCCAGCTGCAGGCCACCTGCCACCACCAGTGTGGCCAGCTGCAGGCCACCTGCCACCACCAGTGTGGCCAGCTGCAGGCCACCTGCCACCACCAGTTTGGCCAGCTACAGGCCACCTGCCACCACCAGTGTGGCCAGCTACAGGCCACCTGCCACCACCAGTGTGGCCAGCTGCAGGCCACCTGCCACCACCAGTGTGGCCAGCTGCAGGCCACCTGCCACCACCAGTGTGGCCAGCTGCAGGCCACCTGCCACCACCAGTTTGGCCAGCTGCAGGCCACCTGCCACCACCAGTGTGGCCAGCTGCAGGCCACCTGCCACCACCAGTGTGGCCAGCTCAGGCCACCTGCCACCACCAGTGTGGCCAGCTGCAGGCCACCTGCCACCACCAGTGTGGCCAGCTGCAGGCCACCTGCCACCACCAGTGTGGCCAGCTGCAGGCCACCTGCCACCACCAGTGTGGCCAGCTGCAGGCCACCTGCCACCACCAGTGTGGCCAGCTGCAGGCCACCTGCGACCACCAGTGTGGCCAGCTGCAGGCCCCTGCCACCACCAGTGTGGCCAGCTGCAGGCCACCTGCCACCACCAGTGTGGCCAGCTGCAGGCCACCTGCCACCACCAGTGTGGCCAGCTGCAGGCCACCTGCGACCACCAGTGTGGCCAGCAACAGGCCCCTGCCACCACCAGTGTGGCCAGCTGCAGGCCACCTGCCACCACCAGTGGGCCAGCTGCAGGCCACCTGCCACCACCAGTGTGGCCAGCTGCAGGCCACCTGCCACCACCAGTGTGGCCACCTGCAGGCCACATGCCACCCACCAGTGTGGGCAGCTGCAGGCCACCTGCCACCACCAGTGGCCAGCTACAGGCCACCTGCTACCACCGGTGTGGCCACCTGCAGGCCACCTGCCACCACCAGTGCGGCCAGCTACAGGCCACCTGCCACCACCAGTGTGGCCACCTGCAGGCCACCTGCCACCACCATGTGGCCACCTGTAGGCCACCTGCCACCACCAGTGTTTACCAGCTGCAGGCCCCCTGCCACCAGTGTGGCCAGCTGCAGGCCACCTGCCACCACCAGTGTGGCCAGCTGCAGGCCACCTGCCCACCAGTGTGGCCAGCTGCAGGCCACCTGCGACCACCAGTGTGGCCAGCTGCAGGCCACCTGCCACCACCAGTGTGGCCAGCTGCAGGCCACCTGCCACCACCAGTGTGGCTAGCTACAGGCCACCTGCCACCACCAGTGTGGCCAGCTGCAGGCCACCTGCCACCACCAGTGTGGCCAGCAACAGGCCACCTGCCACCACCAGTGTGGCCAGCTGCAGGCCACCCTGCCACCACCAGAGTGGCCAGCTGCAGGCCACCTGCCACCACCAGTGTGGCCAGCTGCAGGCCACCTGCCACCACCAGTGTGGCTACCTGCAGGCCACCTGCCACCACCAGTGTGGCCAGCTGCTGGCCACCTGCCACCACCAGTTTGGCCAGCTGCTGGCCACCTGCCACCACCAGTGTGGCCAGCTGCAGGCCACCTGCCACCACCAGTTTGGCCAGCTACAGGCCACCTGCCACCACCAGTGTGGGCAGCTGCAGGCCACCTGCCACCACCAGTGTGGCCAGCTGCAGGCCACCTGCCACCACACAGTGTGGCCAGCTGCAGGCCACCTGCCACAACCTGTGTGGCCAGCTGCAGGCCACCTGCCACCACCAGTGTGGCCAGCTACAGGCCACCTGCCACCACCAGTGTGGCCAGCTGCAGGCCACCTGCCACCACCAGTGTGCCAGCTGCAGGCCACCTGCCACCACCAGCGTGGCCAGCTGCTGGCCACCTGCCACCACCAGTTTGGCCAGCTACAGGCCACCTGCCACCACCAGTGTGGCAGCTGCAGGCCACCTGCCACCACCAGTGTGGCCAGCTGCAGGCCACCTGCCACCACCAGTTTGGCCAGCTGCAGGCCACCTGCCACCACCAGTGTGGCCAGCTGCAGGCCACCTGCCACCACCAGTGTGGCCAGCTACAGGCCACCTGCCACCACCAGTGTGGCCAGCTGCAGGCCACCTGCCACCACCAGTTTGGCCAGCTGCATGCCACCTGCCACCACCAGTGTGGCCAGCTGCAAGCCACTTGCCACCACCAGTTTGGCCAGCTACAGGCCACCTGCCACCACCAGTGTGGCCAGCTACAGGCCACCTGCTACCACCGGTGTGGCCACCTGCAGGCCACCTGCCACCACCAGTGTGGCCAGCTGCAGGCCACTTGCCACCACCAGTGTGTCCAGCTGCAGGCCACGTGCCACCACCAGTTTGGCCAGCTGCAGGCCACCTGCCACCACCAGTGTGGCCAGCTGCTGCCACCTGCCACCACCATTTGGCCAGTTACAGGCCACCTGCCACCACCAGTGTGGGCAGCTGCAGGCCACCTGCCACCACCAGTGTGGCCAGCTGCAGGCCACCTGCCACCAACAGTGTGGCCAGCTGCAGGCCACCTGCCACCACCAGTGTGGCCAGCTGCAGCCACCTGCCACCACCAGTGTGGCCAGCTGCAGGCCACCTGCGACCACCAGTGTGGCCAGCTGCAGGCCACCTGCCACCACCAGTGTGGCAGCTGCAGGCCACCTGCCACCACCAGTGTGGCTAGCTACAGGCCACCTGCCACCACCAGTGTGGCCAGCTGCAGGCCACCTGCCACCACAAGTGTGGCCAGCAAACAGGCTCCTGCCACCACCAGTGTGGCCACTGCAGGCCACCTGCCACCACCAGAGTGGCCAGCTGCAGGCCACCTGCCACCACCAGTTGTGCCAGCTGCAGGCCACCTGCCACCACCAGTGTTGCCACCTGCAGGCCACCACCACCCCAGTGTGGGCAGCTGCAGGCCACCTGCCACCACCAGTGTGGCCAGCTACAGGCCACCTGCTACCACCGGTGTGGCCACCTGCAGGCCACCTGCCACCACCAGTGCGGCCAGCTACAGGCCACCTGCCACCACCAGTGTGGCCACCTGCAGCCACCTGCAACCCAATGTGGCCACCTGTAGGCCACCTGCCACCACCAGTGCGGCCACCTGCCACCACCAGTGTGGCCACCTGCAGGCCACCTGCCACCACCAGTGTGGCCAGCTGCAGGCAACCTGCGACCACCAGTGTGGCCAGCTGCAGGCCACCTGCCACACCAGTGTGGCCAGCTGCAGGCCACCTGCCACGACCAGTGTGGCCAGCTACAGGCCACCTGCCCGACCAGTGTGGCCAGCTGCAGGCCACCTGCCACCACAAGTGTGGCCAGCAACAGGCCACATGCCACCACCAGTGTGGCAGCTGCAGGCCACCTGCCACCACCAGTGTGGCCAGCTGCAGGCCACCTGCCACCACCAGTGGGGCCAGCTGCAGGCCCCTGCGACCACACAGAGTGGCAGCTGCAGGCCACCTGACACCACCAGTGTAGCCATTGCAGGCCACTGCCACCACCAGTGTGGCCAGCTACAGGGCCACCTGCCCACCACCAGTGTGGCCAGCTACAGGGCCACCTGCCACCACCAGTGTGGCCAGCTGCAGGCCACCTGACACCACAAGTGTGGCCAGCAACAGGACACCTGCCACCACCAGTGTGGCCAGCTGCAGGCCACCTGCCACCACCAGAGTGGCCAGCTGCAGGCCACCTGACACCACCAGTGTGGCCAGCTGCAGGCCACCTGCCACCACCAGTGTGGCCAGCTGCAGGTCACCTGCCACCACCAGTGTGGCCAGCTACAGGCCACCTGCACCACAGTGTGGCCAGCTGCAGGCCACCTGCCACCACCAGTGTGGCCAGCTGCAGGCCACCTGTCACCACCAGTGTGGCCAGCTGCAGCCACCTGCCATCACCAGTGAGTCCAGCTACAGGCCGCCACCTGCCACCACCAGAGTGGCCAGCTTGGTATACCACATATGTATGGCCAATCCTGGAGTATTGCAGCCCCAGCATGGAGGGGTCCGTACATAGTCAGCACAAGACGAAGCTGAAAGTTCTCGAGTTGCTCCCCAGAACTAAGAGGCATGAGTTATGGGCATGAGTACGATGAAAATGCACCTCACGTCGCTGGAAGACAGAAGACGCTAGGGGGGACTATGATACACATACAAATTCTCAGGGGAATGACAGTGTGGACAAGAGGATTATTTAACATGGATGGCACACGCACAAGGGGACCAAGGTGGAAGCTGAGTCCCAAATGAGCCACAGGACATTAGAAAGAACTTTTTCAGTGTCAGAGTATAGAAATGGAATGCATAGGAAGTGATGTAGTGGGAGGCTGACTCCATAACAGTTTCAATGTAGATATGATCAGAGCCCAAGTAGGCTCAGGAATCTGTACATCAGTTGATGATGGTTGAGAGGCGGGACCAAAGAGCAGAGCTCAACCCCCCGCAACACAACTAGGTGAGTACCTCCCCCATTCCCCCATCCCCCCCCACTGTCCCATCCACCTTCATCCCATACGCTCTCTATCCCTCCTCCCGTATCCTCCACGTCCCCCCCCCCTATCTCCTTAACCCACACCCTACCTGTCCCCCCTTCCCTTGCCACCTCCACCCACACCCCCCTAGATCAAGGTACATTTGGAGATGAAATACTTCAGGAGTCGAGAGAGAGAGAAAGACCTGGTGGGGTTAATATAGCCCAGACCTGTCCCCTGAAGCTTACTATCAAGAGGATAACATCAGCGGCATATGCCAGGTGGCTAACTAAGAACGGACTTTAGAAGCTTGTGTAAGGAATCTTT
>WNGS01113158.1:60498571-60511458 GCA_020271785.1 Procambarus virginalis
GGGGGGGGGGGTCGTTCCCGCCGGTGGTGGGGGGGGTCGTTCCCGGCCGGTGGTGGGGGGGGGTCGTTCCCGGCCGGTAGGGGGGGGGTCCGTTCCGGCGGTGGTGGGGGCGGGGGCTCGTTCCTGGCCGGTGGTGGGGGGGGGTCGTTCCCGGCCGGTGGTGGGGGGGGGGGTCGTTCCCGGCCGGTGGTGGGGGGGGGTCGTTCCCGGCCGGTGGTGGGGGGGGTCGTTCCCGGCCGGTGGTGGTGGGGGGGTCGTTCCCGGCCGGTGGTGGTGGGGGGGTCGTTCCCGGCCGGTGGTGGGGGGGGGGGGTCGTTCCCGGCCGGTGGTGGGGGGGTCGTTCCCGGCCGGTGGGGGGGGTCGTTCCCGGCCGGTGGTGGGGGGGGGGTCGTTCCCGGCCGGTGGTGGGGGGGGGGGTCGTTTTCGGCCGGTGGTGGGGGGGGGGGTCGTTCCCGGCCGGGGGGGGGGTCGTTCCCGGCCGGTGGGGGGGGGGTCGTTCCCGGCCGGTGGTGGGGGGGGTCGTTCCCGGCCGGTGGTGGGGGGGGTCGTTCCCGGCCGGTGGTGGGGGGGTCGTTCCGGCCGGTGGTGGGGGGGGGCTCGTTCCTGGCCGGTGGTGGGGGGGGGTCGTTCCCGGCCGGTGGTGGGGGCGGGGGCTCGTTCCTGGCCGGTGGGGTGGGGGGTCGTTCCCGGCCGGTGGTGGGGGCGGGGGCTCGTTCCCGGCCGGTGGTGGGGGCGGGGGCTCGTTCCTGGCCGGTGGTGGTGGGGGGTCGTTCCCGGCCGGTGGTGGGGGCGGGGGCTCGTTCCTGGCCGGTGGTGGGGGGGGGGGGTCGTTCCCGGCCGGTGGTGGGGGCGGGGGCTCGTTCCCGGCCGGTGGTGGGGGGGGGGGTCGTTCCCGGCCGGTGGGTGGGGGGGGCTCGTTCCTGGCCGGTGGTGGGGGGGGGTCGTTCCCGGCCGGTGGTGGGGGCGGGGGCTCGTTCCTGGCCGGTGGTGGGGGGGGGGGGTCGTTCCCGGCTGGTGGTGGGGGCGGGGGCTCGTTCCTGGCCGGTGGTGGGGGGGGGGTCGTTCCGTGTGTGGGGGGGGGGGGGGGGTCGTTCCCGGCCGGTGGTGTGGGGGGGGGGGGGGGTCGTTCCCGGCTGGTGGTGGGGGCGGGGGGTCGTTCCCGGCGGTGGTGTGGGCGGGGGGGGGGTCGTTCCCGGCCGGTGGTGTGGGCGGGGGGGGGGGGTCGTTCCCGGCCGGTGGTGTGGGCGGGGGGGGGGGGGTCGTTCCCGGCCGGTGGTGTGGGCGGGGGGGGGGGGGTCGTTCCCGGCCGGTGGTGGGGGGGGGGATCGTTCCGGGCGGTGGTGGGGGCGGGGGGTCGTTCCAGGTGTGTACACACCTGTACCTCTCACACCTATACTGACGTGTACAGTGTTGTTATTGTTGGCCAGACTGGAGGTCCAGGTGTGTACACACCTGTACCTCTCACACCTACATACTTGCTATATTCCCCCTAAATGAACATCTTGCTGAACATTTCATTCGCTCTGATCATCGGGGATTCGAACTCGGACCTGTAAAGTACGAGACAATTGTCCTAGCAACCCACGGATGCTGACAACAATGAATTATGTTAATTAGCAGGTTGAATGATGTGATTAGCTACGCGTAAGTTAGTTTAGGGGTCTACAATTAGGTCAGTTAGGTTATATGATAGCTTTACACACAGTCGTGTCTGATCCGAGATCAATTACGTAGGTTTCTTTGACTTGGTGATGGGGGGGGGGTAGGGGGGTGAATGATGGGACTGGTAGCCCCAGAACTTCATCCAGAGGCGCAGGGATGGGGCTGGTAGCTATGGGTGATGGGGCTGGTAGCGAGGAGTGATGGGCCACCATACCCGGAAGTGCACCCTTACCGGTGTGGGTGACCGCTACTCTGGTTGATACCTGACTCTAATAAGCAAATTACACCACCATCACGGCAGTATAGTGAGCGTTGTGGTGGCTGACTCTGCCTCTCTGGGTGGCAGGAGGGGTACTCTCCTAGTGTGTGGCGGGGTTGAGCTTCGGCTCTTTGGACCCGCCTGTCAAGGGGGCATATTACGCTTTTTTAAATGTTGTTTAATATCAACCAAACTTTTTTGACTAGTTGTGTATCAAATTTGGTTCAAGTGGCCCAAGTCCCAGCATCGTAGCATAAATAGGAAGGAAGAAAAAAAAAAAGAATTGTTTCAAAAATTTTCCAAAATGGTAAAAAATAACATAAAGCAAAAGTGTCACCTGAAATCATGTCTATGACTCCAAGCTATCACAATAGCATATAATAAAGTATTTTAATATTCAATTTTATACCCCCCTCCAAAAAAAATATTTTTTTTCATTTTTGTTCATATTTTTTATCAGTGGATTTGCATGAAACTTGTACACCTTACAGAACGTAAGCCTATCTGTAAAGATGCAAATTTTGGAGGAAATTGGTTGAAGTCAACTTCAACCAGAGGTGGCAGAGTGTTTGATCTTATTTATTTTCAAATAACATAAAATTGCATCTTCTCTTTCATTTTTTTCAATTTACATGAAATTTACACCTTATATGTAGAGTTGACGTCTCTTCAGTAATGATAAAATACTTTATTCCCAAATTCATTTATTGATTTTATAAATCTTTGCAAACATGAAATATTAGGCTATATTTTTTTTTTTGGGGGGGGGGGAACTTTGACTACTTGTATTAGTAAAACTAAACATTTTGGATAATTCTTTTGACCAAATCCTTTATTATATGTTAATATGATATATGAGTGTTATAGAAATGATGTCATTTGAAACTTGTGGTTGTAGTTAATTATTGAAAATGTGTAAAATTCGTTGGCAAAAAATTATATCTCCCTTTCTATATAGGGTGCGATACTGATATGTAGAACAGTTGCAGCCATTCTTATATACAACTAGTAAAAAAAAGTTTGGTTGATATTAAACAACATTAAAAAAGCGTAATATACCATCTTAATCAACTGGTGCACAGGTTCCCGACTTATTGGCCTCTTTTAAATTTAAATTTTGCCCCGAGGGGCGAGTTTATTGGGCAGCGCCACTCATCTTGTGAGTGGACACACCGCCATAGCAGCATGTACAACACTCCCCAATAGGAAGAAAACCCGCTGGGTTCATATCCACATTTGAAACTGTGAATGGAGTCTGCCTTCACTACATCACTGTCTAGTGTATTAAATATATTTAATACTCTTGACTCTAATGTATCTGGCTTATTTGGTTACTCAGTTTCCACTTGTGTCCCCTTGTGCGAGCACTACCCGTTCTAAACAGTATGTCTCTATGTATCCAGTCAATTCTCCTGAGAATTTTGTACGTGGTGATCATATCTCCCCTAACTCTTGTGCCTTTCAAAGACGTGAGGTTTAATTCACTTAGGCTTCCCTCGTAACTCATAACCTCGTAGTTATGGAACTATTCTAGTAATATAACTCTGAAGCTTCTCTAGCGTCGACTAGTGTTAGGTATAGACCATTGGAGCCCCATACTCCAGGATTGGTCTGACGTATGTGGTATTCATCGTTCTAAATTATTCCTTCTAATGTGGGCTTCAGGAGACAGTTTCAGTGTTATCTTGAAGTTATCTTGAGATGATTTCGGGGCTTTTAGTGTCCCCGCGGCCCGGTCCTAGACCAGGCCTCCACCCCCAGGAAGCAGCCCGTGACAGCTGACTAACACCCAGGTACCTATTTTACTGCTAGGTAACAGGGGCATAGGGTGAAAGAAACTCTGCCCGTCATTTCTCGCCGGCGCCCGGGATCGAACCCGGGACCACAGGATCACAAGTCCAGCGTGCTGTCCGCTCGGCCGACCGGCTCCCTGTGACCTCAACCCCTAGATCCTTCTCTCTCCTTTTCTTGGAGGATTTCATCTCCCATTTGGTAACTTGTTTGGTCACCTGCTCCTTCCACCTAGCTTCATTACTTTACATTTACTTGAGTTGAACTTCAGTAGCCATTTGTTAGACCATGCTTTCAAATTGTCCAGATTATCTTGTAGCCTTTTGCTGTCTTCTTCTATCTTAATCCTCCTCATAATTTTCACATCAGCAGCAAACATTGATAGGAACGACTCCATTCTCTCTGGAAGATCGTTTATGTATATGAGAAACAGAGTAGGTGCTATTGCTGAGCCCCGTGGGACTCCACTAGTGACATGTTGCCACATAAAGACCTCAACCCTCGGTGACTTGCTGTCTACACTTGCTTGGGTCCTCCCGCATCCACCGGAGTACCTTACCTTGAGGTTACCTTGAGGTTACCTTGAGGTTACCTTGAGGTACTTCCGGGGCTTAGCGTCCCCTCGGCCCGGTCGTCGACCAGGCCTCCTCCTTCCCTATCACTGCTGCCTGCTTCTCCAACTTATGCCTCAGTGTTATGAGGTACTGTGTCAAAGGCTTTCTGCCAATCCATAAATATACAATCTGTCCACCCTTCTCTTGTCTAAATTTTTGTTGCCTGGTCATAGAATTCTATTAAAGCTATGAGACAAAATTTACCATCCCTGAATCCATGCTGGAGATGTTATAAAGTTTCTTCTCTCCAGATGTTCTGCTAATTGTTCTCACAATCTACTCCATCACCTTTCATGGTATGTTGACCATGACCCATCACCCCATTCCACCCCATCTTCTCCTCTCCCCACGTCCTCCTTCCATCATCTTCACCCCTCTACTCTGTCTCACTTTCCTCTCCCCTCTTCCCTCACACCTCCCTCTCGCCACCCTCCCCCTAACACCACTCTTCCTACCCTCCCCACCTTACCCCTCCAACCTCGAGCAGATCGACATTTCCATTTATATATAAAATAAATCATGATAATGCGCGGTAAACGGCGGGAATAATTGAAACATGAATTTCAGACTTCATGAAAATTGTTCGGGAAGTTTGGGTTACTGGTAAATTTCCTGAAGCTTTTACCTGAGGCCTACCCCAACCAGCCTATGTCCGTCCTGTACCCCAGACCATTCGCTTTACAAATTTCAGTGAGGCTAGCCTAAAGCCTCTGGCCTTCAACTTTGGACAAATGTATATTAGTCAGACATTTTCACTATGTCTGAAAATCTATGTCTATGCTACTAGACTGCGGGGGGGGGGGGAGCCAACACACGGGGTAGCGGGAGTGTGAGCCCCCCCCCCCTACATTGGGCGGGGGGGGGTTGTCGCCCCCCATATGGAGGTAGGGAAGGGCTTAAGGAATGGGTTAGGAGGGGTTTGAGGAGGAAGGGGGAGGGGGGGGAGAGGGGGAGGGAAGTAATGGTGGGTAAAGGAGGGAGGTGGTGGAAGAGGTAGGGAGGACCACGAGAGCAGGCACTAATGGGTGGAGATCTACATAATGGTTTGACCTGGACTGGTTTACCTGTTGGTGTGTGGCGGGGGGCGGGGGGGGGGGGCCCGTATGGTGACTATGGCACCCAACCCCACATTGTCCTGTTTTAGAAGTGGTCACCAGTGCCACCTCTTCCCTGCCTAAAATGGCCCATGTTTGCAGATGTAGAATCGTCCAAAATTGTAGTATCTTTTCCAACAAATCATTACGACTCGTTGATGATTTTAAAGTAAAATGATCCACGGTGCTCCAGTCAGCTATAGATAAGAAGCCTTGTACTTCTTTATGCAGGACTCGGCAAGAGGACGAGGCTTGTAATGCCTTGAGTTGAGTCGTGGTTGATGGTCTGGCCAACCAGGCTGTTGGGACACCACTGCTGGCAGTCTGATAAAGGACTCAGAGTCTGGGTACCTGGAGTATACATAGAGTGGGTGCTGGGAGTTGAACCCAAGCTGGCATGGGTTCAGGCTTGTCTTGTGGCAACTGGGTTCAACAGGCTACAGGTTGTTGCTTGGAGCGACCTGCAGGCCCATATATCCACTACAGTCTGGTTGCTCCAGCACTTCTTGCAAGAACTTGTTTAAATGCTTCTTGAAGACGTCCACCATTGTTCCAGCAATATTTCTAATGCTTGCTGGGAGGGTGTTGAACAGCTGTGGACCTCTGATGTTCAGTGTTCTCTGATTGTGTCTATGGCACCTCTACTCCTCACTGGACCTCTGATGTTCAGTGTTCTCTGATTGTGTCTATGGCACCTCTACTCCTCACTGGACCTCTGATGTTCAGTGTTCTCTGATTGTGTCTATGGCACCTCTACTCCTCACTGGACCTCTGATGTTCAGTGCTCTCTGATTGTGTCTATGGCACCTCTACTCCTCACTGGACCTCTGATGTTCAGTGCTCTCTGATTGTGTCTATGGCACCTCTACTCTTCACTGGACCTCTGATGTTCAGTGCTCTCTGATTGTGTCTATGGCACCTCTACTCTTCACTGGACCTCTGATGTTCAGTGCTCTCTGATTGTGTCTATGGCACCTCTACTCCTCACTGGACCTCTGATGTTCAGTGCTCTCTGATTGTGTCTATGGCACCTCTACTCTTCACTGGACCTCTGATGTTCAGTGCTCTCTGATTGTGTCTATGGCACCTCTACTCCTCACTGGACCTCTGATGTTCAGTGCTCTCTGATTGTGTCTATGGCACCTCTACTCCTCACTGGACCTCTGATGTTCAGTGTTCTCTGATTGTGCCTATGGCACCTCTACTCCTCACTGGACCTCTGATGTTCAGTGTTCTCTGATTGTGCCTATGGCACCTCTACTCCTCACTGGACCTCTGATGTTCAGTGCTCTCTGATTGTGTCTATGGCACCTCTACTCTTCACTGGTTCTATTTTGCATTTCCTTCCGTACCTTTCGCTCCAGTATGTTGTTATTCTACTGTGTAAATCTGGGACCTGACCCTCCAGTACCTTCCATGTATATATTATTTGATACCTTTCTCGTCTCCTTTCCAGAGAGAGCTGGGAGACGGTCTCAAACTCTCCGCTTTCTTACTTTCCATTCTTTAGAGACAATTGTCATAATCTTAGGAGTCAAACTAGTACATGAATCCGACGTTGACGAGCTAGTTGTGCCTGTCAGTCTTGATCACACTCGACGCCTCCAGACCTGTCACGTTCTTGTGTCTGAAGCAAGACGCTCATATAACACCGTAAGCAATAAAGTAACTAACTGCAGGTGGCCTATTGGCCCATACGAAGCAGTTCCTAGTTATATCCACCCAAACTCGTTTATTTATATGTCTAACCTACGCTTGAAACTGTCCCTTTTGTTACCCAGCAATTTATGCCATAGATCAACAATAGGAAAAATCATCAATTGAGGAATCAGTCTCTCGTGTGGACCCTCTCTCATATTGGCCTGGGAACGCCTGATGGAACTGATGAGTTGGTGGAGGCACGAGGTGGTGTTTGGCCGCCTGGGCTGGCCTGCGTCAGCCTGAGGGCTGGCCTGTGTCAGCCTGAGGGCTGGCTTGCGTCAGCCTGAGGGCTGGCCTGCGTCAGCCTGAGGGCTGGCCTGCGTCAGCCTGAGGGCTGGCCTGCGTCAGCCTAAGGGCTGGCCTGTGTCANTGTACTGGAGTCTGGCTTGGGTCACGTGTGTTGTGTGTGGTGTGTGTGTGTTTGTGTGTGTGGTGTGTGTTGTGTGTGTGTGTGTGTGTTTAATTACCTAAGTGTAGTTACAGGATGAGAGCTACGCTCGTGGTGTCCCGTCTTCCCAGCACTCTTTGTCATATAACGCTTTGAAACTACTGACGGTCTTGGCCTCCACCCCTTCTCACCTAACTTGTTCCAACCGTCTACCACTCTGTTTGCGAAAGTGAATTTTCTTATATTTCTTCGGCATCTGTGTTTAGCTATTTATATCTATGACCTCTTGTTCTAAAGTTCCAGGTCTCAGGAAATCTTCCCTATCGATTTTATCAATTCCTGTTACTATTTTGTATGTAGTGATCATATCACCTCTTTTTCTTCTGTCTTCTAGTTTTGGCATATTTAATGCCTCTAACCTCTCCTCGTAGCTCTTGCCCTTCAGTTCTGGGAGCCACTTAGTAGCATGTCTTTGCACTTTTCCAGTTTGTTGATGTGCTTCTTAAGATATGGGCACCACACAACCGCTGCATATTCTAGCTTTGGCCTAACAAAAGTCGTGAACAATTTCTTTAGTATATCGCCATCCATGTATTTAAAAGCAATTCTGAAGTTAGAAAGCGTGGCATAGGCTCCTCGCACAATATTCTTTATGTGGTCCTCAGGTGATAGTTTTCTATCTAGAACCACCCCTAGATCTCTTTCTTTATCAGAATTCTTTAAAGATTTCTCACATAATATATAGGTTGTGTGGGGTCTATGTTCTCCTATTCCACATTCCATAACATGGCATTTATTAACATTGAATTCCATTTGCCAAGTGGCGCTCCATGTACTTATTTTGTCCAGGTCATCTTGAAGGGCATGACAATCATCTAAGTTTCTTATCCTTCCTATTATCTTAGCATCATCAGCAAACATGTTCATATAATTCTGTATACCAACTGGCAGATCATTTATGTAAACAATAAACATCACTGGTGCAAGAACTGAACCCTGTGGTACTCCACTTGTGACATTTCTCCAGTCCGATACATTGCCTCTGATCACTGCCCTCATTTTTCTATCAGTCAGAAAATTTTTCATCCATGTTAGAAGCTTACCCGTCACCCCTCCAATATTTTCCAGTTTCCAGAACAACCTTATGTGGAACTCTGTCGAAAGCCTTTTTTAAGTCCAGATAGATGCAGTCAACCCAACCATCTCTTTCCTGTAATATCTCTGTTGCTCGGTCATAGAAATTGAGTAAATTCGATACACAGGATCTTCCAGATCGAAAACCATACTGTCTGTCTGATATTATATCATTTCTCTCCAGGTGTTCTACCCATTTAGTTTTAATTATTTTTTCCAATATTTTGACTATTACACTTGTCAATGATACCGGTCTATAATTAAGGGGGTCTCCCTGCTTCCACTTTTGTAGATTGGAACTATGTTAGCCTTTTCCACACATCAGCTACAACTCCTGCAAACAGGGATGCCTGAAAAATCAGTTGAAGAGGAATGCTGAGCTCAGGTGCACATTCTCTCAGAACCCATGGCGAAACTCCATCTGGACCAACTGCTTTGTTCTTATTTAGCTCCTTGAGCATTTTTTCCACTTCGTCTCTAGACACCTCTATGTGCTCTATGTTGTTCTCTGGAATTCTTATTGTATCTGGTTCCCTGAAGATTTCATTTTGTACAAACACACTTTGGAACTTTCCGTTTAATGTTTCACACATTTCCTTTTCATTTTCCGTGAATCTATTTCCCATTTTCAATCTCTGAATATTATCCTTTACCTGCAATTTGTTGTTTATGAATTTATAGAATAGACCTGGTTCTGTATTACATTTGTCTGCAATCCCTTTTTCAAAATTTCTTTCTGCCTCTCTCCTCACTGCCGTGTAGTTGTTTCTCGCGTCTTTGTATCGCTGGTATGTTTGGGGGTTTGGCCTCTTCCTGTATTGATTCCATTTTGTGACTTTTGGTCTCTGGCCCTCTCGCACTTTCTGTTGAACCAATCCTGTTTCCTAGTTCTGCTTCTCTGTTTTGGTATAAATTGTTTTGTTCCTTTATCATATATTTCACAAACTTGACATACATCTCATTCACTTCCTTGCCTAGCAACAAGTCTGTCCAATTATACTCACTAAAAATTTTTTTAAGGTTGCCATAATGTCCTCTCCTAAAATCAGGTTTTTCAATTGCATCGACTGTCATATTTTCTTCCAGATTATATCGCATTACATACTTTATTCCCAAAAAGACATGGTCACTTTTACCCAAGGGAGGAAGGTACTGAATGTCAAATACTTCTTCCTCCTTCCTGGTAAATATCAAATCTAGCATGGAGGGAACGTCCCCTTCCCTCATCCTCGTAGCTTGTTTAACATGTTGATACAAGAATGTTTCCAGGATGAGGTCTACAAATTTACAGGTCCAGAAATCTTCTGTTTTAGCTTCATATGCTTCCCAGTCTATGGATTTCAAGTTGAAGTCACCGACTATCAACAGTCGTGAACTATCGTTATCCGCTCTCGCTATAATCTCTCTCATTATTGTTATAAGACCTTCTCGTTTACTATCTAGCTCCTCCTTTGACAATGTGCTGCTTAGCGGTGGACTATGTGCATTTATGATCATTAGTTTATCATCCTCATGGCAGATCTCTAGTGCTATATATCAACTTCTTGTGGATTGTCAGTCATTATTTTGTTCACCTTTATGTGTTCTTTCACCAGCACAGCAACGCCACCGCCTTTCCTGATTTTTCTGTCCCGTCTCCAAATTGAGTAGCCCCTTGGGAATATGACCTCATTTAAAATATCATCTTCAAGTTTTGTCTCCGTGAGTGCAACAATGTCTGGTGTCTGCAGCTGTATTATATCACTTAACTCCAGTATCTTTGACCTTACTCCATCTATGTTGGTGTATGCAATCTTCAGGAACTTGTTCCCCCTCTTCTTATTTTTCACTCCCCTTTCTCTAATGCTTTTGTTGGTTTGCCTTTATGTACCACTTCACTGGTCTGCCTACTCCTATCACTTTGTAGAAAAAAGAATTGATTTCTTCTTCATTCCTGCTCTCATTTAAACGTTTTGCCTCGGCGAGGTTCAGTTTCAGCTTCTCTCTATCTTCTTTTGAAAGATCTCGTCTTAACGACCACACTTTCCATCCTCATCATTACGTATTTTTTAGCATTCCTTAGTACTTCTTCTTAGTGTGTGTGTGTGTGTGTGTGTGTGTGTGTGTGTGTGTGTGTGTGTGTGTGTGTGTGTGTGTGCTACTGGAGTTTGGCTTGGGTCACGTGTGTGTGTGTGCTACTGGAGTCTGGCTTGGGTCACGTGTGTGTGTGTGTGCTACTGGAGTCTGGCTTGGGTCACGTGTGTGTGTGTGTGCTACTGGAGTCTGGCTTGGGTCACGTGTGTGTGTGTGTGCTACTGGAGTCTGGCTTGGGTCACGTGTGTGTGTGTGTGCTACTGGAGTCTGGCTTGGGTCACGTGTGTGTGTGTGTGTGTGTGTGCTACTGGAGTCTGGCTTGGGTCACGTGTGTGTGTGTGTGCTACTGGAGTCTGGCTTGGGTCACGTGTGTGTGTGTGTGCTACTGGAGTCTGGCTTGGGTCACGTGTGTGTGTGTGCTACTGGAGTCTGGCTTGGGTCACGTGTGTGTGTGTGTGCTACTGGAGTCTGGCTTGGGTCACGTGTGTGTGTGTGCTACTGGAGTCTGGCTTGGGTCACGTGTGTGTGTGTGCTACTGGAGTCTGGCTTGGGTCACGTGTGTGTGTGTGCTACTGGAGTCTGGCTTGGGTCACGTGTGTGTGTGTGTGTGTGCTACTGGAGTCTGGCTTGGGTCACGTGTGTGTGTGTGCTACTGGAGTCTGGCTTGGGTCACGTGTGTGTGTGTGTGTGTGCTACTGGAGTCTGGCTTGGGTCACGTGTGTGTGTGTGCTACTGGAGTCTGGCTTGGGTCACGTGTGTGTGTGTGCTACTGGAGTCTGGCTTGGGTCACGTGTGTGCTACTGGAGTCTGGCTTGGGTCACGTGTGTGCTACTGGAGTCTGGCTTGGGTCACGTGTGTGCTACTGGAGTCTGGCTTGGGTCACGTGTGTGCTACTGGAGTCTGGCTTGGGTCACGTGTGTGGTACTGGAGTCTGGCTTGGGTCACGTGTGTGGTACTGGAGTCTGGCTTGGGTCACGTGTGTGGTACTGGAGTCTGGCTTGGGACACGTGTGTGGTACTGGAGTCTGGCTTGGGTCACGTGTGTGGTACTGGAGTCTGGCTTGGGTCACGTGTGTGGTACTGGAGTCTGGCTTGCGACACGTGTGTGGTACTGGAGTCTGGCTTGGGACACGTGTGTGCTACTGGAGTCTGGCTTGGGACACGTGTGTGCTACTGGAGTCTGGCTTGGGACACGTGTGTGCTACTGGAGTCTGGCTTGGGACACGTGTGTGCTACTGGAGTCTGGCTTGGGACACGTGTGTGCTACTGGAGTCTGGCTTGGGACACGTGTGTGCTACTGGAGTCTGGCTTGGGACACGTGTGTGCTACTGGAGTCTGGCTTTACTAATGTACTAAATGTGGGGTTATTGTTGTGGAGTGGGGGGGGGGTTTGTGAGGATTTTTTCCTGCAGGAATTTATATATTTACAAATTAAATAATTTAATAAAATAAATAATTAGTATATTTATTTATTAATAATTTATTTTCTAATTAAAGTGGACTTTATATTCCTAAGTGACCTGCTAGGGGCCTCCCTTGACACCTTGGAGGGGGGGGGGGAGTTAATTACATAGCCTACCAAATCAAAATTAATCGGCTGGTCGGAACTTGTTGCTACTGGTTAGTGTACAGAATGGTTAGTAATTAGTGAGTATGAGCTTAGGTGTATTGTAGGATGGAGCTCGGTCAAGCAGCATTGTCTATTGGCTGGTGAAGGAGTGGTGATAATGATTCTAGACCTGGTGTCGAACACCACTGTGACTAGCAGGGAATATTGGTGTAGCTTATGCTGCCATGCTGGCGGGGAAGCCATGATGTTATTGTCTCCTACATGTACCCGCTCTCGGCAACAGCCTGTTGGATCACGTTATCACAAGTCGACCTACCGAGCGTCCAGAGATCATTGTTGTTGTTTAAGATTCGCTACCTAGAACAAAAAGTTGCAAACAGCACGGGCTATGGTGATCCCGTATTCCTGAGATCGGGTCATTGTCCGCCTTTCATCGACAATGGGAGGCAGACCTTGGTTGTGTGTGTGGTTTAATTAGATCTAGTCATGGTGAATACCGTTATTTGATGTATTTTGTTCGCCAGACTGTTATTGTAAGCGTTGTATAAATTAGAGATCGGGTGGCCTGACACAACGTGTAGTGTAGTGTGTAGTGTAGTGTA
>WNGS01113158.1:60541708-60571747 GCA_020271785.1 Procambarus virginalis
CCGGGGCTCCGGGGAGTTACCACGAGAGCGTTGCCACCACCAAGGCTCAAGGCAACGCCTCTGTGCCGCACCAGCTGAGCACAACTGGGTAACGAGCCATAACGAGCAACAAACTCGCAGGGTTCGGGTCGAAGGTGTCACCGACCCCACAGGCAGCAGACGGAGGCAAAACAGAGAGTCACCCAGAGACAGAGGGTGAGCAACCCTCAAACTCGCTGGAAGCGAGGGGGGCTCTGGGGTCACATCCATCGGGACCCACGCGCCCCCCAGGGTTTCCCAGGGTCCCGAGCGTTTACTATAAGAGGCTCGCGCTCAGGTTAATCCAGGCAGGGTACTGCACCGGCACCCAAAACTACCAAACAACTTTCTAAGAGCTGAACCCCGGGACGTGTACACTCACGGGGACCTAGCAGGGGGTACCACCAGAAAACTCAGAACACAAGGACACCAGGGCAAGAACGAAGGCAGACCCCCCACCAGGTAGATAAACAAAAGAAAAACGAAAACCCCGCAAGAGGACAGCGTACCCAAGCGGAACAGAGCCGGCCGCTATGATGGGAAAAGACAAGCTGCACAGTACCCTGCGCCCCACCAGTGCAAAAACTGCCCCTTACTCTAAGGCGAACAAGGGAGACAGAACACCCGAGCACACAAAGAGCGGCCGAAAAACCAAGCAGTAACGGCCTAGCAGGGGCAGACCCCAAGGAACTTGTGGAAGGTGGCCCCAAGTCCCAAGGCAGTACTACAGGGCACCTAGGAGGGAACCCTAGGCCGCATGCACCCGAGTACTGGAGAATCACTCCCGCTCGCGCCACCTAGAAAAACAGACACCACATCTAGGTGCAGTGCTGAAACAACCATGGAGCCGGAGCACATAACCGGTGCCTATAGCATCAGCCGAAGAACTGATGGGTGGATAGCCGGCGTGGAGGTCTGGGCTCCACTTCCCCCTCGGGGAGGGGGGGAGCTGCGCAGACAGCGGCGCGGTGACGTGTGACGTCACACTAGTTTGCTTGTTTTTCTGTTTGGGAGTTCTATCCACTAGTTCGGATTTTGGTAGCAATTTTAACCAGAAAGGGGTTGTTTTGGGGCGCTTACCTTTCTGGGTGCCTGTCCCGGTCGATGGCAGACATAGAATGCTCCAACAACACGGGGCTTCTATAGGCCATTGCTCCCTTGCCTCTCTGAGGGGGCCCGGTTCTGGCCGTGGTCTCCGGTGGGCTAAGAACTCCATACCCATGACTGATGCCAAAGTCTGACATTAGCTATCAGCTGGGATAGCTCCGGGGAGCCGCGGGCTCCCCCGAAAAGTGGTTGTTTTTTAATCCTCTCTGTCAGTCTCTTTTAGCATGCCTATTGCACCTCTGCTTTTCAATGGGGCTATTTTGCACATCCTGCCATGCCTTCTGGTCTCATGTGGTGTTATTTGTGTGTGCAGATTTGGAACAAGTCTTTCTCATGTTTTCTAAGTGTAAATTATTATGTAACTCTCCCACCCGTGCTCTAGGGAATATAGATTTAAAGTTGCTATGCTGTACTTATAATGTAAATATTTTATTGAATGGATTCTAGCAATAAAAGATCTTTGCACACTTTCCAAATCAGCAATTTCTCCAGATTTGAATGGGGCTGTTAGTATACAGCAGTAGTGCTCTAGAGAGACTAGTGTCTTGAAAACTATCATTGGTATGGCACCTCTTATTTAAAAGGTTCTTGTCATTCAACGTGCCATATTTCTTGCAGTTATGACAGCTACTTTGTTGTGCTTTTTAAAAGTAAGGTCTACCCACATGATTACTCCATGCTTTTTCTTTCAATAGTGTGGTTTGATTGCATTTTATATGTGGCTTCTGTTTTGATACTGTATTTTTCATTTTTCCATAACACAGTAACAGAAACTTATCCTCATTAATCGTTATTTTCTGTTGCCCATTGAAAGACTTTATTAACATCCGATTGGATGTTTGCTGTATCCTCTACTTTGTCTACTCTCATCAAAATCCTAGCATCATCTGCAAAAGATGATACAGTACTATAGTTCATGTCCTTGTCTATGTCTGATACAAGGATGAGAAAAAGTACAGGAGCAAACACAGTACCTTGGGGGTACTGAGCTTTTCAGAATGGATGATCCAGATTTTACTATGTTGACTATTTACACTCTGGGTTCTGTTCATTAGGAAGTTAAAGATCCATCTCCCTACTTTGCCAGCAATTTCTTTTCAGCCCATTTTTTGCGCAATACCATCATGGTCACATATGTCGAAAGCTTTTCCGGAATCTGTGTAATTACCTAAGGGTAATTACCTTAGTTACGGGATGAGAGCTACGGTCATAGTGTCCCGGTTTCCCAGTGCTCTTTGTCATATACTGTATAATGCTTTGAAACTACTGAGGGTTTTGGCCTCTACCACCTTCTCACTTAATTTGTTCCAACCATCTGCCACTCTGTTGCAAAAGTTTTGGATCTAATTTTTTTGGCAGCTTTGTTTCCTTTATTTTAATCAATAACCTCTTTTGCAGAGTTTGTGTTTATTACATCTGCATTTTGATTATCTTCCATGGCATCTGAGACCATATCATAGTGGTTTAGCAATTGAGAAGCACGAGTGCCCTGCTCTGAACCCACGTTACACGGGGTTATGCAGATATTATGATTCCATGTGTTTTGTAGTCTTCATTCCGAATTCATTCTTGACGACCAGTGATTTGTGTGGGCCAAGCGTCACCTTATTAAAGGTGAAGCCAGGAATCAGGTGGTGGATTTGGTGAGGGGTGAAGTTCCCAAGAAAGTGTTCATCACTGGGGCTGGCTACAGAAATGTGGCAAAGTGGGTGGAAGAGCCCATAATATGCCTGAAATGCTGCAGATGGGGACATAAATCTTGGAGCTGTCAACATGACCCACAATGTCGTTTCTGAGGAAAGTCTCACCTCTCTAATGTGTGTAGAAACCAACCAACCAGGTGAGAAAATAGTCCCCAGATGCTGCCACTGTGAAGGTGTTCACAATGCCAGCTCAGCTGTGTGTAGCAAGAGGCCGAGTATGGATGTTCCCCGGCCAAAGAATGTTACAGAGCAGGCAAGAGCTCTTACTCAAGACACCTGGAGAACAGTAGAAAAGTCAGCACCAAACAGCGCCAGTGAACCGGACGAATGTGTGGGCAAAAGTCACCTTTAATTCGTCAGGCTCAAGCAACAGCCAGCCACACCACCACTCAGGACTCCGGCAGTGACAGTGTAATGGTGAGAGAAGTGGTTACTTGGGGGCTCAGAAAGATGGCCATAATGGTATTGCCAAAGATTTGTGGGTTAAAATAAGGAAAATTGGTGAGTGCCTACAAATTCTTGGGCAGATAATTAAGTCCACTGAGGCAAAATTAAACATTCAGGTGAAGTTAATGGAAAGTAACAAAACAGTAGTGAAGTCAGGAAATAGAGGTTGAGGAAATAATGAAACAATGGGTGATGATATGAAGGAAGGTGAAGAGTAAGTGATGGTAGTCATAGTGAAAGGAATAACTCTATAATTAAAATTAAATAAAGGATCAGTGGGGTCAATAATGGACGTCAAGGGCCTGCAAAAAATACTTGAGATATGCAATGTTGATTTTACCAGTGAAAGTGGGAGGAGGTGGGAGATATTATACAATGAATGGCTATCATTTAATGAGCTTATTGGGGCTGAATTAGAAAGTGTATTGTTTAATAATCAATTACCCTAGACTGAAAATACTGTCATGGAATGTTAATGGTTTAAGAAATATATCTATCTTGAGGTTATCTTGAGATGATTTCAGGGCTTTAGTGTCCCCGCATCCCGGTCCTCGACTAGGTCTCCACCCCCAGGAAGCAGCCCGTGACAGCTGACTAACACCCAGGTACCTATTTTACTGCTAGGTAACAGGGGCATAGAATGAAAGAAACTCTGCCCATTGTTTCTTGCTGGCGCCCAGGATCGAACCCGGGACCACAGGATCACAAGTCCAGCGTGCTGTCCGCTCGGCCGGCCGGCTCCCTTGTTCATTGATGATGTTCATTGTTATGTGATGCAAAATGATATTGATGTTGTAGCCCTGCAGAAGTCAGAAGATAGGAATGAAGGCTTATTGAAATTACATGACTATAAAGAATTTCACCTTTTTGCCGCAAGTAACATAAGAGGAATGTTGATTTATGTTAAGAACTCCATACCAGCAGAGTTAGTATAAGCACTGTAAAAAGCACAAGGTACAGTGGCACCTCGACTTACGATTGCCCTGACTTACGATAATTTCAAGTTACGATATAAATTTGATCGAAAAATGCGACTCGACTTACAATAGTGTCGTCGACTAACGATATTCATTGATACATGTTCGGGTCGACCGAGCACATAGTTCCTGGTCACACGGGCCAATCTGCCTCAGTTTACTAGAGTAGTCCGCTTAGTGATGATCATGCTTATAAGAATTTCCATTTTTGTGGTGATTTTTTGTTTTTTGAACATAAAACTGATTATTATATATTATGCCATGGGTCCCAAGAAAGTCAGTGGTAAGATTCAACATATGAAAACACATGTAAGAGTGAATATAGAGGAAAAACAAGAGATCATACGTAAACATGGAAATGGTACGAGTGTTGTTGAACTAGCTAGGCAGTACAACAAATCTTCAGAGGAGGGGGAGGAGGCGGCAGCATTAGAGGATGTCACTTTCTCATTATGAAAATGTGTGCAGTATGGGAAGAACTGCAAAGTTTTGCTGAAAGAATCACCCAGATAAAGCTGTAACAGGCCGTTGCATTGATCTTTTTAATGACAATGTGATGCCTCACTACAGACAAGTGTTGGAAAGAAGGAAAAACCAATCTTCAATTGAATGATTTCTAATGAGAAAATCAAGTAGTGAGCCAGAAGCAGGTCCTATTGGTATGCAGGCAAAACGTGGCAGAGTGTGTACCCCCAGAAAAGTCCTCACTGCCTGATGTTATAATGGAAGGGGACTCCCCTTCCAAACAGTAACACCTCCCCTCCTCACCATCTTCCATATGCCATCAAGAGTCCTCCATAAAGTTAAGATAAACATATGTACTGTATTGAAGTTAGAGAAATTTTTTTTATTCAGTATAAAATATTTTTTAAGTTAATATTTTTGAGGGTGTGGAACGGATTAATTCAATTCCCTTTATTTCTTATGGGAAAATCATTTCGACTTACGATATGTCTCTGGGAACGGATTATCATCGTAAATTGAGGCCCCACTGTATAGAGTGTCTGTATTAAATTATCATTAAGGGAAAGGGAATTTATTGTAGTTAATTTGTACGTATCCAGAAATGACTTCGACGCTCACTACAGTACTGTATTTACCCGACTGCATTGATACTAATCCTTCACTGGTCATTGGGGACCTTAATGCTTGGCACACAAGTATTTGAACAGTGGGAAGTATTAATAGGGTCAAGTGGTTACAGCTTCTACAAGATCATCCAGATACCTGTCTCTTGGGAAATAATGAACCAATTCACATCAGGGGAGGACGGCTTGACTATGCCTGCATTTTAAACTCTCAAGCGATATGGGAAGGCTCGGGTTGTTCAGGACCCGAGCCTTAGTGACCACTTAACTTGTACAGTGGAACCTCGGTTTGTGAATGTCCCTCTTTAAAAAAAATTCGGTTTTCAAGCTCAATTTCTTTGTAAAATTTGACTCGGTATTCGAGGTTTGCTTCACTTCCCAAGTTTTGGCGAGACATGTATGGGTCGACTAAGCAACCCATACGGGTCGACCTAAGACCAAGTGTCTTTGGACAGATTCTTAGTAAAACAAGCAAGCAGTGAGCTACAACAAGGTCCTAGTGGTATACCTGCAAATGTAGGAGAGAGAATACTCCAGAAATATCATCAGTGCCTGATGTTATAATGGAAGGGGGTTATAGAATAATAGAATTATAGTTATAGATAATAATATAGATTATTACAGAATAATCCCCCCCCCACTTCCTCACCATCTTCCATACACCAACAAGAGTCCTCAATAAAGGTAAGGTACCTGTATAGTAAAAAATATGAGTAATATTCTGTATAAAATGTATTTTTAAGTTAATATTTTTGGGTATAAGAAATGGATTAATTCAATTTGCATTATTTCTTTTGGGAAAATTCGTTTCGGTTTTCGAATTTTCAGTTGTCGAACCGTCTCTGGGAACAGATTAAATTTGTCAATGAAGGCACAACTGTATGTTGAATTGCCACTGGGGAAAAAACAAGTCCACTTTCAAAGGAAAAGATTAATTATTAATAAAGATAAGAAAAATGCTTTTATTCAAAATATGGAAGAGTGGTACTGTACCAACAATACTCTCTCTATGCTACTATATCAACAATACTAGACTCTCTGCGTTGATAGCTTTTACAAGGACATGGTCGAGAACATAGAGAAATTAGTACAGAGGGAAAATAATGGGGCAGGGGAAGCAAGACACATGGGCCTAAAAAATTTAAATATTCCTAAGAAATTTTTTAAATAACAAGAATTGCAACCTGGAGTGCTACTGCCCTCACGAGGATCCCAAGCTTCTCGAAGCCTAACCGGGGTTCCACACAATTTGAACAAATCAACAAGGGCCGTGACGAGGATTCGAACCTACGTCTGTGAGCATCCCAGATACTGCCTTAATCGACTGAGCTATGATATGGTTAAAAAGAGTTGAAACCAAAGTTCTACTGAACTTACTAGATCCTGCAGCCTCTCCGAGACACAAACCAGGGTTTTATACAACTCCCCTATGCACTCGAGCTGTGTCAATAGGCCATCCTCCCTCTTCGCCTCCACTTCATTAAACACAGAAATCACAATAACGTGATGCATCAATGAACAAATCAATTTGTTCATTGATGCATCACGTTATTGTGATTTCTGTGTGTTCCACACAGTTTCATTCGGGCTCTGTCAACTAGATGTTCTACCTCTATGTCCCTACTTTAATACACACAGAAATCACAATAACATATCAAATGAATAAATCCATGAGGGCCTTGATGAGGGCTCAAACCTACGTACCGGATGTTCCCAGATGTGCCTTAGTCAACTGTACCATCTAGTTGACAGAGCCCGAATGCATGGGGGAATTGTGTGAAACCTTGGTTAGGCTTCGGAGAAGCTTTGGGATCCTAGTAAGGGCAGTAGCACTCCAGGTTGCAATTCTTTTGACCATGTGGTGGTACAGTTGACTAAGGCGCTTCTGGGGACATCCCGTGCATAGGTTCGAACCCTCGTCAAGGCCCTTGTGGATTTGTTTGTTTGATATGTCACACTATTGTGATTTGTGTATTCACCTAGTTGTATTTACCTAGTTGTGTTTGCGGGGGTTGAGCTTTGCTCTTTCGGCCCGCCTCTCAACTGTCAATCAACTGTTTACTAACTACTTTTTTTTCCCACACTACACATCCACACACCCCAGGAAGCAGCCTGTGACAGCTGACTAACTCCCAAGTACCTATTTACTGCTAGGTAACAGGGGCATTCAAGGTGAAAGAAACTTTGCCCATTTGTTTCTGCCTCGTGCGGGAATCGAACCCGCGCCACAGAATTACGAGTCCTGCGCGCTATCCACCAGGCTACGAGGCCCCCCATGTGTATGTGTATAATTTTATGTTCTTTAAATTACAGGATCAGTAACATGCACAGTAGAGGATCAGTAACAAGCACCGAGATAAAGCATTTATCTCAGTATCAGTAACAAGCATTGAGATAACTAACGATGAGCTATTTGATGCTATAAAAAGTGGCAGCTCTACTGCTCCGGGAAAGGATGGAGTAACGTATGACATTCTTAATTATTTAGCCGGTATGAAACTTAGTCCCTTACTTGATTTGTTTAACATGAGTTATAGGGATGGACAGCCTTCCTTCCAAGAAAATGGAAGGAGGCTGTCATCATTCCTATACCCAAGTCAAATGGGGAGGCTACAGGCCTGTATCCTTAACATCCTGCTTTTGTAAAATAATAGAAAGGATCTTGTTAAATAGGCTACTCTACCTTGTAGGAGATAACATGTCCAATAACATCTTTGGTTTTATCAAAGGCAAAAGTACTACAGACTGTCTCAAAGTGTTTGTCTAATGTGGATGGCAATTGTAGAGTTTTTGTTGATCTACGAGGAGCAGTTGACAAAGTAAATGGAGGAAGTAATCTTATACGAATTAGCCAATCTGGAAATACAGTAACAGGAAGATTAAATACATTGAATACGAGATTATCTACAAGGGAGAAAAGGTCAGGTGTATTACCAGGGATACATGTCTGAGGAATGGAGGTTTCAGTTGGTACCCCCCCCCAAAGCGGACGTTTTAAGTCCCACCTTATTCAATGTATTAATGAACAGATTAGCATCAGAGATGTATCCTCCAGGGGTCATGACGATTATATATGCTGATGACCTTATACAAGGCATGTCTGGTAACATAATTCAAACTGCTCTTAACATACTTGGTACAACCTGTCACATGTTAGGCTTAGTTATAAATGCAGACAAAACCAAATATGAGTATAGAAACGAAGAAATATAACACTTACTCTTAATGGTAAGTAACTGAGCCGTGTTCAGAGGTACAGTACAAGTATCTGTACATGTATGTTGGATACACATGAGAGAATAAAAATGCTAAAATAAATCATATCAGCAACTTATGTAAAGCCTGACAGCATCCTCTAAAGGTGCTTGCATTTTCTGATAAAGATGTTGGGGTACAGTACCTATCATGCGGATGTTATACATAAACACTGTTCGGTCCCTGATAGACTATGTAGCACCCGTTTTGTCTTACACAGAGCAAGGCAGAATTAAAAAACTAGAGCTGATACAGAATGAAGCTATGAGGATCATTCTTAGATGTCAAAGAAATGCAATGACTCAAATAATGAGAATGGAATTAAATTTACAGAATGTGTAGGATAGAGTCCTTGACATTAACACTAGAGTATCTGTTCACTTCATAAGGACAGGAGGAGGGGATAAGCTCTTTCACAGCATTCAGAATTGCTTGCGTGATGTACACGCTTCTAGAAAATGAAGTGAGACATGCTACACAATGGGATTAGCTAATGACCTTAGGGATTACGATGTACTTGACTGCGGCAAACCCTCTCGACAGTGTAAAAAGTCTGCTCTCTGGAAAGTACAGAAAATAGAAGTAGAAATTGTACTCCTCAAGGTGAAAACGATTCAGCATGAACTGGGACAATTACGGTGTTTGTATGGAAGCATGATACTGTATCTCGGTTACCAAGAGGCAATAGTTTACATGTATACTGTGATGGGTCAATGGCGGAAGATGGCAGGGTGTGGTGTCCTAATAAGGAAATGTACCGAGTTTGGAACTGTGGACAGGAATATTAAACTTCAACTTAGTAATTATATATCATCCACACAAGCTGAACTACAGACCATTCTGGCTGATTTGGAGGAAGTACACGAAGACGAAAAAGATATTTTGTATGTGTCGATTGCGGAGCAGCACTCGATTCCTTAAACTGTCAAAATCCAATCTTCATGTCCATAGTTGAGGATTGTAAAGAAAGGATAAATGAGATACAGCTGAATGGTCATAAAGTAAAATTCATGTGGTTATCTTTGTGGTTATAGGTTATCTTGAGATGATTTCGGGGCTTTTTTTTTTAGTGTCCCCGCGGCCCGGTCCTCGACCAGGCCTCCACCCCCAGGAAGCAGCCCGTGACAGCTGACTAACACCCAGGTACCTATTTTACTGCTAGGTAACAGGGGCATAGGGTGAAAGAAACTCTGCCCATTGTTTCTCGTCGGCGCCTGGGATCGAACCCAGGACCACAGGATCACAAATCCAGCGTGCTGTCTGCTCGGCCGACCGGCTCCCTATATGTGGATTACCTTTCATGTTGGAATAGTAGATTGGTCAAACATGCCACATCAAAACCACAAGTTGACATTGAATGTGTTTTAACAATGGGACCAATAAGAAGCAAAATAAAAAATATTCAGGCACAGGCAGAAGTGGCGAGGAGAGGTATAATGTATGAGGGAAGTCAAACCATGCAACACTACATGCGAGTCAAAACACCCATTTCACTTATGGTAAAAGGAGAAATGCTTGGAGTGCACTGTGCACATGCAGTTCAGGCTTGGGTACAAATATTACTGGGAATATGGGATAGGTGTTAATGATAATGATGCAAAAAGTAAACTATGTGGTATGTTAAGGTCTCACACCCTCACCCATTATGTTCTTATTTGCCCATTGATTAATATATATACAGTATATAGAAATACTAGTACTAAATACTATATACTAGTACTGCATAATATATTACCTCCACATCAACAGTACTGCATAATATATTATCCCTCCACCTCAACAATACTGTATAATACATTATCTCCCTCGTCAACAGTACTGCATAATATATTATCTCTCCACCTCAACAGTACTGTATAATACATTATCTCCCTCATCAACAGTACTGTATATAATACATTATCTTTCTCATAAACAGTAGTATATATATTATCTCCACATCAACAGTATCTCCACATCAAGAGTACTGTATAATACATTATCTCCACATCAACAGTACTGTATAATACATTATCTTCACATCAACAGTACTGTATAATACATTATCTCCACATAAACAGTACTACTGATGTGAACAGTACTGTATAATACATTGTCTGTGCATCATCAGTAGTGTATAATACATTACCTGCGACATCAACAGTAGTGCATAATACATTATGAGCTTACCTGCTACTGGCCTCGATGGCTCCTTGAATGTACCCATCTTGTCATACACGCGTCATCTGTCACAAGCTCGGCCTTCACAGCGGGTGTTAGCAGCCTCGGGCACCACAACAAGTGACAACCTCGGTCAACACAACCACAGCGACTCTAACAGCCTCGCTCAACACAACAGTTGTGAGTGACACTCGCGGCTCAACACAACAACACTTCACTAAGCCTCAGCTGATCTTTGTTGTGTTGACACTCGGATAACGTGTCCTGATGCGTCCCTCCAGCTAAGTCTTCGCCACACATTATTGTTACGTGTGAGGATATATAACTAAATTATGTTCATTAACTTTAGTATACTATACCCTTATTAAGAATTCTTATAAAGACTAATATTATTAATATTTATGCTGATTTGTGAATACATAATTTAGTAGAATGATGTGTGTTAGTGCGGGTTTGAGAGGAGCTGAGAAACATGTTCCAATACTGACCGAGACCTTTAGACGAAAACCTTCTAAAAGACGCGGTTCAAACATCATCTAAATTGTAATATATTTTTAGGGTTCTCTCCGGAGTGCAGTAACACACCATCGCTCTCATCTCAAGTTTGTTTATACAAAAATAATTAAAAGACGTCACTCCATGGGGTTCGTAACCGTGCAACATAACTAGGACTTGCCATGGTACGAGCAGGGGCGGTTGAGCACGTTTTCTGGGCGGAGAGAAAAACAAACAGGAGCGGGGGGACCTTAATTTATTAATTAATATTTACAGAGCGACTGCTGTACCACAATAAAAGAAATCGTAATATGACTGAGTAGCATGCCAGTACTGCAAAGATGCAACTAAGGGAATAAGTCATAGGACGTTAATCATGCCTAGAGTCGGCTAGCCGAAGCAATGTTGCAGTACTCGCAAACAGCGTAGTGCTATAATTAAAACAATACCAGAGATAATGAGTGGCACAGCCAGTACAGTATGATAAAATATATTCTGCATACGCAGAGGGCATAGGAAGAATAATGAAGATTTTCATGGTAAAATAGCGTAATGCTATAATTAAACAATGCCAGAGATAAATGATTGGCACAGCCAGTACAGTATGGATAAAATATATTGTGCATACGCAGAGGGCATGAAAAAGATGATTTTCCAGGGGTAATGACATGCTAGTGCCTAGTACATGTAAAGTCTGCAACCCCCAACTTGCACCAGTAGTGAGCACTTGACATATGGTAAGTAGCTGCGGGCAGCCCTAGACTTGGGGATCCGGCGCAGCACCCCCCCAAATTACTAAATTAAAGAGAAGCGTAGGCGAAACATGTGGGGCTCGGAGAGCATAAGAAGTTCTGCAGTCAAGGGAGGAGGGCGGGTGTTTCGTGTGAAGCGTAGCGGAGCCTAGTGGAAAGAGGGAGAAACTGCTCGTGCGTTTGCTTAAATGTGCGCCCCCCCCCCACGGCGCGCGCAGCTCTCCTGAGCGCTGCGTATATGTTTATTCTCGCTCCCAGAATCCCCCGCTTAATTTAAATTATGCAGGGGCCATTTCTGGGCGGAGAGAAAAACAAACAGGAGCGGGGGGGACCTTAATTTATTAATTAATATTTACAGAGCGACTGCTGTACCACAATAAAAGAAATCGTAATATGACTGAGTAGCATGCCAGTACTGCAAAGATGCAACTAAGGGAATAAGTCATAGGACGTTAATCATGCCTAGAGTCGGCTAGCCGAAGCAATGTTGCAGTACTCGCAAACAGCGTAGTGCTATAATTAAAACAATACCAGAGATAATGAGTGGCACAGCCAGTACAGTATGATAAAATATATTCTGCATACGCAGAGGGCATAGGAAGAATAATGAAGATTTTCATGGTAAAATAGCGTAATGCTATAATTAAACAATGCCAGAGATAAATGATTGGCACAGCCAGTACAGTATGGATAAAATATATTGTGCATACGCAGAGGGCATGAAAAAGATGATTTTCCAGGGGTAATGACATGCTAGTGCCTAGTACATGTAAAGTCTGCAACCCCCAACTTGCACCAGTAGTGAGCGCTTGACATATGGTAAGTAGCTGCGGGCAGCCCTAGACTTGGGGATCCGGCGCAGCACCCCCACTCCGCAGGCCAGCGAAGCCGGTCCCCCACCCCCCTGAAGGGCGAGGTGCCCGCTGGCCGCAGAAGAACCTATCTAGGTAATGGAATGACGTCTTGCCTGACATAGGAGTGGAACGCATCGCTTTTCCACCTGCCGACTGCTCTGATTGCTGCCGGTGCCAGGCCATCCATGGACATCTGCGTGGCCCTGCCGATTCGGAAGGAGTGTGGTGCATAATCGTTTGGAGGCAGTCCTAGGGCTCGAACGGCGGCACGTAGCACCCATGTGAAATCCTGTCTGGTGACGGGGGAGCCCGATTCGCCCAGGAAGATAGGTCCTGGTTCCAAGCCCCGTCGTTTTAAGAAGTTCGTCATAGCACGGACCGGGCAGTACTTACTGTAGGGGACTGCACTCAGGGTTAACTCGGGGGTTCGCCCTGCGCTGTGCTTGTAGGAGGCAAACGCGATGACTATCCCCGTCCACGATAAGGTTAGCTGGTCCAAGCGTAGTGTGTGTTGTCCCTTCCCCGAATAGGTCGCCTCCCCTGGCCGGAGGCAAGCATAGAAGGCGAGGGAGAAGAGCGCTCGGTAGCAGGTCTTCTCGTACGTCGAGCGGCAGACACCTCGCAGGGCCCCCAGTAGTCGCTGGAGTAGTCGCCTGGTCACGGGCAATCGTCGTGCGGGGGCCCGTTGGGCCTTGTTGCGTGCTCCCTTAAGTAGTTGTGTGACTAGGAACTGACGTGTGGGGTCCTCCCTACCATGCAGCTTGAACATGAAGGCGATAGCCGCAAGGTAAGCACTAAGAGAGCGGTATGCCAAACCTCGAGACAGCAGCGACTGCAGGAAGTTCGCCAGTGTCGCGGACGTAGCCTCGAAGGGGCAACCCCGTCTCCTGCCGTTCGATACATACTCCACGTACTCCTTAGTACATACAATACCTAAAGCGATTAATACGCATAAGTATTGTGTAGTGGGTGCTTTATGCTGCCCGTACATATAATTCTGGCTTCTAAATGTGTCATAACTCTTTATACTGGTGCTTTCTGGCCTTTGTGTGTCTGACTGCTCTTCTGTCTTCTCGAATTTCCTGAAATATTGCGGCTTTTACAGAGCAGAGTTTGTGGTGCCCACAACTAACTCAATTTAAGGCTTATCACAGGCATTTTATTGTTGTCAGATTTGGATTTTTTTGCGGATTTGTAATTTATTTGCTGATGGATTTCGAATTTTTTGTTGGTGGATTTCGATGTTTTTTTGTTGGCGGATTTGGATTTTTTGTTGGCAGATTTGCATCTTTTTGTTGGCGGATTTGGAATTTTGTTGTTGACAGATTTCATTTTTTTTTTTTTTGCTGTTGGATTTGGAACTGTTGGCGGATTTGGAATGTTTTAATGGCTGAATTTGGAATTTTTTGTTAGCCGATTTTATTTTTTTTGACAGATTTGGATTTTTTTATTGACTAATTTGGTAATTTTTGTTGGCGGATTTTGAATTTCTTTGTTGGCGAATTTGGATTTTTGTTGGCGGATTTGGACTTTGTTGGCGGATATGGATTTTTTGGTGCCTTGTGTTCTCTTATTTGTCAAAACACTCCTATCCTAATTATCTTCAAATGAAATTATGAAAGTTTTCAAGAAGAGAACTTTAACCTTGGTTGTGGGAGTGTTGGGGCCTCGTCGAGCCTCGCCCGGGCCTCGCGGAGCCTCGCCCGGGCCTCGTCGAGCCTCGCCCGTGCCTCGTCGAGCCTCGCCCGGGCCTCGCGGAGCCTCGCCCGGGCCTCGTCGAGCCTCGCCCGGGCCTCGCCGAGCCTCGCCCGGGCCTTGCGGAGCCTCGCCCGGGCCTCGCGGAACCTCGCCCGGGCCTCGCGGAGCCTCGCCCGGGCCTCGCGGAGCCTCGCCCGGGCCTCGTGGAGCCTCGTGGAGCCTCGCCCGGGCCTCGCGGAGCCTCGCCCGGGCCTCGTGGAGCCTTGCCCGGGCCTCGTGGAGCCTCGCCCGGGCCTTGTGGAGCCTCGCCCGGGCCTCGCGGAGCCTCGCCCGGGCCTCGCGGAGCCTCGCCCGGGCCTCGTGGAGCCTTGCCCGGGCCTCGTGGAGCCTCGCCCGGGCCTTGTGGAGCCTCGCCCGGGCCTCGCGGATCCTTGCCTGGGAATCGTGGAGCCTCGCGGATCCTCGCCTGGGAGTCGTGGAGCCTCGCCCAGGCCTCGTAAAGCCTCGCGGATCCTCGCCCGGGCCTCGTGGAGCCTCGCCCGGACCTCGCAGAGCCTCGTGGAGCCTCGCGGAGCCAACACAAGACAGAACACGAAACAATGGGTATATATTGAATAAGGTTAGATTTAGGAAAGACTTGGGTAAATACTGGTTCGGTAACAGGGTTGTTGATTTGTGGAACCAATTACCGAGTAACGTGGTGGAGGTGGGGTCCCTCGATTGTTTCAAGCGTGGGTTGGACATGTATATGAGTGGGATTGGGTGGTTATAAATAGGAGCTGCCTCGTATGGGCCAATAGGCCTTCTGCGGTTACCTTTGTTCTTATGTTGCTGCCGCTCCACTACAGTATTGTCTCCTGTTCCTGCTGCTCCATTACAGTGTTGTCTCCTCCTGCCGCTCCACCATGGTATTGTGTCTCCTGCCGCACCTTCACGACATTGCCCCCCCCCCCCTCCTGCCACTCCAATACACTGTCAGAGTAAAAGAGACAAATGTATGTGAATGCATGTGTGTATATATGTATGTATACATGTATGTACTGTATATGTATGTATATGTGTGTGAGTGTGTATGTATATGTATGTGTATAAAGTATATATGGAAGCTGATCAGAATTACGTTTCATATTTGTACTTTGCCTACTTTCACCTTTGGATCCAGTGCCTACTTGATCCTATCCCAGCTAACTAGTACAATCAGTTGATTCAGCTAGGCTTCACTAAACCTTTCATTTTACCCATTTTCTTTCACCCCATTAGTGTGTTGTCCCCAGAAGCTATAACTTCCTGGTCAAACCAATGTTCCTGATGAACACTTTTGCTGCCCCGGCAGGCGGGCCACCGTGCACCCCAAGGTAGAGCGAGCAATGTTTATACTGTTTCAACTTTCTTACCTAAATTTTTGTGCTACATCGTTCAATTTGGTGTCAAATTGTTCGCAATAGAATGCTCTAAAGGAATACTTACATACAAGAAATATAAATACAACGTTACCAATACCATAAGATAAAAGTGCATAGAGGTAAAGAATAGTGGTGGCCTCACACCTAATGGTCTGGGTGTTGTAACATTGTCACTAGTAGAACTGCTGTCATCCTCATCTTCATCACCAACATGTATGATTTTGTCATTTTTGAGAGGCCAATACCTATACTCAAAGTACACTAGTGACGAAATGTCTACTTCGTGGAACTAGAGGAATGCGAGTACAAATGATTTCTTGCTATCAGTTGTGTAATAATTGTATAACACAAAAGCATTACTGTGGAGCCTCGATTTACGATGGTAATCAGTTCCCAGAGACGTATCGTAAGCTGAAGTAATTTTTCCCATAAGAAATAAAGGGAATTGAATTAGTCCGTTCCACACCCCAAATATATTAACTTGAAAATACATTTTATACTGAATACAACTTTTTCTCTAACTACAATACAGTAAATATGTTTATCTTACCTTTATGGAAGACTCTTGATGGCGTATGGAAGATGGTGATGAGGGGGAAGGAGAGTCCCCTTCCATTATATCAGGCAGTGATGATTCTCTCTCCTGTGTTTTGCCTGCATACTACTAGTACCTGGTTACGGTTCACTGCTTGTTTGTCTCACTAAAAATTTGTCTAGCGACACTTGTTTTTCCCTTCGTTTTAACATTTGTCTGTAGTGATGCATCACAGTGTCATTGAAAAGGTTAAGGCAATGGCCTACTACAGCTTGCTCTGGGTAAGTCGTTTCAACAAAAGTTTGCAATTCTTCCCAGTCTACACCACTTCCTAATTGTTGAGGAAGGGACATTCTGTACTGCCTCCTCCTTCACTGAAGAAATTTGTTCAGCTGCCTCTATGGTCATCCTCACACGTGTTTTTATGTTTAACCTTACCACTGACTTTCTGCGGACCCATGGTGTGATATATTATAATCAGTTTTATGTTCAAAAAGCAAAAAAACACCAAAAAAATGTTATTTCTTATAAGCATGATTGTCACCAAGCGGGGCGGCTCCAGTAAACTGAGGCAGGTCGGCCCGCGTGACCGGGAACCATGCGCTTGGTCCACCCGGATGTGTATCAACGAACATCGTAAGTCGTCGCATTTTCCGATCAAATTTATATCATAACTCGAAATTATTTAAGTCGAGATGTCACTATGTATAGCCACAGAGAATGGGAAGACGTTGGCATTTTAAAACAAACCCCACTATAATCGGATAATAATCGGTCAATAATAGAATTTTTACAAACATTTAAATTTTAGACGGCACTGTCGTCATCGGAGAAACTGCGTGTAATTATTTTAGGACGTTATTACCGCTATCCGGAAATAATAATGTCTCCTACAGTTATATACTTATATAAGGGTAATACATGTGTGGGGCTTCCACTGGCCTTAGTTTTTCCTTCACTTCTCACTAAAGGCCAGAGGAGAAGGTTCCTCGGCTACATTCAACTGCCATGATTGTCAAACCAGGCCAGGCTGGGCTTGAGAAGTAGAGCTGTTAGAAGCCCCTCCGCATACATCCTGGTGGGTCGAGGTATTCGTTGTGAAGCAAAACAATGAGTCATATTAGGCTTATAAAACATAGGTACAGTAAGAATGAACAAGGGTAAAATGTTTTATTTGCAAGTAGTACAAGCACGGTCACTGGGTCACAAATGTAAACTTAATGACAAACAGTAGTTTACATCCAGTAGTTATGAGCATCAATGCTGTTATCACAAGTTATCAAATACAAAACATACAGCATCAAACAATACACAATTTAAGACAAAATTAGCACATCAGGAAAAAATTGTCCCTGCAGTTTCAGTACCAACTTTCTATTTTTGTTACTTCATAACATACAATGGAATGATTTATTTGTCATCCATAACAACATATAATTAAAATCAAAACTATCACTGTGGCTGCTATAAATAGTCATTCATAGAAACAATTTTTAGTACTTAAGTGTACCTTAGGCACATTTCCTTTCATCTGATGCCACTGTTCACCTAGCAGTAAATATAAGAGATTTAGGCAACTGTTGTGGGTTGCACTGGCATAGGGGAAACCTTGATACCCTAACAAGCATCCTGTCCCTCATGATGGGAACCATTACTATGCAAGACAAGGCCTAAAACCTTTGACGTAGACTTGTCTCCCAACCAGTGTTACATCCCCACCCCCATTAAGGTGGGAAATGGGTGAATGAAAATATGTGTATGGCCAGTTTTGCTGCAAGTTGTGCAAGTTAAATACACATACAGTATTTATGAGGGGCTGCTGCTTTGTCATCCATACATGCAGCAAAACTTCGTGCAAATCTTGATAATGTTTCATGTTGTCACAATGAACAGATTTGGCATCTCTCTTGATGTTGCAAAGTTAATATATACTGTACTTTAATATTATTTTGAGAATCTTACGGTGACTATTGTTTCTGGTACTGACACCAGCAGCTTACCAGCTCATTACTATAGAGCTACAATTATGTGAATGAGTGGAGTCTGGACATTTAGATATATTCATCATACATATAAGGCATAGCTGTAGGTATTTTACTTTTGTTTATATGTTGATCATTTTCTGACAAGACAATCCATGAGAAAATACATCTGGAACAAGTTGTCCAAGTAGGATACATTATTGCCAATCCATAAACTACAGTTCCCATACTTCAACAATATGTAACTACTCAGAATCTTCATAATAAAGAACTTACCACTTTTGTTTTAACATTTATATTTACAATTTACAGCAAAATATTTATCTGGCAACTTATACAAAAGTTTCCAAAACAGCATCATATCAAAGAACAAAATTTATTTAATAAATTCTGCCACATTAACAACACTTAAAATATTTATTTAATAAATTCAGTGGACTTTTGACATTTCTGACTTCACACAGAAATATCAGCACAAAATAAGAGTAAAATGGAGAGAGTGAAGTAGTCCATTAAACAGTATGAAAAGCATTTAAAATATGGGGATAAGTTTGCAATTGATGACATTGCAGATGAATATTTTTAACCAAGTTAATATTTTATTGAAGAGCACTGTTTAAAATTGTATAAATGTAAATTATTATTTCCAAGAATTCAAACGCATCTCTCAGATTACCCAGACAGTGAAACATAAGTGTGTGGGGGAGGGGCCATGAGCTGTAAAATCCACCAAGCATTGCAACTCATTATCACAACTTATAATTGTAAGATTATGTTTTAAAGAAATTATGACCTCAAATTGAACAAGGAAACTATACATTTCAGTTGCTTATGGCAAGTTACTTCATACTTGCTATGCATTGTGTTAATTTTCCTACGCTACTATTATAATTCAGGAGAAGAAAATTAGTAACTGCACAGAAGACAACTGATTGAAGCTTTACTTATTTGGTCAGTGTCCCCACACACGAAACAGGGCTGAGCAAAGAATCACACAAGATGATGGCACGGATTGTTTTGAACTGTGGGTTAGAGAATAACCAAAGGCAAATCAAAGGCAATCAGGACTGTTCTTTCAAATTGTATAATGTTCAGGCAGAAGAGAAAACTGCCACTGAGATGACACCTGATAACCAACCTGCATTTCTTAATGAAATATGTTTACAAAATAATGAGCATAAATTAGAAAAGCTGACAATGAATCCCACAAGACAATGCATGTGCTACCACTAGATTCGTAGCAAAATTTATGAATCTAGTACTTAATTACTTTCAAAGTATATTACTTGTCCAGTCCTGAATCCTTGTTTTAGTCACTTATATAGTGATGAAATGCACCCGAGTCAACACAAAATTGACAAATTATGGCACAAATACCAATAATATATACACAATTACGTGTGACCAATAATTTGAATTGGCTGAGCAGTAGTGCCAAAAAACAGTGTTAGCATCTTCACTTTACCTCAACATATGACATCCTTTCATGTTATATCCTATAACAAAAATAAATTGCCATTTAAAATTAAAATAGTACGTCGGTGAACTGTATTTAAACTAATTAATATATTAAAATGTCAAGTGAAGATTTCTAAACGAACACACAAATAAATAACAAAATAGAATTGCGTGTATTTTCTGTAACTTGTTAAATGACAAACGGTTTATACTATGTCTATGGCCAATACCAAAATTTCACATGAGAATATTTATAATTAACAGGACCGGGATTACTAAAGCTCCTATACGATACCTTTTTAGTTTCTGCTGTTTTAATTGGCGGCCTTATACACTATTAACTGCCGGACATACTACAATATACTGTAGCAGGTACAATTTTCCATGTATTTTTCTTAATGGTGATACTAATGCCATTCTAACCTATAAGTTGTCTACAATCGACACGCTACTTCCTGCACTTTAAAGCTTTGGGGTTTCTATTCATAACAAGGTAATGTTTGTCTTTAATGCCATTACTAATGAGCCTGTTTAAGTGATGTGTGATTTCCATTACACGTAGCAATTTCTAAATTGGCAGATCAAACTTAAATAAAAAATAACCTATAGGCTGGTGTCCTCACAGTTGTGCATCAATATCACTCCTGTTCAAGAAGTCACAAGCATACATGTCCTGACTAGCTAGCCACTATCAACATTGAGCTTCACTGTTTTACACCCAGTCTAAATTCTCTAACTAGCACACAACAAGCTCACGCAAATTCCAGTCGAATCTGTTTACAAAAATAAAATGCAATGCTATTATAAGGAGCATGGAATATCACTTTTCAAATTACAATGTCTGCATTTTAGACAATTTTGAAACGATCTACATTGTACGTAATTTTACCCCCAAAATATTTAACAACAAAACCCAAATCGTGCCTTTACTAAAACTGGGATAAGAAATTCAAAGGTCAACAAAACTGACTTACAAAAATTACAAGATCTTGTGTATCAAGCTCTGCTGCCTATGAATTACCAGAAATATTACACCATTCTCACTTCCATACCAAGTACTTGTGCTATCAAAAAGATGATATAAAAAGGTATGTGGTTTTAAAGCTCTCTCAACAAAATGTACACATGGAGGTTGCTACAGTGGACCAATATACTCACCTATCTTCAATCATTCTTGCAATACTACAAAGGGTATGTCAACTATAAAATAACAATTAGATTCTTTTAAATTCATGAAAATTGCAAAATTTTAAATCTGAAATTAGTACATTTAGTAAGAAATTATGTTTAGTAATATGTTCATTATACGTTTAAAATGCACATATCAGTACCTGTTGTTTTCCTCAGTGTTAAAATCAAAGATGTAAAAACTGTATTTATGACAAAGAACTTTATTCAAGGTTGACTATGCAACCTAAAAAGAAAATTTATACAAAAATCTTTTTACTGAGCAAAAACTGCCAACTTGAAATGCTTTTGAAGTAATCCAGTTAACTTGAGAAGAAGCCAAAAAAAAAAAAAGCATTAGTAACTGCCATGCAATAAAAGCCTCGCCCCTAATGTTCCTATTTGCCAAAAATACTATGGCCCAAATAAATTACTCCCGCTTCCCAGGCCCCATCGTTGTGGTTCCTATTTATTTGAAGAGGTCCATACTAACTCTTAATAAGCAATAAACAGAGTAGATTTTCCTACAAAGAACTATAGGTCTAATTTGTTTGCATTTATTTTAGATAAATTTTGTTTAAAATATTTTAAAGCAAAATTTGAGGCTTATATAATCTATATTCAAAAACTATTGTGTGTACTAGTCAATGTTATAAAAAAAAAATCTTAATTGTACCACAAATCATAAGACTTTTTCATGCCAGTTATTTATATGTTAGGAAATTATTAGTTTTGCTGTAAGCAAAATTAGAAAAACTAAATTTTTCAATCATAATCTTTGAATGATTTCCTTGGTGCACTCAGAAGTAGTGTGCATGAAATCAATAAAAACCTGAACACTACTCAAGCTACCTACTACTGTAAATACAGAATATAACCTACTACGACTAGAGCTTCCAATCCTAAAAACAATAGACGATAGCATCTACTGTCTGGAGGTTGCCATTAGATATTTTTCAATATCAAACTGGCTACCCTCAAGCACTTCTAAGCATTAAAGCAGCTCAAGTTAAGCCATACCAAAACCTAGCGTTTCATGTTAAGACATTGTGCTATTATATTCCCCCCACCAATATTAGTACTGTAATGCCATCTCTGATATAACACTAAAATTGAAACAACATGATAAACATAGAAAGCACACACAATGGAATCACAATAACGTGATATATCTACAAGGAAATCTTGAGAGGAGGACGGCGGTGACCCCAGGATGCTGGTTCCATCCCCTTCGCCCTGTCCCAACACTTCTTCATGGAAAGCATACCTTATTATGAGAGAATACTGATGGGATCCAACCCTCATCTCTGGACCCCCAGGCACACGCACTACCCACTGAACCACGAGGAGTCCAGGCAAGCAGTTTCCATCTCATTATACAACCTCAATATTTGTTTCTCAATACATCACATTCTTGTGATGTCATTGTGCATACCTTGACATTTTTGAGTGAAGTCATACCCTTTGAGTGAAATCTTTCAGTGAAAGTATAAGCTCTGTAATATCAACTCAAATGCACTCTACTGTTTACAATATAAAGTTAATATCTATAACAATGAGCATGAGGCTTTGTATAAGTATATGCTAGGTACCTTTAGTGACATGAAAGTAATTATGTTGATCATAAAAAAAATTGTGATTAATCACTATGACTTTTCACAACAGTTATATAAGAAATGTTCATGTAGATATGTCTCCATATTCTGCATTCCATTTTTCATATGTAGAAATTGTGGACTGTGGGACTGATCTGCGGATCTTTTTCAATGATTCCTTAAAATCGGCCAGTGTGATTCCTCGAACTTCAGATGGATCACACGACACCACCTGCTCGGGCTTCAACTCTGTAAACAGAAAATGTTTTATTAATATACAGTGTATAGAGTACTGTCCTTTAAACTTCATATCATATAAGAATGGCCCTTCAAAACTCTAAATGGCCTACAAATGTCAGTACTGTACAGAATATGATATACAATAGAAGCTCAATCCCACCAATTATATAGGACAGACCCAATTTTTGGGAAATTTCAGTATTTTTGTCACTTTCAACCATATCGCCACCAATGTTTGAATTTTTGGTTCTCAACTTCTTTGGGTTCAAAAACTGTACTGTGTATACCAGGATTATTCCTGGATGAGGTTCTGAGAGTTCTACTCCCCAAGTTCGGCCCGAGGCTAGGCTCGACTTATGAAAGCTTGGTCCAACAGGCTGTTGCTTGGTGTGGCTCTCAGGCCCACATATCCATCACAGCCCGGTTGGTCCAGCACTTCTTGCAGAAAAGTGTCCAGTTCTTCCTTGAAGACTTCCACTTTTGTTCCGGCAATATTTCTTATACTTTACTGAACAACCACGAATCTCTGGTGCAAGTACTATGTCTTGAGGAAGAGAGCTTTTAACTGTGCTTGGACTATTTTATTTGATTAAGTGTTACTCTGGTTGATACCTGGTTGATGGGGTTCTGGGAGTTCTTCTACTCCCCAAGCCCGGCCCGAGGCCAGGCTTGACTTGTGAGAGTTTGGTCCACTAGGCTGTTGCTTGGAGCGGCCCGCAGGCCCACATACTCACTACAGCCCGGCTGGTCCGGAACTCCTTGGAGGAATAAATCTAGTTTCCTCTTGAAGATGTCCACGGTAGTTCCAGCAATATTTCGTATGCTTGCTGGGAGGACGTTGAACAACCGCGGACCTCTGATGTTTATACAGTGTTCTCTGATTGTGCCTATGGCACCCCTGCTCTTCACTGGTTCTATTCTGCATTTTCTTCCATATCGTTCACTCCAGTACGTTGTTATTTTACTGTGTAGATTTGGGACCTGGCCCTCCAGTATCTTCCAGGTGTTTATTATTTGATATCTCTCTCGTCTTCTTTCTAGTGAATACATTTGGAGAGCTTTGAGACGATCCCAATAATTTAGGTGCTTTATCGCGTCTATACGTGCTGTATATGTTCTCTGTATTCCCTCTATTTCAGCAATCTCTCCTGCTCTGAAGGGGGAAGTGAGTACTGAACAGTACTCAAGACGGGACAGCACAAGTGACTTGAAGAGTACTGTACAACCATTGTGATGGGATCCCTGGATTTGAAAGTTCTCGTAATCCATCCTATCATTTTTCTGGCTGTCGCAATATTTGCTTGGTTATGCTCCCTAAACATTAGGTCGTCAGACATCATTATTCCCAAATCCTTTACATGCTGTTTTCTTACTATGGGCACATTTGATTGTGTTTTGTACCCTGTATTATGTTTAAGGTCCTCATTTTTACCGTACCTGAGTACCTGGAATTTATCACTGTTAAACATCATATTATTTTCTGATGCCCAGTCGAAAACTTTATTAATATCAGCTTGAAGTTTTTCAATGTCTTCAGCCGAGGTAATTTTCATACTGATTTTTGTGTCGTCTGCAAAGGATGATACGAAGCTGTGACTTGTATTTTTGTCTATATCTGATATGAGAATAAGGAAAAGCAGCGGCGCAAGGACTGTACCCTGAGGTACAGAGCTTTTAACTGCACTTGGACTAGATTTTATATGGTTGACCGTTACTCGCTGAGTCCTGTTTGACAGAAAACTGAGTATCCAGCGTCCTACTTTACCGGTTATTCCCATTGACTTCATTTTGTGTGCTATCACGCCATGGTCACATTTATCGAAAGCCTTTGCGAAGTTCGTGTATATCACATCAGCATTATGTTTTTCTTCTAATGCCTCAGTGACTTTATCGTAGTGCTCAAGTAGCTGTGAGAGGCTACTCTCTGCATTTGGTTTGACAGACAACTGAATATCCATCATTCTACTTTACCCGTTATTATTAATGACCTCATTTTGTGGACTATCACTCCATAGTCACATTTACCAAATGCCTTTGCAAAGTTTGTGTAATTTACCACCTTCCCTACTCATCACGACCTTCCCTATTCACCACCACCTTCCATACCTTTCAAACACTTTCTTCATCACTTTCAATTTATCCCTATAACCCTTTTCACAAGCTATTGTTCATCAATAAATGAACTGAAGAGAAATTAACATTTAATAATCATGTAGAAAATAATATGCTAGGAGAATCATAGTGAGGATGGTATCTGGTATTTAGTGAGACTGAAAATTAGTGTCATTTGCAATTTCTATGACCATCCTTGGACAAGGATAAGTCATCCTGCAAAGTATTGAGCATAGCACCAAGTGTCTGCCCCCAACCTAAAACACAGCCAAACACACACTTTCACAGAAAAATATACTGTTTGAATTACTATGATAATATTAAACAGGTTGCAAAGAATGACACAATAATATGGATGAAAAATAATATCCACCCCATGCATATATAAAATAAAATGAAAGCAATACTGCTTCTGTCCATCCTGAACTCTCTATCAAGTCCTGACATGAGGACGTGATAAGGGCCATGACTTGATAAGGGTCCAGGACAAACATCATCACTTTCCCTCTTTTCATGTGTGGGGGTTGTGTATTATTAAACAGGTAGTTATCCATCACACACTTGCCTCTAATAGGTGCTAGAGCTGCATCCTTGGCCAGGGATGTAAGGTCCGACCCTGAGTATCCCTCAGTTAGTCCTGCTAAAACATCCATGTCCCGAGGAAAAAACTCTGAATTCTGTTTAGTCATTAACTTATTCAGCAACAGCGTGCGTGTGCTCTTGTTTGGTAAAGATACATAAACTCGTTTGCTGAATCGTCTGTAAACATAAAATATGAAATTAGCATGACTAATTGCTTTACTAACATATGTAGCGGAAACTTACATGTAATCAGTATTTACTTTCTAATGACATTCATAAAAGATGAAAGGCATAACTACACTAAATCTCAGAGAGTTTTGGCAAGTCAATTTTATGAGTTAAGAGTCCTCACTTCAGTACAATACTTTCAATTTAAGAACAGTTAGTGATACCTCTCAAGGACTATCACAATTTCAATATACTGTAAGTGATAATTTACTAATCATTATGCAGTTTTAACTGCCATGAAGTGCAAAATGGAATATTGCAGAGAATATGTCACAATAATGTGGCTGAAACAAGTAACACAGCCTATAGAAAAACAAATTAAGTTATGATGTGAAAGGTCCAGGATTGGTCAAAGTAAGTTGTGACATGATAAAAGTGATCACTTGATAAGAGTCCTGGACAGACAAAAATGTTGACACTTCCGGTTCTTGTCCTCTGTGGATTGCATTACATGTATTTATAAACTGGGCATTCATACTGTATAATAATATCAAATTCGTATTCTATTAAAAACTTAAAAGCACATGAAATTTTTTAACTAAATATTTACAAATATTTCTCTGGTAGTTACCTAAGTGCAGCATCGTCCAGTTCCTGGGGTCTATTGGTAGCACCCATGATGAGAATTCTCTCATCTGGATCCGACTTTAATCCATCAAACTCAACAAGAAACTCCGTTTTAAGTCTTCTTGAAGCTTCGTGCTCTCCTTCTCTTCTCTCACAGAGTAAAGAGTCAATCTCATCTATGAAGATTATTGCTGGCTGCAAAAAAGAATACAAATATTAATATGAAAATGTATTCATGCTGTACTACTTTATATTATATTAATGTACAATGGCCACTACTTGATTTCAATGTCACCAACTCCTGACTCCAAACAAAACCCCTTGAAAGAGATAAAGGTAATCTGTGCCTTCATATGCCTACTTGGAGAATGTCAGTCACAACGAACTCCATATATAAGCAAGATAACAACATTCCTTTCAAAGTGCCTAACAATGCACACTCAGCAAGGCCCCATCAAGGAACATATATCCTCTACACATAACTACATCATCACCAGAGTTAACCTGACAAACAATACCAAAATAATAGACAAATATAGCGACAATAGAAGATTGGACATTGGCAAGGCATTGTATATCAAGCAAACCAAGCCAATTGACAGCCAACACCAATTTACACACTGCTATCTTCTAGAACACGACGAAACTATATTATATACTGCCCCAGCCATCATGAAAACATAGGAGATTGGTAAGCTGTAATGGGCCAATTGGCCCATAAGTAATCTGTAAAAAAATATATATGATATATTAATGACAAAATCATTTTGGGGCAATGAGGTGACTTGAATTGGCATTCTGGTGATTCACAGACACCTGCCTTAACCCATTCTGATCTGAAGGAGGGGCATAAGGATGTGAACACCATTACCCGCAGACCAGAGTTTAGGCGAGCCTATCATAAAACCATGGTTGGGCACCAGTTATATACTGGTACTGTATATACAATATAAATAATGAAATAAACATCATAATCAAATTCTTACCTGAAGTTCTCTAGCCACAGAAAACAATGCTTTGACCAGCTTCTCACCCTCACCAACATATTTGCTGGTCAGAGTAGACGCACTTATATTGAAAAATGTTGCCGAACTTTCACTTGCTACTGCTCGAGCCAACATGGTTTTTCCATTACCTGAAAGATTGTACATCTATAAGCAGGCGATGAGTCACAATAACGTGGCTAAAGTATGTTGACCAGACCACACACTAGAAGGTGAAGGGACGACGACGTTTCAGTTCGTCCTGGACCATTCTCAAGTCGATTGAGAATGGTCGAAGAATATCGACTTGAGAATGGTCCAGGACGGACCGAAACGTCGTCGTCTCTTCACCTTCTAGTGTGTGGTCTTGTCAACATTGTACATCTAAATTATTGCATATATACATGCACTGATATTCTTCAACTCTTAGACTGTTGAATTAAATTTCACTTTAAACAAAACAGTTTAAATAAGGGCGTCCCCTTTCACACGCACGTTATTTTGGGTTACTATATTATAACAGAAGATATCTGTCTGTTTTAAGATTTCATAAACAGGACAAAATCTTACTCTCTTTTACTATCAAACAGTTTATTGATATGGTTAACAATGTCTACCTAAAATTGCTCACAAGTATTGTTAGCAGCCTAAGGGATGTGAGATGTTTATGATAATTATTACAATGTACCAATAAGACACATTTTAGGTGTTATATTAACAACTATAAAAATTGTCTAAAAAGTATCTGAAAATACCTGTTTGTTAAATTTTATTAAGTGGATTAAATATATCATAAAAAAAAATCTGGAATCTATCATTCCAGACTTGATCTAGATGTGAAATTTGAGTTTTTGAAAATCTGTCTTTTGTTTTTGGGCTATTCATCAACAAATATTAGGGGGCACCCTTTCTAATCTTTTTTTTTTTTTTGTTATGAGGGAAACAAAATTCTGTTGAAGTGATACAATGGCTAAATTTGGTGTGTAGTGTAGACAGGTCCATTACAAGGAGGTCTTGATTTAAGAGGTGCCACTGTATATAAAATATTGAATCGTACCTGGAGGACCAAATAATAATAACCCTCTCGCTGGAGCACGAAGACCAGTGAAGAGCTCCGGCCGCAAAGCTGGCAATATTACAATTTCTTGGAGCGCTTTCTTTGCAATCTGCAGTTCAAAAATTGCCACACATTAATATTTTATGCTCAAAGACATTAATTCCTATCCCCGACAACAGGAACATTCATTACAAAATCCACACTACTGAGCAATTCCCAAGTAAAAACTTACATCTTGCCCTGCAATGTCGTCCCATGACACAGGAGGTGAAGAATCGATTATCTCATCCATAATGCCATGGGCTAATTTGGAATCAACTCCTTTCAATGACGCTGAAGCACACCGTCTATGTGATGGCGTGTGTTTTGGTGTGCCATTACCTCCATTTCCAACCCAGACCGAGAGCCTAGCAGAGACCCTCGTCGTTTCAAAGGAGAGCCCATTACGTGTCCCACCATTCTGAAAATATATCACGGTCCTTTTCATACAAAATGAAATACTAAATAAATATATATAACTGTATATTGTATGCATATACAAATGCATGTACAGTACAGTCCTTTTTCTCAAGACCCCTACTTGATGCCACAACCATCGCCGCCTCCCCCCCCTCTACCTGCATTAATGACTCCCCCCTTGATGCCACAACCACCACCTCCATGACCCCCACCACCCCCTCTACCCAAACATTAATGACTCCCCACTTGACTGCCACAACCATCGCCCTCATCTCTCCCCCCCCCCTCTACCCACATTAATGACTCCCACTTGATGCCACAAACCTCAGCATCCTCCCCACCCCCCCCATCTACCCCACAGTTAATGACTCCCACTTGATGCCACAACCATCGCCTCCTCCCCACCATCCCCCTGCATTAATGACCAGGCCCCTTGAATGCAGCCACCATCACCTCTGCCCCCCCTCCATGATGCCGACCAACCGACTTGCCTTCCCCACCCCCTGCAAGCACCACGCTGCAAACAACAATACAATAATGGGCAAACAAACCTGAAGAGAGGAGCCTGTTAAGCCTCATCACTACAAAAATAAAACACAGATGAGACTTGCTAAAACAGGAACCCAATGAAACCCAAATGCCCTCAGGCCTCACTAGAGGGCCCACTAACCCACTCAACAGGTGGCATAGCACAGAGACAGTAAAAATGACCACTCCGAAATGTAGCAAAACTGATGGGCATCTCTCAAACCTGTAAGAAGTGGAGGCATGATGGGCCAATCAATGATGATCCCATACCAATCACCTGTGGAACCTTAACAGGGCCTACCTTGCGAGGGTTTCGGGGACTTAGCGTCCCCGCAGCCGGTCCTCGAACCATGCACGTCCTAGTAAAGGAATTGAGGTAAACAACAAACACCGGACATATCCTGAGATTAAAGATGCCTCGCCGAAAGGAACTGAAACCGAATGCAACCATTAGGAAAAACTCGGGCTATGAAAGCGTGTCCCCCCCCGCCAACTTGCCATATGTACTGACATATGAAAACCCTAGTGCGCCCTTTAACTAATAAATCCCAAAGCACCCCCTCAACCTTAGAGCCTCAAAGAAGAGGCT